>BLSH010325585.1:0-37348 GCA_018402905.1 Glandirana rugosa | reverse complement strand
CTTTCTGCCTGGAAACATGAGAATGTCCATAGCAACCAAAAAGTGTCCCTTTACGTCAAAAGTGGTTTTTGATCAGCTAGAAAACAGCGATAGTAAATAAGAATCATTTGCAGAATTGAGTGATATTGATTTTTGGGGAAATTTATCATCAGAAACTGAAAGTGACGACAGCGACAATTCTGCAACTGAGCAAATTTCTGCGTTTTTGGTTTGATTACATTATTGAATAAATGCAAAACAATTGTACCGCTTTCAGCACCAAAAATCAGACATAATCATACCGCCAGGGATACTAACCATTGCAGGCCTATAGTACATAACGCCATATCTCCATGCAGAAAACCATTACCGCTTTCAGCAATAAATTCCAGACTCAGTCATACCGCCAGGGAGGTTAAAGCAGAGCTCCTCCCAAAATAAGCTCCACTTGTTTGCTTCCTCCCCCCTCTGCTGCCACCACATTTGACACCTTTCGGGGGGAGTGGATACCTGTCAAAACCGGGTATCTGCTCCCACTTCCGTGTAAGATCGCCACATTGTTGTGCGGGCAATCTATGAAACTTCCGGCCCCTCCTCCTTCCCCCATTTATCACACAGAGGTCCCAGAAGACATTCTGAAAGTGCAGCGCGACGCGCACATACACAGTAGGAAACAGGCTGTGAAGCTGCTGCGGCTTCACTTCCTGTTTCTTTTAGTGAAGATGCCGGCAACTGTACCCGGAGCCGATGGATGGATTGGCTTGGGTTGACGTGGGCTCCCTGGACAGGTACAGTCAGGTCCATAAATATTGGGACATCAACACAATTCTAATCTTTTTGGCTCTATACACCACCACAATGGATTTGAAATGAAACAATCAAGATGTGCTTTAACTGCAGACTTCCAGCTTTAATTTGAGGGTATTTACATCCAAATCAGATGAACGGTGTAGGAATTACAACAGTTTGTATATGTGCCTCCCACTTTTTAAGGGACCAAAAGTAATAGGACAGATTAACAATCATAAATCAGACTTTCACTTTTTAATACTTGGTTGCAAATCCTTTGCAGTCAATTACAGCCTGAAGTCTGGAACGCATAGACATCACCAGGCGCTGAGTTTCATCCCTGGTGATGCTCTGCCAGGCCTCTACTGCAACTGTCTTCAGTTTCTGCTTGTTCTTGGGGCATTTTCCCTTCAGTTTTGTCTTCAGCAAGTGAAATGCATGCCCAATTGGATTTAGGTCAGGTGATTGACTTGGCCATTGCATAACATTCCACTTCTTTCCCTTAAAAAACTCTTTGGTTGCTTTCGCAGCATGCTTCGGCTCATTGTCCATCTGCACTGTGAAGCGCCGTCCAATGAGTTCTGAAGCATTTGGCTGAATATGAGCAGATAATATTGGCCGAAACACTTCAGCATTCATCCTGCTGCTTTTGTCAGCAGTCACATTATCAATAAATACAAAAGAACCAGCTCCATTGGCAGCCATACATGCCCACGCCATGACACTACCACCACCATGCTTCACTGATGAGTTGGTATGCTTTGGATCATGAGCAGTTCCTTTCCTTCTCCATCACTCTGGTACAAGTTGATCTTGGTCTCATCTGTCCATAGGATGTTGTTCCAGAACTGTTAAGGCCTTTTTTAGATGTTGTTTGGCAAACTCTAATCTGGCCTTCCTGTTTTTGAGGCTCGCCAATGGTTTACATCTTGTAGTGAACCCTCTGTATTCACTCTGGTGAAGTCTTCTCTTGATTGTTGACTTTGACACACATACACCTACCTCCTGGAGAATGTTCTTGATCTGGCCAACTGTTATGAAGGGTGTTTTCTTCACCAGGGAAAGAATTATTCCGTCATCCACCACAGTTGTTTTCCATGGTCTTCCGGGTCTTTTGCGTTCTTTCTTTTTAAGGATGTTCCAAACAGTTGATTTGAAACATAGAAAAGTGACGGCAGAAAAAGACTGAGTAGTCCATCAAGTCTGCCCCTTTTTTTTTTTTTTTTTTTTTTTTTTTTTTTTTTTACATTAACCTTGTTATCTGACTATGGATTTATGTTTATCCCAAGCATGTTTGAAGCCATTTACTGTTGACTGTCTCACAACCTCTGTTGGTAGTTTATTCCAATCATCAACCACCCTTTCAGTAAAATAATACTTTCTAAGATTAGTTTTGAACTTCCCCCCAGTTAGTTTGAGGTCATGTCCCCGTGTTCTTATAGAAACATAGAAAAGTGACGGCAGAAAAAGACTGAGTAGTCTGAGTGGCCACACCTAATGTTTTTTCTATCTCTCTGATGGGTTTGTTTTGTTTTTTCAGCCTAATGATGGCTTGCTTCACTGATATTGACAGCTCTTTGGATCTCATATTGAGAGTTGACAGCAATGGATTCCAAATACAAATAGCACACTTGAAATGAACTCTGGACCTTTTATCTGCTCCTTGTAAATGGGATAATGAGGGAATAACACACACCTGGCCATGGAACAGCTGAGCAGCCAATTGTCCCATTGCTTTTTGTCCCGTAAAAAGTGGGAGGCACAAATACAAACTGTTGTAATTCCTACACCGATCACCTGATTTGGATGTAAATACCCTCAAATTAAAGCTGAAAGTTAAAGCACATCTTGTTTGTTTCATTACAAATCCATTGTGGTGTAGTATAGAGCCAAAAAGATTAGAATTGTGTCGATGTCCCAATATTTATGGACCTGACTGTAAGTGTCCTTATATTAAAAATCAGCAGCTACAGTATTTCTAGCTGCTGACTTTTAATATTTTTTTTCCCCCAGGCTGGAATTCCTCTTTAATAAAATGTTCACACCTAACCTCATGACACAGAAACTCTGTTTACAGTTATTAGATATTGTCACTTTCTGAGCAGCACTGTTAGGCCCCTTTCATACTAGCAGGCCAATAGGGTCCACTTGCCAGTTTTTCAGGTGGACCTGATCAGACCCTCCAGTCTCATCTATAAAGCAGCACCCGCTGACATCCGATTCGATCCTATCTGCTAAAAACAGACGGATGGGGAGCTGTTCCCCATCTGTCTGGCGGATCGGATGGCAGCCGGGTGTTAATGGACAGGTGGTCCGTTTACATCCGACCGCCCATAGAGGAGGCTGTGTCTGTGTCCACTCTGCATAAGCGGAGCAGACACGGACCAGCCATCCACCTGCTCAGTGGGGATCAGCAGACAGATTCCCCGCTGAGCAGGTAGACTACAAGAGGGTTCTATATTAGTAGGATGTTTTGAAGTCACAGAGTCAGGGTGCATAGCACTCAGATTGCATGCTGAATGTATAAAAAAAAGTTTTGCAACGATGAACATGTTCATCTGAGAACAATATATGATAACAATACGACAATACAAATTATGTAGGGCCCTGCAAGTTTCTAGACATATGAATGAATGGTTGATTGATATACCAGATTTATGTGCTATAACTACTTTATATTCAGTATTTGTTTTGTGAGGTGATCATTTTGAGACCACAAATATTTACTTATTCTATTTGCCCAGATATCCATTAGGGAATTTTTTCTACACATTTTTTTACACTAACAATTAGCTGTAACTGTTTGTTACTAGTTACTGTATATCACTGCATGCTACAATTATACAATATTTTACAGTATTGCAATATAATACAAGCTTCTAGTCAAAAACAAGCAGTTTTCCTTCATCGGGAAAAGTTCTTTTGTTACCAGACATATAAATATTTCCAGCTGCTGGGCAAATAGAATTCTTAAAATAGAAACATTTTTAAAGCTAAGGTTATCTCAACAGTAACTGAATATCCTAATCCACTAAGATATTTTCTCATACTTCAAATCTACAAGTTCGCCAAGTTCTGAAACAGTTACTTGCTCACTAATACTAATTACTACTGGTTAAAATGCTCTAAATTCTGTAGTCTAGTAGAATAAACAGTAGTTTGATTAATATATTTTTAATTAAGCATGCTGGCTGTAAAATTTCCAGTGTGTCCACTTTTAAAATCATAAAATATATACAGATACAAAATTATAGCTTTATAACCATTAGCACCTTAACTACACTGATCCAAACACAGGTCACCAGGAGTCACACAGAATCTCTTATAATGTGTTTTCATTATTTTTCTTTTACTTGCAGTAAACGCCTCTTCTCTGAATTGTATCTTAAGCCAAAACCCATTTTTTCTTAGCTTTGAAAAGAGTATTGAGTGCTAGAACTCCTGTCGTGCTTTTATTGCTGTCAGTATCTCTATTGGGGGATTTACCTTTTCTATTTTTCCAGGTGATTGAGACACTGGGCCAAGAAAGGAAGTTAGAGAAACCTAATAGAATACACAATTCAGAAAAAACTTGACAGTGGTTTTAACCATTCACTAACCTATCCAAAGCAAAAACACATTTAGGCTTTAGATACAATTCAAGGAAACCAGTAAGAGAAACATGGAGGCTAGCATGTGTGTAATTTCTCCTTAAAACTGTTGCAGGCCCTCTTAATTTAAACCGGAAGTATACTCACCTTCAGTCCAGTGATGCAGCATCCCGGAGCTCCCTGCCAGCCACTAACATCTTCGACTGCCCCATCAATCGCTACTGGGACAAGGGGGGGGAGGGTAAAAGGGACACGAGCCTTAGGAAAAAAGTCAGAAATATTTAAAATGAACGGCTGATAACTGTGTTACAACTTTGGGAATGGAAACAGGGTGCTCTGCACTAATAGGCACAATACAAGGACTGGAAGACGCAAAGACAGTTCTAAATGTCAAAAGGAGACATATTTGCATCAGACCATGCAAGTGGCACTCAACTAAGTGATCAGTACACACAGGTCTACCAAACTCTCATTGAAGAGCTTGTAGCACAGATACCCCTTACCAAGATATCTGCGTCAAAGGGGGAGACACTGAAAACTGAACACACCAGACGCTGTACCACTGCTCTAACTAACACAATATCCACAGGTCTGGAAAGCCCCATAATGGGGAGACCAGTGTCTGAAGGCCATTGTTTATATTCCCCCCATCTATGGGATTCCTCACAGAGTGAGTCTCCAGAGAATGGTTCACATCAGAGACTGTTGTCCGATAATCCGACCATTACTACGCACGATCCAACAGCCAATTTCCAATTATCAAGTCCTTGGCCAATTTTAGGCTCGTGTGTACAGAAGTTGGACCAACAAAAGTTGTACGTACAAACACGCATGCTCGGAATCCAGGAAGTGTTCGGTCGTGTAAATCTGCATTCATAATTCACAAATCACATTCACCTAAACTTCCCCTTTATACGCTTGTAACACGTCACTACATTGGGCTTTGTTGGATGATCACTTGACTACCGTCAATACGCTAGACAAAACCACGGACAGCCAATTTGGACAAAAGTTGGACGCGCGGTTGTACGATAATCAGCACGCGTGTTCGAGGCTTGATAAGACTAGAAAACATGTAAGCACTACTACATGCAGTACACACCACGATGTACCTAATTATACAAAAAGTATTATGAAATGTCTGAATATTGATATGTACTGTGTTTTTCCCTTTTCTTTTTGTTAAGCTACCCCGGCAACCTACATCCATGCTGTGATAAGGTCCTGAAGAAGCTTGTTTTGAAGCGAAACGCGTCGACCTATTGCAAATCCAATGCACACAGATCATGGTTGTTTGTCGGTAGCTGGTATCATTGTTTGTTGGGTATATGACCATAAATAAGATAGACCTGGAGATAATCCATGTCCGAATATAGATATATCTATTTTTATATTAAAAAGTCTTGTAACTCTTCCTTTGCAACTACTAGAAAACTTTTGTTGGCCAACAAGGCGTTGGCCAATTTTCGGCTCGTGTGTACAGAAGTTGGACCAACAAATGTGAGTACAAACAAGCATGCTCAGAATCCAGGAAATGTTCGGTTGTGTAAACCTGCGTTCATAATTCACAAATCACATTCACTTAAACTTCCTCTTTATATGCTCGTAACACGTCACTACATTCGGCTTTGTTGGATGATTACTTGACTACCATCTGTACGCTAGACAAAACCACGGACAGCCAATTTGGACAAAAGTTGTACGTGTGGTTGTACGATAATCGGCGCGTGTGTACGAGGCTTAAGTCACAGCTCTGTACCTGTAAAGACCTCTGCGGCTTTCAACACAGTGAGGTTGAGTTACTAAAACTGGAGAGTGTAAAATCTGGTGCAGCTGTGCATGGTAGCCAATCAGCTTCTAACTTCACCTTGTTCAATTAAGCTTTGACAAAAAACCTAGAACTCGACTGGTTGCTATGCAGAGCTGCACCAAATTTTAAACTCTCCAGTTTTAGTAAATCAACCCCCATGCACTAGATATCTTGGAAGTGCCACAATCAGAGTCCAGTACCCAAGGGTCACATTAACCTCCCTGGCGGTATGACTGAGTCTGGAATTTATTGCTGAAAGGGGTAATGGTTTTCTGCATGGAGATATGGCGTTATGTACTATAGGCCTGCAATGGTTAGTAATCCCTGGCGGTATGATTATGTCTGATTTTTGGTGCTGAAAGCGGTACAATTATTTTGCATTTATTCAATAATGTAATCAAACCAAAAACGCAGAAATTTGCTCAGTTGCAGAATTGTCGCTGTCGTCACTTTCAGTTTCTGATGATAAATTTCCCCAAAAATCAGTATCACTCAATTCTGCAAATGATTCTTATTTACTATCGGTGTTTTCTAGCTGATCAAAAACCACTTTTGACGCAAAGGGACATTTTTTGGTTGCTATGGACATTCTCATGTTTCCAGGCAGAAAGAATGACATTTATTATATAAAAGTGCATGCAGGGCTCTGGGCAAACCACTAGGGACAAAGGGGATGTGTAATGTTTTCATACAGTAGTGTAATCTATAAGATTACAGTGTACTGTATGTACTGTGTGTGTTTCACTTTTTGAATTTCCCGCTGGTCTCCGCCCCCGTGCGACGCGACGCTCGCAGGGAACGGAGCCCGGAGGCACACAGAGGCATCGGAGCTGCGGACACAGCCCGCAGACACGCTGACACCGCGGGAGGACATCGCTGGATCCAGGGGACAAGGTAAGAAACATTGCCTGGATCCAGCGATGCAAGCCCGAGTGTGGCTCGGGGTTACCGCTTTAGGTACTGAAAATCCACCCCGAGCCACACTCGGGAACACCGCTAAGGAGGTTAAGGCCCTGCAATCTTCAATCCAGGTGGGTCCGAGTACGGCCTTCAAAGCAGCGGTAAGGATTCGCTGATCTGGATAGCAGCTGTGTAGAGACCAACTTAAGCACCTTAGTCATTGTGTGAAGAGAAAAAACATCTGATAAGTGCCAAGAATGTTGATAGAATAGTAAAAATATAGATAGAGTTTTCCTCGCAGCAGAAAGCATCCAACCTCCTAGGACACTAGCAAAAACGAAAGCATGATGTTAAGGGTGGGGTAATATAGGGGCAGGCCTTCAACATTTCTTCTGTAAGCCAGTGTACACCATCTGAATGCAGCAGCATAACCTCAATAGTCTAGGAATTACTATAATCCTGTGTCGCCTTTATGATAAAGTTACTTTTTAATGTCTAGGAAGGCTTAGGGAAAGGGGCAAGGTGTGCTCTTAAACTATATTTAAAAGCTTAGACTTTTTTTGAATAGAGCGCAGAAGGGGTAACATTTGAATTTCTGTCTTTGTCCCCGGAAATGAATGCTCTCCATTTGGCCTATTGACCATTGTCAGCAAGACAGAAAGTAATCACAAATCTCAAATATTACAGTTGTTATTGAACCATAACATAGTCATAGTCATAGTAGTCAAGGTTGAAAAAAGACAATAGTCCATCCAGTTCAACCCTTGTAGGTGTACTCCTGCCAGTACCCATATCCCTGTATGTTATACTCATTGAGATAAACATCCAATCATTTTTTGAATATGCCCATACTACCCGCATTCATTACTGGTTGTGGAAGAGCGTTCCACAACTTTATTGCCCTAACAGTGCAGAACCCCCTACGCATTCTCAGATTAAACCGCTTTTCTTCCAGTCTCAGTGTGTGTCCCCTTGTCTTCCTACATTCCCTGAGACTAACCAGTTTTTCTTTTATGCTAGGATCCCCATTGAGATATTTATAGAGCGTAATCATGTCCCCTCTTAAGCGTCGCTTCTCCAAAGAGAATAAGTTTAGCGCCTGCAGTCATTCCTCGTAAGTAAGGTCTTCCATTCCTCTTATCAGTTTAGTTGCCCTCCTTTGGACTCTCTCCAGCTCCAGTACATCCTTTCTGAGGACCGGTGACCAGAACTGGACAGAATACTCCAAATGTGGCCTAACTAGGGTTTTATATAGTGGCAGAATTATAGTTTTATCCCTGGGGCAAATCCCTTTTTTTATGCATGCTAATATTCTTCCTGCTCTGGTTGCTGCTGCTTGACATTGCACGCTATTCCTCATTCTGTCATCTACTAGGACCCCCAAATCCTTCTCCATTGTCGATTCCCCCAGAGGCTCTCCCCGTAGAGAGTACTGTGCTTTTATGTTTTTTGCCCCCAAGTGCATTACTTTACATTTATCTACATTGAACCTCATTTGCCATTTGTCTGCCCACTCCGTTAATTTGTTCAGGTCATTCTGTAGAATGTCAATATCCTGCTGTGCTGTTATTACCCTGCTTATTTTTGTATCGTCAGCAAAAATTGGGACAGAGCTGTTAAACCCTTTCCCTAGATCATTAATGAATACATTGAATAATATTGGTCCCAAAACAAATCCTTGGGGTACCCCATTTGTCACTCTAGACCAGTCTTAGTACATGTTATTAATCACCACCCTTTGGACACGCCCCAGTAACCAGTTCTTTACCCAAGAACAAACCTTATGGTCTATACCTGCATATCTTAGCTTGTAAATCAAGCGTTTATGGGGAACTGTGTCAAAAGCTTTTGCAAAATCCAGGTACCCCACATCCACGGACCTCCCCCTATCTATATGGTCGCTCACTTCCTCGTAGAATGTTAGCAGGTTTGTCTGGCAGGAACGACCCTTCATAAACCCGTGCTGATTACTGCTAATGATGTTCCCAGGAATATATCTTTGCCCTTTTTAAAATATTGGCACCGCATTGGCTTTCCTCCAATCTGCTGGCACCACTCCCGTCATTATACTATCCACAAAAATTATAAACAATGGCCTGGCTATAACCTGACTGAGTTCACTGAGAACTCTCGCATGTAAGCCATCTGGTCCTGGTGATTTACTTGTATTGAGTTTATCTAGTTTTTCTTTGACTCCAGCCTCTGTTAGCCACAAGGGTATGTCCTGTGCTGTGGCACTAACCATATGGTTGTGGTCGGTAAACCCCTCCCTTTCCTGTGTAATAACTGAGGAGAAGTAGGTATTCAATACCGTTGCCTTTTCTGTGTCATCTGTAACCATCCTCCCATTATCATCCTTCAAGTGTGCAATGTGCTCTGATTTTGCCTTTTTATTATTAATATATTTAAATAATTTCTTTGGGTTTTTTTTTACTCTCCTCCGCTATGTGTTTCTCATAATCCTTTTTAGCCACCCTGATTGCATTTTTGCACCTCTTGTTACATTCCTTGTAGTTTTTGAATTCAGAAGATGACCCTCCCCTTTATATTTTTTAAAGGCCAAATTTTTCTCTTTAATGAGGCTTTTCACATTACGGTTTAACCACCCAGGTTTCACCTTTGCTCTTTTAAATGTATTGCCCACTGGAATGCACTGTGTGATACCTTTATTTAATATGCTCCTAAAACATTCCCATTTTTCTTCTGTGTTTATTTTATCTAGTATTATGTCCCAATTTAAGTCCTGCAGTAATGATCGTAGTTTTGGAAAATTGGCCCGCTTAAAGTTTAGTGTTTTAGTGCTGCCCTCTTGCCTCTTTCTCTTGTGATTTACCCTAAATGCTATCATTCTATGGTCACTAGATCCCAAGTTATCGCGAATTGCCACGTCTGAGACCAGATCTGGATTATTTGTAATTAATAGATCTAACAGGGCATTCTTTCTAGTTGGGGAATCCACCAATTGGGACATGAAGTTGTCCTGTAGGACATTCATGAAATGATGTGCCTTTAATGAGTGTATTGTCCCCTGTGCCCAGTCAGTATCAGGATAATTGAAGTCCCCCAGTACGATTACATTTCCCAGTTTTACATTTTTCCAGTAAAAACTCGTTTTATTATCAATTGTGTAATTTGGATTTATACTCACTTTGGAATGATTTTCTCTCACTTCCTGTTTTGTCTTCAGTACAGGAAGTAAAGAAAATCTTCCTTGATGGGAAAAAAGACAATTAAAAACTGATAGAAGTTTTAACCCTTCCCGGCTGTATGACAAACTAAAAAAACAACTTTTATGTTTAAATGTATTTTATTATTTGTTTAACTGGTAAACATCACAAGTGACATTTGAATAGGGTTTTATTTTCAACTGAGGCGTTGTGATGCAGCGGTTTGTGTTGTAACCTACTATGATGAAAATAGTACTTTTTTCTCAGGGCACACCATAACAACACTGTGCTGTGAACTGACACCATAGGAAGCAGGGCAATTTGCTTTGTCTATTCCTTGGGGCTGTGCTGGAAATATCTGCCAGCACAGCTCCACCAAATCTGATGTGAACGGGGCCCTAAGCGAATGTGTTGCATTTGTTCCACTAACATGTAGATTTGTTTTTAGATGCACAACATATAATAGCACAAACAAATGGCAGGCCTTGACTGCCAGGGAAAACAGGGCCTCTGACCAAGACATTTTATTCTAGTAAAATAACACTTTGCCTCTGGCAATGAAGACAGACACATTGAGGATAACATTTCCCCATCTCCCTGTGTGCTGTGTGAACAAAATGACTGTGATGAAATCATTTTAAGAACCTCACGAAAATAGTTTTACTTTGTAGAATAACACAAGAGTTGTGATTTACTTCATTTTGATGTGTTAACATTGAAAAACAGCTAAGTATTATACATCAAGAATTCTTAGAACGGATACTAGTATAAAGATAATAAAAAAAGACCAGTAAGTGCCAGTGTTTTAACTGGGACATCATTTTAATTAGGAAAGAGGTTTCAATCAACCATGGGTTTGACACAAACCCTACCTGTTTTTGGTTCGCAGACCCAGCGAATTAATGTGGGAATTCTCTGACATAGTAAATGACATAATTATAATGCATTTCCTGATCTTTGATGAATGGCTTAGATAGGCCAATACAGAGACTTTTGGATAAGCTAGCCCCCTCAATATAAAAGGGTTGGTTCCCAGAAGCCCTATTAATAGGGAAAGCATAGGAAGGGCTGCTGATAAAGTGTAAAGGTACAGATTAGTGTATGGCTTTCAGGCACTAGTCTCTTAAAGTATGTGTAAACCCTTAACAGGGCCAGATTAACATAGGGGCTATTGGAGCTGCAGCTCCAGGCCCCTACCTCAAGATAGGCCCATGTCAGTGAGTCATTAATGCTGTTTAGCTCTGCGAGTGTACACCATTGTTATGTAAATCGCGGGTGCGGCGGGCGCTATGGTTATATAAATTAAGGGCAACCGGCAGGCGCTATTGTTATGTAAACTGCAGGCGGCCGGCGGCACTATTGTTATGTGAATCACGGACGGCAGGCGCCATTGTTATGTAAATTGCGGGCGGCCGGCAAGCGCTATTGTTATGTAAATCACAGGCGGCAAGTGAGTTCCACAGTGTGTAGTGTAGCACAACATAGAGGCTGACTCTTGTTCCTTTCCCACAGTTTCACAAAATACCCATACCCAACTCCCGCCCTACAATGACAGTCTCACTTGATGGGCACTCATGCTAGTCTGCTGGTGGAGGGAGATGAGGAAGGATCCACACACTATGATTGGTCAAGGATACCATCTGTCAATTACACAAGCTCCACACCCTGTATCTCGGCAGTGCATGTGGGGGAGAATGGCCGACACAAGCAAAGTGGCGCCCGGTCTACTTCTCATGCAATCAACAGATCTATCTGTTCTATGAGCAAGAGCATTCTACAGTACATGACGGTGAGCCATAAATGGCGATTGTTACTTTCCCACACTGCAAAGTAAATTACATGTTTTGTGCAAACATCTTCTAGCTGAAAAGGTGACAGCAGCAAGAATGTTCACCATAGTAAAGATATAAGCAAAAAAATCATGACATATGAACATCTTCCAGCAAATTCCAGCAAATTTTCTTCCTTTAGGAAGAAGGATGCAGACTCACCATAAGTACAGAGAGAAAACTGTTACTCTGTGGGGTTTATTTACTATAGGCGCACATTTGCAGTACTGAGCACTATTTAGCGCCAAAAACGGCAAATGGCACTAAATAGCACCAAAACTGTATTCAATATAGCGTCCAGGCAACAGATAGTGCCCAAATCCTTACTCCAGTTAAGACCTGGAGTTGTGCACATGGAAATAATGTTTAGAGCTTGATATAATCACCTAAATTGTACTAAAATTTGCGGGATATTGTTTAAAGATAATCTGTTTAAAGATAATCTGATAAAAAGTCGGAGAAGAAATAAATTCCCTGTCTCGTTACTCCTAGATGCAGAGCACAGCTGAGCACAACCATCCATGGAGTAATTACAGGGCACTATAGTAAACACCAAAATGAGAGCTGTGAGAGTTTTTTGGGAGTAAAAGTTGGAGCAATGCAGCCCAATGCACTTTTCAGCAATTCATTCTAATACAATTGTAACTTCCCCAAAGAAATCCTTTTCATGTTGAGATGAAATGTATCTTTCTCTCAAAGAAATTGTCCTTGCAACAATGTTGCAATTTTGATAATCTATTTTGATGTTAAGAATGCTAGAATGTGTAATCTTTTCATGTTTTGATAAAATCTTTTTTTTTCTCTGTCACTTTCACTTGTTGATATTTATCTCCCAAAAATATTTCCCCAAACTCACACCATTGCTTATTGAAATTTAAAATGAATCCCATTTGTTTTATTTTTTTATTCTTTCCAAATGATCTTAAAGAGGAAGTAAACCCTGATGGGTTTTACTTCCTCTTTGTTACTCTTTGTTACCCTGCAACTTAAAAGCATAATAGGCTAGTATGCATTGCATACTAGTCTATTATGTGTCACTTACCTGCATTGGAAGCTTGCAATGTCCCCGCTCCAGGTCGCGTCCATCTTTGCCCCTCTTCCTTCTGGGGCCACGATCTCTGGCTCTGTGACAAGCCGGAGCCGTGTGATGTCATTCCCGCACATGCAGACAGGAGCCACCAATCGTGGCATGATCTCAGTCAAGAAACGGCACGGAGGCCGTTTCTTCACTGTGCATGTGCCGATGACGTTGGCACATGCAAGTACACTGTATATCTCGTAAACCGTGCAGGCTTAGGAGATATGCAGGGAACCTACAGGTAAGCCTTATTATAGGCTTAGCTGTAGGTTAAAGTGGTTGTCCAGAGTTGACAACCACTTTAATTTGAGCCCAAAAATGTAATATGTGTACCAACATCAGAAATAAAAATGTAATTCCCAAACATCTGAGGATAACATTACTATTCTACACTCACACTGCAAGAAACACCAAATAGACACAGAATACATCAAGAAGAGAAACTCCTGACTAATGTAATTCCTATATATTCCAAGAAATGTGGTATCTGTGTATTTATGTGTAGGAGGACTCCACATGCAGCAGTTCTGTGACTCACAAGGTAGAAATTCTGCCTACCATTGCTCAGGCCCTGAGTTTGAATCCCAAACATGTCACTTCATGTAGAGATGTTCTCTCTATGTTGTTAAACATAACTGCTGACTCAGGGCCTTACCTAAATTATGTCTAAATTAGTATTTATGTGTAGGAGGGTTCCACCACCATTGCAAATCTTGGCAGATACACTAGCTAAGCAAAAGTATTGGGACGTCTGCCTTTACACGCACATGAACTTTAACAGCATCCAAGTCTTAGTCCGTAGGGTTCAATATTGAGTTGCCCCATTCCTTTGCAGCTATAACAGCTTCAACTCTTCTGGGAAGGCTGTGCACAAGGTTTATGAGTGTGTCTATGGGAATGTTTGGCCATTCTTCCAGAAGCAGATTCATGAGGTCAGGCACTGATGTGGATGAGAAGGCCTGGCTCACAGTCTTCGCTCTAATTCAGCCAAAATGTGTTTCATTGGGTTGAGGTCAGGACTCTGTGCAGGCCAGTTAAGTTCCTCCACCCCAAACTCGTTCATCCATGTCTTTATGGACCTTGCTTTGTGCACTGGTGTGCAGTCATGTTGGAACAGGAAGGGGCCATCCCCAAACTGTTCCCACAATGTTGGGAGCATGAAGGGCGCATGAAAGGCCCACCAAATTCCTCAGCACCAGGCCCATGATACTTTTAATCTGGCCTTGAACCATATTAAATATCCTGCTGCAAAATGATGTGTATCTTGCAGAATTTTGGGGTGGGGGATGAGAAGAGTTTTTAAGAATACAGCTGATGTCCTGCATTCTTTTTACAACCTGTTCCTGTTCACATGCACTACAGTTGTAACGGGTTGCATGTGGTTTTTACAGGGCATATTTCCTATTCGTTGCTAGCTATAATTGTTTTTCTTTTTGTTTTTTTTTCACAGCCTGTCCTTCATATGCAGTACAGTGATAACAGGCTGCATATGGTTTTTCATAGGGCATATAATCTAATTGTTGCTGGATGCAAATATTTTTTCACTGACCTTTTTTAAATGGTGACATTAGTAGAATATGCCTGTGCAATGTGTATCAGCACAGAAGCTTATGGTTTCCTTTGGGAAGAACATGTGACAGGGTGGTTAACGGGCGGGAGATTGTGGGAAACAGAGGCACAGCATTATCAGCCCATAACACAAAGACAAGGACCTTTATATCAGTATTACTAGCTGCTAATTTCATAAATGCTAGCCATTAAAATAAAAATAGGCTAAGTGATATTATCATGTCATGACATTTTAGTCATTGGGTTTACATCTGCTTTAACAAACTAAGCTTGAGTTCTCTGAGCTGCAGTGCTTAGTTACATCCTCTTATGTGCCCAGTCTGCGTGCACAGATATATACACCCAAATATTCTTTTTGAGGACCAATATCTGTCCGCAAGAAATGATCGATAACTAGCTCTACACCTTAGCTACTTTTTTTCTAATAAATGGGATTCTTTTCCTTTTTTTTCAGATTGTAATGTTGAACCAGGCAGTTGCTGCTGACAGTCAGTTCAAGAGCAATCTTTTTTTTTGCAGCGCCTCCTGCATCCTTTAACCACTTCCATACTTGGCACTTAAACCCCCCTTCTTCCCGGACCAATTTTCAGCTTTCAGCGCTGTTGCACTTTGAATGAAAATTGTGCGGTCATGCAACATGTACCCAAATTAAATTTTTATCATTTTTTTTTCACACAAATAGAGCTTTCTTTTGGTGGTATTTAATCACCTCTGGGTTTTTTAATTTTTTTTTTGTGCTAAAGATTAAAAAAGACCAAAATTTTTCAAAAACAATGCATTTTTCTTCGTTTCTGTTATAGCATTTTGCAAATAAGTAATTTCTCTTCATAAATTTTGACCTAAAATGATACTACTACATTTCTTTGGTAAAAATAACCCAAATCAGGGTTTATTTGGTGTTGGCTGTGATGGGGGACAGACAGATGTTTTGTGCACTGTGACAGATGTGACGGGGACAGACTGATGTTTTGTGCACTGTGACAGATGTGATGGGGACATACAGATGTTTTGTGTATGGTGACAGATGTGATGGGGGACATACAGATGTTTTGGGGACTGTGACAGATGTGATGGGGGACATACAGATGTTTTGGGGACTGTGACAGATGTGATGGAGGACATACAGATGTTTTGGGGACTGTTTTATGGGGACACTGACGTGTATGGGGACAGGGGTATCAGTGGTGCTTGGTGTACTGTGTGGGGGGGCGACCTGTGAGAGCTCTCTGTATGAAATCATCTTCATACAGAGAGTTGTCACAGAGCTGCAGCTTCCCCCTCTACCCCCCCCCCCCCACATTGAGCTCTCACTGAGCTTGGCGGGGGGAGAACTGTCACAGAGACACGTGTCTCTGCTTACATTGTGATGGCTGTGATTGGACACAGCCATCACAGCGGGATCGGGAGGGCCAATCACAGCGCCCATATTCGATTTGTGCTTGGCCGGATACTGTGATCATAATGATCACAGGATCGAGCCGCAGTGCCTAGTGGCTGCGCTATGAGCACTCATTCTGAGGGACGCTCCTGAACGTCCACTCAGAACGGTGAGGCTCCCACCCGACTGTATATGTACAGTGGCATGGAAGGTGGTGGAAGGTGGTTAAATGAAAAAAATTTAAAATTACTGTGCCCGAAACAGCGCATACCCTCTCTCCAGGTTCACCACAAACCTCTGCCATTGGCTCCTGCACAACCTGTCTATGGCTCTTTCTCGTACCTGTGCACGAGCTGTCTTTGCAGAGCTGTAGGCAGTGTGAATCAACTACGGACATGCTGATCAGTGCACCCACAGTTTACTCAAACTACAAATGCATCTGCCACAGTGGATGAAGGTACTTTTAGTTTATTCATTCACAGGATGCTGCTTTTAAAAAGTGACAGCTTGTGTAAGGAGAGGAGAAGGAAGGGGGGTATGTAGCAGAGGAGGTGCAGGAGCTGGAATATGTTACGTGTTGCACCCTAAAAATGGGTGGAACACGTTCCAAGAGTGAAGTTATCCTTTAATTGTAGAGATAGAGGAGACCCTGTTCATAAGGAAGGAAAATAAAGCAGGTGTTCACACAATAGTAAGTTTTGGAGGGAATTCGCAGGTAGTCTGGGGAATGCTTCTTTGTTTGAGTCCCTGACAGATTCCTAACGCCCATTTCAAGGTCAATCATATGTACAACTTTAAGACCCCAGAGACAGGAGTGCATAACCATAGAGACTATTAGGCAGCCTAAAATGGAGGAACAAATGAGAACGAGGGGCCATACATTATATGGAGTTGCACTTTGCCATGTTTGCATTGAGGCAGAAACTCAAATATGATTACATGTTCCCAAGGGTACTCAGAGCTATCCCAAAATACTGGCCTCCTGAGATACATAAATAACCTTCATACTGATATGCATAAATATATGCTCAGATATTAAATAAATCCATAACTTATTAAATAAATATGCTTCTTTCTCATTTCTCCTGAAGAGTAGTATTTCTCCTCTGATGCTGAGTCCGTAGCTCCCAGATAATGGCAAAGCACCAAAAAATGTAATGCTCTATGACAACAGGACACAAACAATAATTGATACCCTGTCGCTTGTTGCAGCTCTATGATCAGTATATCTCTAGTTTTACAGAGGAGCTGCTGGAAAAAAAAAATCAAGAAAGTAGAATATTTTTTTTTTGTTTATTAATCCCTCTCTATGGCTAGTTTTTAACGAATGCAAAATTTCCTCAATTTAAACTGTAAAATTTGTTGCCATGCTTTGTTCCAGAAACATTATTTAGGTATTAAGACAAGAGGGCAAAATTAACATTTTATATCTATAGTAGCATTTATTATTTTTTTAATTTGTCAAAGTTCATACTGAGTGAAAAAAGTTTCTCTTTCTTTTTTATTGCCAGGACATTTCAAACTATTGGAAGACAATATGACCAAAAAATCCTGGTTTGTCCCTCCTAAAAATATACCTTACTGATATAATGTAAGTAAGAAACATCTTTTTGCAGACCTAATAACTAAATGTAAAAACGGCTCTGAAGCTTAACTGGCTAAAGTCTGTCTCCACAAAAAACATTTTTTGGTTATGGATTAAAGTGTTTGTGAAGTTATTATTTTTTTTTATAGTTCCCTCTGATAAATAACACTAAGCTCCCCAGTGGATGTGATTTATAAAAATGTATAGCTCTGAAGTAAGCTATTATATACAATTTTTTATAGATCACATCCACTGGGGAGCTTAGTGTTATTTATCAGAGGGAACTATAGAAAAAAAATGTTTTTATTAGAGCAGGAGGATATGATCGGGGTGCTGATAAGAAGAGAGGGGAGGGGGAGAGCAGAGGAGACACAGAGCAGGCTGCGGATGACGGAGGTACGTACAGGAGACTACGGTGTCAGTTCTCTGATATAATGGAGTCAGCGTACATAGGGGAGGCTAGGAACTGGCAGGATCAGCCAGGTTTTTTAGGTGTTACAGGGGGGAAAAATTACACAGCACAAGCACTGTGCTGTACAAAATGCTTTAAGGGAACAGGATCCATTTTTTTTTAGGTTAACAAAGACTTTAATTTATATTTATGTCACAGGGACATAGGGGTTGATTTATAAAAGCTTGAAAGTGCAAAATTTGGTGCAGCTCCACGCAGAAACCAATGAGCTTCAAGGTTTTATTGCCAAAGCTTGATTGAACAAGCTGAGGTTAGAAGCTGATTGGCTAGCATGCAAAGCTGCACCAGTTTTTGCACTCTCCAGCTTTAGTAAATCAACCCCATAAAGTCATGAGAAATCTCATGAATGAGGCCAGAAACAACAACAAATAAGGGTAAGGTTTGGAAAATTCATAAGAGTTTATGTCATTGAAAATATTTCCCCTTACTTCTTAGTTAAGGGTGCCATATACAACTGGAAATAAGGGGAAATATCCCAGATAACAAGAGGGACAGCAAATTCAAACCCAACAATGTCCTAATTTGTCCTGGAGATGGACTTTTTTTTCTCTTTGTGTTTTCTTCATATAATTAAAAAAAAGTTTGTATAAGCCATTGGATAATACATTTTCCATATCTTGCTATGTACCACGGGTACTGCTTTGAGATGTGCAAGAAACACACTTTTCAGGTCCAACTACTGAGCATCTGGTTGCATTTAAATGAACATACAATGTTCTAATGAGTTTCCATCTATAACTGGAACTATCATGTAAGGGACCAATGGGTTTTGGGCACATTCCAAATCAGTAATCCGTGTGAATAGAGCAGGATCATTCATCCAAAGTGGTTTAAGTTTTTACATTCCTAGCAGATAAGCAAAATAAAATCCTTCACTGCTATTTTTGCCAACACAAAGAGATATTTCAGCAGAATAACACAAAAGTTTGGATGGAGTAAGCAGCCATCTGTACACAACATAATAAAAATTCTCTTTAATAAGTAAAACATTTCAAACTGGCTTCAGATTTAGAACATTTTTGTGATCTAGCAGACATTTGTTAAGAATATAGCTTGAGAGCTTAAGGCTGTTTAAATTCCTGCTGTATGTCTTCTTCATTTTGTTTATTCTTGCACACATTAAAGTACACACCACTCTTTTTGTTTCTCCCATGGGTTCGTAAATCTGATTTCACACTTGTGAAGTAAAGTTTGAAAGGAAATTATTCATATCTGCATTATGTCGAATTCTTCTCTGTCAGATTTATCCTTTAAAGAAAATGCAAGAACACCTTCCAGCATGACCTATATTACAGTGTAGATACTGCTTTAGTATGCTCTATGAGTACTAATAGGAAAGTTATTTAATAACTGAGTACAATCGTTATGTTATTATTATTAGTTGTTTAAAAGAGAAACTCAATCCAAATGTTTTTTCTTGATTGGATCATGTCTAAACCCCAAAACAAAATGTAATATATTGCAGATCACTTTTTAGTTTAAATATTAATATTCAGTTAAGCTTTCAAAATGAAAGCAAGAAGCTGATTGGTTGCCATGCACAACTGCTCCAGATTCTGGCTGCTCCAGTCTTAGTGAATTCCCCTGTTACTGCCATAGGTTGTTTCCACTAAACAGAGACACCTTGGGGGTTATTTACTAAAGCTAAAGAGAGTGCAAAATCTGGTGCAACTCGGCATAGAAACTAATCAGGTTCCAGGTTTTATTGCCAAAGCTTAACCTCCCTGGCGGTATGATTATGTCCGATTTTTGCGTCTCAAAGCGGTACATTTTTTCGCATAGAAATTGGGCATTTTATATTGTAGGCCTGTAATTCTTAGCAATAACTCACTTAAGACAAGAGTCTAGTAGACATCCCGGGTATGATAAAGTTTGAAATAATGAAATCATAAATTATAATATATATGAAAAAATATATATATAATATAATAACTATAAATAATTAAAAATAATAATAATATAATAATAATAATAAAATGTATTCAATAATGTAATCTAGTCCAAAACACTGAAATTTGCTCAGTTGCAGAATTGTCGCTGTTGTCACTTTCAGTGTCTGATGATAAATTTCCCCACAAATCAGTATCACTTAATTCTGCAAATGATTCTTATTTACTATCGGTGTTTTCTAGCTGGTCAAAAAACGATTTTGACGTAAAGGGACACTTTTTTCTGCCATGGACGTTCTCAAGTTTCCAAGCAGAAAGAATGGCATATATAATATAAAAGTGCATGCAGGGCACTGGACAAAGCACTAGGGACACATGGGATGTGAAATTATTTCATACAGTAATGTAATAATCTTACAGATTACAGTGTACTGTATGTTTGCTGTGTGTTTCACTTTTTGAATTTCCCGCCCGGCTCTGCCCCCGTGCAACGCGGCGCTCGCAGGGAACGGAACCCGACACACATCGGGGGGACATTGCTGGATCCAGGGGACAAGGTAAGTAACCAGCCTTGAATCCAGCGATGCAATCCCGAGTGTGGCTCAGGGTCACCGCTATTTGCAGTGAAAACTCACCCCGAGCCACAATCAAGAATACCGTCAAGCAGGTTAAAGTGATATTAAAGTCTTGTGTTTTTTTTGTTTAAAAATAACAAACGTTATACTTACCTGCTCTGTGTAGTGGTTTTGCACAGAGCAGCCCAGATTGTCCTCTTCTCGGGTCTGGAACTGAAGTTGATTAGGTACCATACACAGCTGCCTCAGATTCTAAGTGCACCAGTTTTAGCAAATACCCCCCCCATTTGAACAGCAGCATTGTCAATCTGCAGAGAGGGTAGTGTTAGATGTCCTAGCAACTCAAGTAAAAAAATAATACAGTATTTTTTTCTCTTTAGGATAAATGCTTTACAAAAAAAAATATATATAAATAAATGACCATTGTAAATACCCCTGTCAGTGTTAAATGGTTTCTCTCAGCCCTTTAACTGTTGCTTTTGCTGCACAGCTTGGCCTGTTAAAGTGATTGTAAAGGCTCATTTTTTTTTTTTATTATAACAAACATATTATACTTACCTCCTCTGTGCAGTTGGTTATGCACAGAGCAGCCTGGATCATCCTTTTCTCGGGTCCCTCTTCTGCTCTGCTGGCCCATCCCTCTGGTGAGTGCCCCCTCAGCCAGCAGCTTGCTAAAGGGGGCACCCAAGCTGAGTCAGAGCTCCATGTATCCATTCAGCCCTGACCCAGCCCTGCCCCCTCTCTCCCCTGATTGGCTGACTGATTTTGATTGACAGCCGCGGGAGCCAATGGCACTGCTGCTGTGTCTCAGTCAATCAGAAGGAGTGTCTGGGACAGTTAAGACACTTGTGGACATCGCTGCAGAAAGATTGGGCCCAGGTAAATAATTAGGGGGGTGCTGGGGAGGCTGCTACACACAGAAGGTTTTTTATCTTAATGCATAGAATGCATTAAGATAAAAAACCTTCTACCTTTACAACTCCTTTAAATGTAAAAATAACAGAATTACTGGCCGGAATAACAGGTAAAATAAAAGGGATAACAGCATAAAAGAAGAAAATGAATGCAGCCACCACTTTTAATTCTTGGTAGGTTGCAATATATTCGTGTTTTGTTTTTTGGTTTAATACTGTTTTACTGAAATAAAGGAAACTTTTCCAATATGATTAAAAGGCACCATGAATGAAGGGTTGATGCATCTATGAGACTACCTTTGATCATTCATGTGTTAGTAGAACAGCTATTAACCCCCCCGGCGGTATTCCCGAGTGTGGCTTGGGGTGAATTTTCTGTACCAAGAGCGGTAACCCCGAGCCACACTCGGGACTGCATCGCTGGATCCAGGCAGCGTTACTTACCTTGTCCCCTGGATCCAACAATGTCCCCCCGCTGTGTCAGCGGGCTGTGTCCTCCGTCCGATGCCTCTGTGTGCCGGGCTCCATTCCCTGTGAGCGTCGCATCGCATGGGGGCGGAGACCGGCGGCAAATTCAAATAGTGAAACACATAGTAAACATACAGTACACTGTAATCTGTAAGATTACATTACTGTGTGAAATAATTTCATATCCCTTTTGTCCCTAGTGGTTTGCCCGGTGCCCTGCATGCACTTTTATATTATATATGCCATTCTTTCTGCTTGGAAACTTGAGAATGTCCATGGCAAACAAAAAGTGTCCCTTTACGTCAAAAGTGGTTTTGGACCAGCTAGAAAACACCGATAGTAAATAAGAATCACTTGCAGAATTGAGTGATACTGATTTTGGGGGAAATTTATCATCAGACACTGAAAGTAACGACAGCAACAATTCTTCAGCTGAGCACATTTCAGTGTTTTGATTTAATTACATTATTGAATCAATTTTATTATTATTATATTTTTTTATGTATCAATATGTTTGATAATTATTTATAGTTAGTTATTATATTATAATTTATGATTTCGTTGTTTCAAACTTTATCATACCCAGGATGTCTACTAGACTCTTGTTTGGACAGATTTAAGTGAGTTATTCCTAAGAATTACAGGCCTACAATATAAAACACCAAATTTCTATGCAAAAAAAATGTACCGCTTTGAGATGCAAAAATCTGACATAATCATACCACCAGGGAGGTTAATGGAGCATCTGTTACTGCTGCCATCTTTCTTCTGTTAGTATAAGAAGGTGCCAATATCATTGTCAGATCAATAAATCTATAGTTCTTCTATACACAAATAACGGGGTTGAACGAGAGCCAATTCTCTTCCTAGCCTCCGCCCCCTGTCATTCTCTTAGCAGGGCCTGGCATACAGCGGGAGTCGGCAAAGAACTAGATAAGTTGGGGCGGGGTTGGGTGGGAGCTGCCAAATTTAACTTTTCCTATTAACAAGCTGGTGATTGGTTGCTCGGACTGCCTAGCAACCAATCACCAGCTTGTTAATAGGAAAAGTTAACTTTGGCAGCTCCCGCTCCCCTGTCCAGTCCCCTGTTTGGGTGGTGTTCCACTTAAGCAACTCCTGGATCTTGACTACTTGACTCCAGAGTAAGGACTGTAGG
Source organism: Glandirana rugosa (assembly GCA_018402905.1). Lineage (NCBI taxonomy): Eukaryota > Metazoa > Chordata > Amphibia > Anura > Ranidae > Glandirana > Glandirana rugosa. The sequence continues at coordinate 14,200 of BLSH010325585.1, read as the reverse complement.
ATAGCTGGATCATTCTGACTACAGACAAGGCTACTACTGTGCTCCTTTACAATACATCCTTGAGTGTATTTTGCACATTCAAAGTTCACAGAATGGAGTGTATTGTTTTTTTTTTAATTATCATCTGCAGAAAAGTCTCCACATGTTCTTTCTACAGATTCTGGCAAGTGCAGTTGGTAGACAAGTACACACACTTAAAATTGATCCAAAGCGCATTCACACTATGAAACTTGGCTATGATGTTAATTTTTTTCAATGGGACTGTTCACTAAAGGTTCTTCATTTTGCAGTGACACTTTCCCTTAACTTAGTGGATGTGGTGAGCATTCACTTTGCAAAGAATAACCAATCACATTCAAGGAAAAATGTTTAAAAACATATATTTGCTTGCCCATGATTGAATGATGGAAGTCAGCAGAATTTTACCTCATTAACTAAGCCAAGGGAAAATCCCCTAGCAAAGGAAAAACATATTTGCCTTTAGTAAATCAACCCCAAAGTCTATCAGCGTGCAGTCATACCAATGCCTTTAAAAAGTTTATCAAAACTGAATAGTTTGTTTATGAATGGATAAAAGAGATACTGACTTTTTATGTATTGCTTCTGGTCTGATATGAGTACATCACTCAACAACTGCATAGGCTTGATGTATGAATTTTCAGCACAGGAATAAGGATCTTTATTTTTAGACATGTGACTGTTATGTTCAAATCTCACTGAAGTGAAAATAACCAACTTTTTAAAACAAAGGATTCTTATTCTGTTGTTTTAGCTTCGTAAACTGAACCATAATGTGAAATTAAAGAAAAATCCAGCAGGGACAATCAGACTTCTACATATTGGCCTTGGTAGGTGGGAGGAGACAGATGCAGAAATCCCACTGCTAAAGTCTCCAAGGAAAATAAAAAGTTGGTGGTTAAAATAAATATGGTGGCATGAACACAGAAATACAATTATACTTTTGGATAAAATCACGAGATACTACATAGCAAACAGGCAGAAAAATGATTTAATCAGTTTAGAGCAGTTAGCCAAATCAAAACATGTCTATGACTGGTTTCTATTGTACTGCATATCACTGCTCTTTACAATATATTACTATATGAATTGAATATAGTATTTAAAGGTTAGTTTTTGTCGTGTCTGTGTTAGGAAAGGCGTAAGGTGCTCGGACACATATGTATGCGCAAGCACAGAATTCCTGCCATCCTGTCATCCCTATCACTCAGCATCCTTGGTCCAGCCTGCATCTTGATACGCACAGGCGCCTCTTCCGCATCTGTCACTGCGAGAACTGTCAGGCACTTGTGCCACTCTGAGCTCTCACGCCTCCTGCTACCTCTACACATCAGGCGCCATCACCAGGTAAGTGATAGTGGGGTTTATTTACAAAAGCTGGAGCCAACCAGCCCAGATCAGCTAAACCAGTTTTCAGGTTTTATTGCCAAAGCGTAATTGAACAAGCTGAGGCTAAAGCTGATTGGTTTCTGTGCAGAAGTGAACTCTACAGCTTTAGTAAATAAACCCCAGTGTGTCCTATTGGGAGATTTCCTCTCACTTCTTGTCTCTAAGATGCAACAGGAGTTGGGAGTAAATATCTACAAAGTGAGGGGAATCCTTTTCATAGACAGTGGTCACCAGAACAGATTTACCCATTGGAAGATTCCCCCTATATTTATGTTCCAATGACAACTTTTGGATTTTCCCTTTTAAAGTCCTGAGTCAATTCTAAGTATAGCAAATAGAGATAGTGAATCTTGAACTTGATAGGGTTCTAACCCTTCTCTACCTTATCCTAATGTGCAAAAAACGTTTTGCCTATACAAACACTTAAAATGTTCCAAACTTAGGTGGTTAAATTGTGGATTAGACTGCTCTCTAATATCTATGGCACGCTTTATTCACTGGAAAAAAAACTGGAAAGGTCATGATTACATGAGTAAGTACATCTTCCAAAAGCTTGGGAAAATGAAAGTTCTGAAGACTAATATAAAAATTACTGGTTTTGCCCTTACCAGTTAACTGTTTCCAAAGATAACACAGTGCTGCATTAAGTACAGACATTGTTATCTTATATTGGATTATACCAATCAGCGTTCAGGGCTGGCTGATAAAATCCATCAAAATGCTGAAGAATTTACAGCACATTAAGTTTTCTTATCTGCTCCTGCCTGAACTTGAGTGGTTCTTAATTTCCCACTTAAAAAGATAACCCTGCTAATAATCAGTTTTCCTGTTATCAATGCAAGGCCTGGTCAACTCCACATCTCTGGAGCTTGACAAAGGAGAAAGGTTTCAGAACATCTGCCTTTTTATGGTCACAACTAATTAATCATGCTCCGAGCTGCTCCGCAGGCATAATATATTGTCCTGTTAAGCTTTGAGTGCAAAATATATTATAGTGGCGGTTTCCCAAGCATTTAAGAGGTAAAGGAAGCAATTTGTTGGATATTAGTAATTCAAAGGCCAGACAAGTTAAATCTTTTAAAGGTCCTTCCAATTTGTAATTGTGTAACAAACACAGACATTTGACTGCTGTAGAACAGTGCTACCCAGGGCAGCTTAACACATGAAGACTTCACTCTTTGTGATATTATCCACACTGGATTTTGTGAATTCACTATATCACTGATATGCACTTGGTGTAATAATTGTGTCTTTATCACAAAACATATTCACGTAGTTGTTTACAAAATGTTATATTTCTTTTGAGCATATTGTAGTAGGATTAGAAATTTAAAAGCAACACATTTATTTATTTTTTTAAATATTTTTTTTAACCTCCCTGGCGGTATGATTATGTCAGATTTTTGCGTCTCAAAGCGGTACATTGTTTTGCATATATATTTGGCGTTTTATATTGTAGGCCTGTAATTTTTAGGCATAAGTCACTTAAATCTGTCCAAACAAGAGTCTAGTAGACAGCCCAGGTATGATAAAGTTAGAAACAACAAAATCATAAATTATAATATAATAAATAAATATAAATAATTATCAAAAAAATGTAATATTAAAATGTATTCAATAATGCAATCAAATAAAAAACACTGAAATTTGCTCAGTTGCAGAATTGTCACTGTCATCACTTTTAGTGTCTGATGATAAATTTCATCACAAATCAGTACCACTCAATTATGCAAGTGATTCTTATTTACTATCGCTGTTTTCTAGCTGATCAAAAACCACATTTGATGTAAAGGGACGCTTTTTGAATGCCATGGACATAATCAAGTTATCAGGCAGAAAGGATGGCATATATAATATAAAAGTGCATGCAGGGCACTGGACAAAGCACTAGGGACAAAGGGAATGTGAAATGATTTGATACAGTAATGTAATCTTACAGATTACAGTGTATTGTATGTGTTGTGTGTTTCACTTTTTGACTCCGTCCCCATGCAACGCAACGCTCGCAGGGAACAGAGCCCGAGGCATCACAGTGAATTGGGTGGAAGACACAGCCCGCCGACACAACGGGGGGACATCGCTGGATCCAGGGGACAAAGTAAGTAACGCTGCCTGGATCCAGCGATGCAATCCCAAGTGTGGCTTGGGGTTACCGCTTTTGGTAATGAAATGTCACCCCGAGCCACACTCAGGAATACCGCCAGGGAGGTTAATACATATTTTCCCATTTACTTTTGCAAACACCTTTGTGTATGTAATAAGCAGCATATAGTAGGTAGATAGATAGATAGATAGATAGATAGATAGATAGATAGATAGATAGATAGCAGCTACCATTGTTTCACCACTTCTGAATATACTAGTTGTCTGTCATAAATAAGAATTTTGACATCACAGGGTTCATACTTGTTACAGGTTAGTGACTAAAAGTATATAAACCAGAGACGGCCGGGCAACTAGCATTTTCAGAAAGGGGACAGCACCAGCAGTCCCTACATTTCTTACAGGACAGGTTTCCTCTAAAGTAAAGTTTTGGTCTTTTTAAATATATGTTGAATTCTTTACCCTGATGAGTGAAATTCCCTTTTTTTTGAAGCTTCAGTTATTCAATAGGGATCCACTGCATCCTGGCACATAGGTTGACCAAGCATGTGGCCCATCCAAAACAAGTTTATAAAATATGGCACCACCAAGAAGGCAGATATAAGTTACTGTGTATGATTTTGCTTTTGAGTACTTTGATAGTGAACTTTATGGTAAGAGAACATGGACCAAAAGAGACACACAATGGAGGAAAGTAAAAAAAAAATCCCCACTTTTTAAAAAATATATTAATATTAAGAAAGCGAGGTCGGAACATATTAGTCCTCATAAAGGTTGATCAGAAGAAGTTGGTTACAAATGACAAAGAGAAGGCAGCTGTATTAAATGCATACTTCTTCTCAGTTTTTACAAAGGAGAAGGAGGGTTATAATAATCATAACTGTATTGTTAGTAACTCAACATGTACCCTTGTGGCTAACAGAAGCCAGTGTCCAAAAATGACTTGAAAAACATAAAATGAATAAATCACCAGAACCGGATGGTTTACACCTGAGAGTCCTCAGAACTTATCCAGGTTATTGCCAGACAGTTATTACTGATGTTTAAGGACAGCTTAGTGACTGGAATGGTAGCAGCGGATTTTCGAAAATCCAACGTGGTACCGATATTTAAAAAAGGGCCTAGATATATACCTAGAAACTACAGACCAGTCAGCCCAACATCAATTGTATGTAAACTATTGGAGGGCATATTAAATGACTATATCTTATTATTTGTTTGTGAAACATTATCATCATTATCAGCATGGATTTATGAAAGATAGTCCTCACCAGACCAATCTGTTAACATTCTATGAGGAAGAGAGCTGCCATCTACATAGAGGAATACCTGTGGACATGGTGTATCTGGATTTTGCCAAAGCAAATGTTACAGTTCCCCACAAACACTTAATTTATAAATTGAGGTCTGTGTATGTGCCTGGATAGAAAACTGGTTACAGGGGAGCATCCAAAGGGTGGTGATAAATAGCGTGTACTCAGAATGGTCTGGAGCTGTGAGCGGGGTACCCTAAGGCTCTGTCCTAGGTCCAACTTTGTTTAATTTATTCATAATCGATATAGAGGCTGGTACAAACAGTTTAATCATTTGTCTTACAGTGGAAGTGAAGTCCCACAATATACAGGTGCTGGTCATATAATTAGAATATCATCAAAAAGTTGATTTATTTCACTAATTCCATTCAAAAATTGAAACTTGTATATTATATTCATTCATTACACACAGACTGATATGTTTCAAATGTTTATTTCTTTTAATTTTGATGATTATAACTGACAACTAAAGAAAATCCCAAATTCAGTATCTCAGAAAATTAGAATATTACTAAAGACCAATACAAAGAAAGGATTTTTAGAAATCTTGGTCAACTGAAAAGTATGAATATGAAAAGTATGAGCATGTACAGCACTCAATACTTAGTTGGGGCTCCTTTTGCCTGAATTACTGCAGCAATGCGGTGTGGCATGGAGTCGATCAGTCTGTGGCACTGCTCAGGTGTTATGAGAGCCCAGGTTGCTCTGATAGTGGCCTTCAGCTCTTCTGCATTGTTGGGTTTGACATATCGCATCTTCCTCTTCACAATACACCATAGATTTTCTATGGGGTTAAGGTCAGGCGAGTTTACTGGCCAATTAAGAACAGGGATACCATGGTCCTAAAACCAGGTACCGGTAGCTTTGGCACTGTGTGCAGGTGCCAAGTCCTGTTGGAAAATGAAATCTGCATCTCCATAAAGTTGGTCAGCAGCAGGAAGCATGAAGTGCTCTAAAACTTCCTGGTATACGGCTGCGTTGACCTTGGACCTCAGAAAACACAGTGGACCAACACCAGCAGATGACATGGCACCCCAAACCATCACTGACTGTGGAAACTTTACACTGGACATCAAGCAACGTGGATTGTGTGCCTCTCCTCTCTTCCTCCAGACTCTGGGACCCTGATTTCCAAAGGAAATGCAAAATTTACTTTCATCAGAGAACATAACTTTCGACCATTCAGCAGCAGTCCAGTCCTTTTTGTCTTTAGCCCAGGCGAGACCCTTCTGATGCTGTCTGTTGTTCAAGAGTGGCTTGACACAAGGAATGCGACAGCTGAAACCCATGTCTTGCATACGTCTGTGTGTAGTGGTTCTTGAAGCACTGACTCCAGCTGCAGCCCACTCTTTGTGAATCTCCCCCACATTTTTGAATGGGTTTTGTTTCACAATCCTCTCCAGGGTGCGGTTATCCCTATTGCTTGTACACTTTTTTCTACCACATCTTTTCCTTCCCTTCGCCTCTCTATTAATGTGCTTGGACCCAAAGCTCTGTGAACAGCCAGCCTCTTTTGCAATGACCTTTTGTGTCTTGCCCTCCTCGTGCAAGGTGTCAATGGTTGTCTTTTGGACAACTGTCAGGTCAGCAGCCTTCCCCATGATTGTGTAGCCTACAGAACTAGACTGAGAGACCATTTAAAGGCCCCTGCAGGTGTTTTGAGTTAATTAACTGATCAGAGTGTGGCACCAGATGTCTTCAATATTGAACCTTTTCACAATATTCTAATTTTCTGAGATACTGAATTTGGGATTTTCCTTAGTCGTCAGTTATAATCATCAAAATTAAAAGAAATAAACATTTGAAATGTATCAATCTGTGTAATATGAATGAATATAATATACAAGTTTCACTTTTTTGAATGGAATTAGTGAATTAAATCAACTTTTTGATGATATTCTAATTATATGACCAGCACCTGTAAAATTGCAGTTTGCCAATGAAAAAAAGGTGTAAAAAGAATAAAAACATAGGGGTCTGGAGGGGGCAGTAGTGCCTCCTGAATGCCTGTCAGCTTCTGCCACACACCCCTGAAAAGCGAGCCAGCACGTATTGCTTTTCAGAGGGTAGTAAGCTTACAGTCTATTTGAAAGAACAATTACAGAACACAGTTTATTGTAATACACCTATTCATATACAGTATATGTGCTAAAAAGGAGAATTGTACGGGAAAAAAAGGAAGTACTTCATGAAGAGAACAAGATAGCCTTGCGGAAATTATATGGATTTAAACATTCTTTTAACAAATGAGCGCAGTAGATTCATAGTTTTGCATTCCGACTCAGCTCTCTGAATTCGGAATCCTACAGAAGAACTACAAAGGAAGTCAATGCTGAAAGATGTCCCGCTACTGGGTCTGAACAGGCAGATAGTTATATAACACCCAGAAAATGTCACAGACTGCGGGTTCCCCTATGATTGAGGACTAAATGGTTGAACTGGAATTTAAGGCCAGAACTAACTAAGCAAAAAACTGCTCCCATTCCCCCTTTTAACTTCTATGCTAACTACCCTGTAGAAGGAAGATGCATATCCTCACCTATTCTCCAGGCGCTCCAGTCCGGTCATGTGATCTCCCCAGTGGCCGGCTTCAGGAGAGAGGACAGAGTGCCAACAAAGGATGGAATGCCTGGGCGGTGACATCAACCACAGGCTTATTATGGGGCAGCCATTGTCAGTTATCCCTCCTCTCCCATGAAGCCGGTCACTGGGAGCGGATGACATGACCAGACTGGAGTATATGCATCTTCCTTCTGAAGGGTAGGTAGTATAGGAGCTACAAGGGGGTGAGAGCAGTTTTAAGCTTAATTAGTTCTAGCCTGGAATTCCACTTCAAATATCTGAACCCCAGGGCTACCACACTCAACAACATATATTTTTTAGCCTGGGGGCAAAGGAACTCCAGTCCTTCAGCCCAGTTCTCCCCGATTCCTAATTAAAAAAAAAAATACTACAGTTAATATGAACTATTAAACATACCTTAAAAATCATCTTGAAAATGCACTCCACGGTTAACAAAAGAAAACCTCTCACAGTGTACACAAGGCAAAATTAAACCTATTATATATATATATTACTTTGATTTTAAAAAATTGTCACACGGAGATTAGTGTTTTGGGTTGCCTTTTAATGCTTCGCTTTGTCCCGAGCCCAAGTCTACAAGTGTTTAGTCTGAGAACTTACTTCTAAAGGCTGCTTATGACAAAATAAATAATGTCAGCCTGAAAAAAGTCACCTGCTAAATGTGCGTGCTCTCCTTTTTAATGCTTGTGCAGGCTGAAGTGTAATATAAAAAAGGACAATTTTGTGTGAAAAGTATGGCATAGCCTGACCTTGCACTGAAGTAAATAAACATCTTGCAAACAGGATGTAGTAAAAAATGATATTTTACCACTACCTCTCACCTCATCACTCATATCCTTTTACAGAAATTTCAAAGTCCAATAAAATAAAATCCTCTAAAATAGCATTTTCTTTCCTTTTACTGTAGTTCACAATAAAGAAAACATTTTTGTGTGATAAAACTAAAATCCCATTTAAGAAACGCTTCAGCCTGGTAATTCTTTATTTTCTTATAAAAAGCAATATACTTAAAAAGTGTTAAGTGGTAGTAAGGGATACTTTAACCACTTCCTTACTGGGCACTTAAAGCCCCCTCCTGCCCAGACCAATTTTTGGCTTTCAGCGATGTCATTGTACCCAAACTAAATTTATATCATTTTTTTCCCAGAAATATAGCTTTCTTTTGGTGGTATTTGATCACATCTGCGTCATTTCTGATCACCGCTATAAACAAAGAGCGATGATTTTGAAAAAAAAAAATATCTTTTCTTTTTGCTATAATAAATATCCAAAAGAAAAAATAAAAAATAAAAATTATTCAACAGTTTTGGCCGATATATATTCTTCTACATATTTTTGGTAAAAAAAAAAATCGCAATAGGCGTATATTGATTGGTTTGCGCAAAAGTTATCGCGTCTACAAACTATGGGAATTGATTTATGGCGTTTTTATTATTTATTTTATTTTTGCTAGTAATGGCGGCGATCTGCGATTTTTATCGGGACTGCGATATTGGGGCGGACATGTCAGACATTTTTGACACTTTTTTGGGACCAATGACATTTATACAGCGATCAGAAGTTTAAATGTCCACTGACTACTGTGTAAATGTCATTGGCAGTGAAGGGGTTAACCTGCAGGGGGCAGTGAAGGGGTTAACTATGTTCCCTGGGTGTGTTCTAACTGTGGGGGGGGGGGGGCGGAGCTGGTCGGGACATAACAGATCTAACTGATCCCAGTGACAGGGATCAGTAGATCTGTCATGTCCCCTTCAACAGAACAGAGAACCGCTGTGTTTACATCGGCGGTTCCCCGTTCTGCAAGTCTGACAGGGGATCGCGGGTCTCGGGCGGACATCGAGTCCGCCCGATCCACGGGCACGCCCACGCAGCGTGCCGCAGGCGCGTGCGTGCGCCACCTGTGAGTGTGCGCCAGGAGCTCGCACATGGCCAGGACGTCCATGGACATCCACCCAGCAATTCAGATCCGCGCTGGAGCCGTACTTTGGCTATAGCACGGATCTGAACGGGTTAATTAACTAGAGCAGCATAAACATTGTTATTGTGTATTAACCTCCCTGGCGGTATGATTCTGTCTGGAATTTTGTTCCAAAAGCGGTACAATTATTTTGCATGAAAATTTGGCGTTTTATATTGTAGGCCTGTAATTCTTAGGAATAACTCACTTAAATCTGTCCAAACAAGAGTCTAGTAGACATCCCGGGTATGAAAAAGTTTGAAAAATGAAATCATAAATTATAATATAATAAATAACTAAAAATAATTATCAAAAATAATAATATAATAGTAATTAAATGTATGCAATAATGTAATCAAACCAAAAACGCAGAAATTTGCTCAGTTGCAGAATTGTCGCTATCGTCACTTTCAGTTGCTGATGATAAATTTCCCCAAAAATCAGTCACTCAATTCTGCAAATGATTCTTATTTACTATCGCTGTTTTCTAGCTGATCAAAAACCACTTTTGACGCAAAGGGACACTTTTTGGTTGCTATGGACATTCTCATGTTTCCAGGCAGAAAGAATGACATTTATTATATAAAAGTGCATGCAGGGCTCTGGGCAAACCACTAGGGACAAAGGGGGTGTGAAATGTTTTCATACAGTAATGTAATCTATAAGATTACAGTGTACTGTATGTACTGTGTGTGTTTCACTTTTTGAATTTCCCGCCGGTCTCCGTCCCCGTGCGGCGCGACGCTCGCAGGGAACGGAGCCCGGCACACAGGAATCATCTGGCCGCGGGGAGACACGCTGACACCGCGGGAGGACATCGCTGGATCCAGGGGACAAGGTAAGTAACATTGCCTGGATCCAGCGATGCAATCCCGAGTGTGGCTCGGGGTTACCGCTCTTGGTACTGAAATTCCACCCCGAGCCACACTCGGGAATACCGCCAGGGAGGTTAAAACCTAAAAGTCAAAACCTAGAAGTTCAAAAGTATAGAAGAAAACACATCCAGGATTGAAGTAGCTAACGTTACTACACACTTCGACGGAGGGGGTGACAGTACATGTACTCAGTCAGCTTTGTAAAGTGTATGAAATATGCAATAAACACAGTCCACTATGTTCTAGGTTCAAGAATGTGTCCACTAAATGGTGGTGATTTCAGATCAGTAGAGACAATGCCAAATGTATAACACGGCCTACTTCCAGGTTTGATAATGATGTGATGTACCAAGTGAACATTTCCTTCCTTCCGACCTCTTGGCTATAACTACATTTTTGTGTGCTTTAAAGATGAAGTCCGGGATAAGCAAACATTTTATAAATACAAAAGCCATGTGCATTCTCGCTGGAATCTTCGTGTGCTTGTGTACTTCTCCCAGATAAGTACAGTAATCCAATGTGAAACTATTTCTGTGCAAAAGCTCCCTATATTAACCTCAGTCATTGCTGCTCCTTCTTTTTTTACAAGGTTATAACTGGGTTTGCAAAGGCGTTGGTACACACAAATTGGATTAATATCCTTTGTGGCTAATGAGGAATATATTTAGATGAACATTTTTATTCCCAGAGCTTGGTTTTAAAGGGGATCTGTTAGAAAAGAGAAATATCACAGCTACCACTGGTTACTTTTTCTTGAAGATACATTGGGGTTGATATACTAAAGGCACAGCTTAGTAAACGAGGTAAAGCTTCACTTTGCAAAGAATAGTCAATCACGTGCAAGAAAAAGAAAAAAAAAAACAGCATTTTTGCTTGCACATGATTGAATGATGGAAGTCAGCAGAGCTTCTGCTCGTTTACTAAGCTCTGAGGCAACTGTACTTGCAAAGTGTATATTTGCCTTTAGTAAATCAACCCAATGGGTTCTAATTTATTATACCTCCTTCAGCACTTGAGGGAGATTTACTAAAACTGGAGTTCTCAAAATCTGGTGCAGCTGGGCATCGTAGCCAATCAGCTTCTAACTTTAGCTTATTTAGTTAAGTTTTGACAATAAAACCTGGAAGCTGATTGGTTTCTATGCAGAGCTGCACTAGATTTTGCGCACTCCAGTTTTATTAAATCCCCCTACTGTGCCAAAACAAGTATGTGCCTATATGTTTGTGATTGATCACTGATTTAGGTGGTAGTGCAGGAAGGCTAACAAAGACAGCCCATGAGCCTATACCATCCAAAACAAGTCACTAATACCCATACTTCTGTCCTGACAGATTCATTTTAGGCCTCACAACATGGTTATGAGGAACATAACAAATATAATTTGCATTACCCCCCCCCCCCCCCCACACACACCCCAAAGGCATATTGACTTTAAGTATCTCAACACCTTGAGCCCAATACCAGTACATACTTTTTTTATTGTAGACATACCCTAGTTTCTATATGCGGTCAAAGACCAATCTATAATTAATTTTTCTTTATGTAAAAATGTTTATTGTACTTAAAGGTTGTACTTTATTTAACCTCCCTGGCGGTATGATTATTTCAGATTTTTGGTGCTGAAAGCAGTACCATTATTTTACATGAAAATTTGGCGTTTTATATTGTAGGCCTGCAATTCTTAGGAATAACTCACTTAAATCTGTCCTAACAAGAGTCTAGTAGACATCCCGGGTATGATAAAGTTTGAAAAATGAAATCATAAATTATAATATAATAAATAACTAAAAATAATTATCAAAAATAATAACGTAATAGTAATAAAATGTATTCAATAATGTAATCAAATGAAAAACCCTGAAATTTGCTCAGTTGCAGAATTGTCGCTGTCGTCACTTTCAGTTTCTGATGATAAATATCCCCAAAAATCAGTAACAGTCAATTCTGCAAATGATTCTTATTTACTATCGGTGTTTTCTAGCCAATCAAAAACCACTTTTGACGTAAAGGGACACTTTTTGGTTGCTATGGACATTCTCATGTTTCCAGGCAGAAAGAATGACATAAATAATATAAAAGTGCATGCAGGGCTCTGGACAAACCACTAGGGACAAAGGGGATGTGAAATGTTTTCATACAGTAATGTAATCTATAAGATTACAGTGTACTGTATGTGTACTGTGTGTTTCACTTTTTGAATTTCCCGCCGGTCTCTGTCCCTGTGCGACGCGACGCTCGCAGGGAACGGAGCCCGGCACACAGAGGCATCGGAGCGGCGGACACAGCCCGCAGACACGGCGGGGGATATCCCTGGATCCAGGGGACAAGGTGAGTAGCGCTGCCTGGATCCAGCAATGCAATCCCGAGTGTGGCTCGGGGTTACCGCTAATGGTACTGAAATTCCACCCCGAGCCACACTCGGGATTACCGCCAGGGAGGTTAACAATTTCCCAGCAGTTGATGCTCATGGACTGTAAAATGCTGAAGATATGCTGGGTGTAAAATTCCGTTCCCACACCCATGGCTGTATGTGGTCGTACTCATGTAAACACTGATGCCTTTGTGCTTCTGCATTTACCTGCAAATATGCATACAATGTATTTCCCTAATGTGAAACATCTGGAAAGGTGTGTGCAGCTATTCAGTTGTATGGTAGTCTGTTCACCTGTGGCTCCTCGAGTGTAGCAAAATGCCCAGAATTTTATACCTTGTATATTTTCAGCTTCCCCTCGTCCGCATGCACGAGGCCTAAATCATCTGTACAAACTGTAGGTCCATGGAAACTTTTTTTTAAAACTTCACTTGTTTATGTAGGTTACTGCAGGTTACTGCAAAAGTAAACTATGATGTATTCATTTCAATTTCTAGAACATATGTGATTTAACATTGAAACAAATCTTGTTTTGTCAAATGTGATAGCAGATGGATTAGCTAAATCCCAAAGTAAAATAAATATATTGTTCAGACCAAGGTTTTACATATATTAGGAAACCAGTTAATCATTTCTTTTGACATGTCCTCATATAGTTCATATATTCAAAACTGCACACGCTTCCACCAGGCACTGCGGTTTCGAACCACTGCCTCTTAACTGATAACACAACACATATGTTGCCTGTAAGTCCACTAGTTCACGTTATTTATTGCTGCATCAACTTCTATGATGCTGTACAACATATATTTAAATTTGAGATTGCAGAATAGTATGTGAGAATCAAAGTACGTGAGAAGTTCTAGATGTGGAAGTATGAGAAAGTGACTAGAATGAAGGACAGGAGAAGGTTGTGTGCATTGCAGAGTTTGCGTATGGGATGGAATATGGAAATAAGAAAGGAATGTATGGAGTGGCTAGGATATGGAATGCTTTGTAGGTTATCTGGTAAATACTGTAAAAGAACGAAAAAAGGGTGCACCAACCTAGCGCATTACCCAAGTGGTATTTATTGAAATCAAAAATAAGGAAACATACTCACAAACAAGTGGATAATAAAAGCATATCAAAGTACACAATAGACACAGAGCAACCAGGTCTCCAGGACCGTGTCCAGCATGCCAGAGAACCTTCCAGATGGCTGACGCGTTTCAAGGGGAGATCCCCTCTTCCTCAGAGCCCAGAGGGTAATGCGCAAGGTTGGTGCGCCCTCTTTTCATTCTTTTAAAGTGTTTCTATTGGGTGTCCCCTGACCCTTGGAGGCAAGGCCTGTGCATCTACAGGGAGCCATATAAATTGTGGGCTATTTCCACTGACGTCACACCACTTTTGAGCGCATGAGATTTTGTCTGACTGTGGTTATTTGGTAAATGTTTGAATTGGATTGAACCAGTGTTAAACAGGGGTGGGAACAACAGAGACCTGTTGGTGTGAGCAGTGCATTTCTTACACCAAAATAAAAAGTCCAGCTACGTTAGTGGTTTAAAAAAAAAGGTATTAATTGGTATTAATAAATACTTACATAGGGCTA
>BLSH010325470.1:2046096-2062264 GCA_018402905.1 Glandirana rugosa | reverse complement strand
GTCCTTAATTTGGGGGACAACGAAACCACCCACGATGGCGAACGGTTAGTGGTGAGAAATTTCATTTACCTCTTTTCTTTACTTAATATTAATAGTACATAGACGAGTACATATGAAAAAATGTAGTAAGAATAGTACACAAACATATAAGTACTTATAAAATACAGTACAGTCGAGAAAGGTCCCGGGAACTACCGGTCTAGAGACGTTTACTATTACAACAGATAGTAAAACAGTTAGACATATGTCATACACTTATTTTATAATTGAAAAATATGTGAACATGAAAACAAGCATACGCCGTACAGAGTAAATTTCCAGGTCCTGGTTTAAAAGGAAATACACGTAAGTTCATTTGTGTTGCTTTCTCACCACCTGCTTTAACCCCTTCAACCCCACAGAAGCATGCAGTTGCGAGGCGCTTGCAGAGTGCCCCCATTTACTTGAATGCACATAAAGGAAAATTTGGTCCTGGACCTTTAAATGAGACATGCCGCATACGAACAAAAGTACAAGTGTATAAAAAGTTAATATTTTATTCACATACTGTATACAGATTGACAAAATGATAGACAACATTATCATTTGCAGAGATCTGGCCATCAAGGGCCCTGGAAAGAGCTGACATGACATAAAATATTCATGAATATACAAACACATGATAAGAATGATGTAAAAAAGTATACATGAGCAGATACATGATAATTATAATTCATTTCTTTTCTCCATTTACTTTAAAGAGTGGTGATTGGCAAGCGGTAGCACCCACCAAAGCAACAGGGGGTTTAATTCCTGCTGCAGCATGTGTACAACTTTGGCTGCTGCCTCAGCATCACCTGATTTAAACCCATGATTGCCACACACTGCATGTGATTGAGACAGTAGTAAGGCAACTAGAAGTTTAAATCAGGTGTGAGGAGGGGACACTGTGCCCGGTGATCTTTGATTAGTCCCATGTTGTTCAGGTAGCTCTCCGCCTCTTTAAGGTTGCCCACCCACCCCTGGCGTACAGAATGGGACAGTCAGAAGTGAGTCATATACAGCGGTGTAAAGAAAGTTTCCCTTGCCCATTCACCCATGACAGGGGCTCCCATAAATGGATCAGCAGGCTGACCCATGTCAGGCCTCAGAAAGGTGTGTCAAAGCAGTAGGCGATCTCACTGTATGGAGGGAATAAATCTCCTTAGACCTCTCTCCCAGGAGTGGGGGTCAAAGGTCGATTCTTTGGTCAATTAATGACTTTGTGCAAGAAGGAAAACAGAATGTGTAAAGTCCAGATTTAATTTTATTCAGACTTGTTTTATCATAAAAAAGGCTCATATCATAAAAATCCAATTTCTGTGGTCCCCTTTATTGGGGTTTGGTACTGTTGAACAAATTATGTACTGGACAGATCAAATAGAAGGAAACCTTCATGTGATGTCAATGTATAATGTATATGTAAAGCGCTGGGTAAATTGACAGCGCTATATAAGTACCTGAAATAAATAAATAAATGTGACAGCACTGGACCAATCACCCAATGCCAGTACTATAACATGGAAAAAGCCCATCATCATATGTAGGTTGACTTTAAAAACTTGTAGCTTACATAAACATGCTTGGCTTTAAACATGCTTGGGATAAACATAAATCCATAGTCAAACAACACGGTTAATGTAAAAAAAAAATATATAAAAAAAAATAAATAAATAAAAAAAAATAAAAAAAATAAATAAAAAGGGGCAGACTCGATGGACTACTCAGTCTTTTTCTGCCGTCACTTTTCTATGTTTCTATGTTACAGACAAAGAAATATTTTACTTTAAAAAAGAACAGCAGGAAGGTGGGAAGGAAAGGTGATTATTTGTTACCTTGGATTGGTGAGAGAGGGTGAAATAGGAAGTCTAAATAAGTATAAGTGTTGGGCACAGCAATGCCTGCGGAGTGCGGAGTATGGGTGAGTGCACTGAAATGTAAAACTTGCATATCTAGAGTATGATCTGAGGCATACTGATAACACCAGAAATGTGATGATGTTGCACATTTGGATAGTGGGTCCACTTTAGCCCAGGAAGCTTTACTCCCCTTAATGTGGTTGTCAACTTGTGACAACCACTTTTACCTACAGGTAAGCCTATAATAAGGCTTACCTGTAGGTGCCCTGCATATCTCCCAAACCTGCACGGTTCAGATGTGCAGAGTGATATGCAGTGTACTAGATGTTCCAACATCATTTTGGCACATGCGCAGTGAAGTAACGGCTTCCATGCCGTTTCTTCACTGTGATCGTGCCATGACTGCCGGCTCCCGCACGCATACGCGGGAGTGACGTTACGCGACTCCGGCCAGTCACGGAGCCGGAGATTGAGGCCCCGGAAGGAAGAGGGGCAGAAGATGGAGGGAGCCAGCACAGGGGACATCGCTGGACATCGCAGGCTTTGTTTGCAGGTAAGTGGCACATAATGGGCTACTATACATTGCATAGTAGCCCATTATGCATCTACTTTACAGGGGAATACAGAGGAAGTAAACCCAATACTTCCTCTTTAATGACCAGGCCATTTTTTGCAATACAGTACTGCGTTAATTTAACTGACAATTGTGCGGCCGTGCGACGCTGTACCCACATAAAATTGACGTCCTTTTTTTCCCCACAAATAGAGCTTTCTTTTGGTGGTATTTGATCACCTCTGCAGTTTTTATGTTTTGCGCTATAAACAAAAAGAGACCGACAATTTTGAAAAAAAAAAACAATATTTTTTACTTTCTGCTATAAAACACATCCAATAAAAACATTGAAACATTTATTTGTTCATCAATTTAGGCCAATATGTATTCAGCTGCATATTTTTGGTAACTAAAATCCCAATAAGGGTATATTGCTTGGTTTGCCCAAAAGTTATAGTGTCTACAAATGATGGGATATTTTTATGAAATTTTTATTTATTTATTTTTTTACTAGTAATGGCGATCAGCGATTTATAGCAAGACTGCGACATTCCAGCGGACAAATTGGACACCTAACTGACACTTTTGACACTTTTTTTGGGAACCAGTGATCAGTGCTAAAAATATGCACTGCAACTGTACTAATGACACTGGCAGGGAAGGTGTTAACAGGGGCACTCAAAGGGTTAAGTGTGTCCCTAGTTGGGGCTTGCTAACTGGGGGGGGGGGGGGTGCTCTGACTGGGTGAAGCTTAGCAAGAACACAAGATCTCCATCATCTCCCCTGTCAGAACGGCGATCTGCCTTGTTTACATAGGCAGATCGCCGTTCTGCCTCTCTGGGGAATGATTGAGGTTGGCCGGCATCCCCTGTGTCCAATCAGCCTGTGATCACGCCCCCCAGTGACTATTGCACAAAATTATGTACAGGTACGCAATAGAGCCGATCTGCCGCAATAAATATGCAGTAGGTGGTCGACAAGTGGTAAACTAGAAAAAAGAGAGAGGAAGAATATACAAAGAATGAAACAACCTACATAACTAACTTTTACCTTCCGTTCTATAAATATAGCATGACTAGGCAAGTGACAAAACTGGTGTTATAACATGTAATCTCTGATTAAATTAAATGACATATTATTAAAGGGGCGTCACCTGTAACTCAAATTTCACAATTTGCCTAAATGAAGACTGTGCCACTAAGACACAGCAGAGACCTCATGAACAAAAGTAACTAAAATAAGTACAGCTTGTAAAGCTCCTAACTACAAGTTCTATTCTACCTTTCATTTCCAAATCTGCGGTGGGAAAATGACAGCGGTTCTCTCACTGGTAACTATGTAACAACATGCACTGTCCTTATTTCAGAAATTACACTAATCCAGACCCAAGGTAACAGTTAGTAAAGCGGAGCTCCACCCAAAAGGGGAAGCGCCGTTTGTCTGCCTCCCCCAACCCCCCCCCCCCCCCGTATGGTGCCACGTTAGGCACCTTGTGGGGGGAGAGGGGATCGGGTACCTGGTTTTGACAGGTACCCACTCCCACTTCCTGTTTAGTTTGCCACAGCAAACTCAGCCGGAAGTTCGGCCCTCGCCGCAGCCGGCCCCTTCAGAGAGTGCAGTGCGATTCGCACATGTGCAGTACGCAGTTCACTGTCGATTTCCCTTACCCTAGATAGCGCCAGCACCCTAGAGCCATTTTTAGGATTGGCTTGGGGCATGTGTGCATGCGCAGCAGGTTTGTGTGTTTGTGTAGAAATACCCCTACACATACACGCTGCTAGTCTCTACCAAGTCCTAGATACCTGAAAGTCGCCATGGTTGCATATGCGCATGCACCATAGTTTTAGTGGTGCGGAAGAGGGTGGGAAAGCCAATTCGTTCAGGGGTTTAGCTTTAAGCGTATGCAGTATGAACACTCCAGGAAAATAAAATAGAGTTTGCAACTGCGCATTATAATAAAAAGTATACAAAGCACACACGATTTGGAAAAGTCCTCCAAAGTAGGATAGCTAATATATAGTTTATAGGTCCATCCTTTTTTGTTCTACAACTACCAACTAATGCCAACCAATTTTTTTATTTTGTATGAGGTGGGGAGAGATAAACATTCTATCAGGTTTTTATTTGTCTGTGACCTATCTGGGAATTTTTCCCTCACTTCATATCCTGATATAAGTTACATAGTTATTGAGGCTGGAAAAAGACATCAAGTCCAACCTATGTGTGTGTTTTTTATGTCAGTATTTACATTGTATATCCCTCAAGATTGTGGTCCCTTAGGTGTGCATCTAATAGTTTTTTGAAATGATCTATAATCCCAGCAGAAACCACTGCTTGTGGAAGAGAATTCCACATCCTCACTGCTCTTACCGTAAAGAAACCTCTATGCGTTTTAAGGTTAAACCGCCTTTCTTCTATTTTTAATGAATGGCCGCGTGTCTCTGTGTGCTCCCTTGCGCTGAATAGATTTGTCTCTATTGTGGGGTCACCAGTACAGTATTTGTACATTGAAATCATATCCCCTCTCAAGCGTCTCTTCTCCAGAGAGAATACGTTCAGTGCTTGTAATCTTTCCTCATAACTGAGGTCCTCCAATCCTTTAATTAACTTTGTTGCCCTTCTCTGAACCCTTTCCAATACCAGGACATCCTTCCTGAGGACTGGTGCCCAGAACTGGATGGCATATTCCAAGTAAAAGGCCTGCAATCACCACTGGAATGGGAAGGTACTGGAAGTAATCCAGCAAACTTTACTGCATAGCCTTTGAAGAAAAAATGATCTTGATTGGTTCTCTTTTTTCTGCACAAGTCTGATACACAGATACAGTTGTTTTCATAAGAAATTTATGATTTCTTGGCCACTTTTCAGAGAATATGAATGAGAACACAAAAACATTTCTTTCACTTGTGGTTAGTGTTTGGTTGAAGCCATTTATTATCATTCAACTGTTTACTCTTTTTAAATCATAATGACAACAGAAATGACCCTGATCAAAAGTTTACATACCCTGGTGATTTAAGCCTGATAACATGCACACAAGTTGACACAAAGGGGTTTGAATGGCTATTAAAGGTAACCATCCTCACCTGTGATCTGTCTGCTTGTAATTAGTGTGTGTGTATAAAAGGTCAATGTGTTTCTGGACTCCTGACAGACCCTTGCATCTTTCATCCAGTGCTGCACTGACGTTTCTGGATTCTGAGTCATGGGGAAAGCAAAATAATTGTCAAAGGATCTGCGGTCAAAAGGTAGTTGAACTGTATAAAACAGGAAAGGGATATAAAAAAAATCCAAGGAATTGAGAATGCCAATCAGCAGTGTTCAAACTGTAATCGAGAATTGGAAAATGAGGGGTTCTGTTGAAAACAAACCACAGTCAGGTAGAACAACTACTATTAATAAGTCAGAGTAAACACAAGTGATTGATAATAAATGGCTTCAGCCAAACACTAACCATGAGTGAAAGAAAAGTTTTTGTGGTATCATTCACATTCTCTGAAACTAACCCTAATGGCCAAGAAATTATAAATTCTACCAGGGTATGTAAACTTAAGAGCACAGCTGTACAAGTGACTATACATTGGCCTTGGTTGTAGGCCACCATAAGTACCAGTCACCCAGTAGTCATGAATGGGTGCATGGAGCATATATTCAGAAAGGAGAGGACCTGGCAGGGCTGTCCATTGGGCACTGAGCAGGACCGCAGAGTAAAGATTGCTGAAACTGAGAAGGTGAATATTTTGCAAGTCAGTAGGGCATACAATAAAGGACAAATATAATAAAGGTACAGCTATCCTTTAAGGTAAAAGACATAATTTCAGACTATACTGGCTCTCAATAGCCCAATTAAATTCAAAATACTAACCACAACATGCAAAGCAGTGGTGGCTGGTGAAATTTTTGAATGGGGGGGACGCTAGACCCCGCCCTTCCTTTTTGACCCCTCTCACTTCTCATAAGCCCCACCCCTTATAGTTTCCACCCCTTTTGTCAGTATACAGCCCAGCTTCACCAGATAGTGGTATATAGCAGTTATACCAGTTAGGAGTATACAGAGTCACCATATAGCAGTATACAGAGCCCCAGATAGTAGTATACAGAGTCACTATATAGCCATATACAGAGCCCCAGATAGGGTATACAGTCACCCAGATAGGGTATACAGGCTCCCAGATAGGGTATACAGGCTCCCAGATAGGGTATATAGGGTCCCAGATAGGGTATATAGGGTCCCAGATAGTGTATACATGGTCCCAAACTCCATGCAGAATATTGCACATAGTAATTCATAGGAAACTCCATGCAGAATATTGCACATAGCAATTCATAGGAAACTCCATGCAGAATATTGCACATAGCAATTCATAGGAAACTCCATGCAGAATATTGCACATAGTAATTCATAGAAAACTCCAGCAGAGCATTGCACATAGTAAGGCATAGGAAACTCCACGCAGAGCATTGCACATAGTAATTCATAGGAAACTCCAGCAGAGCAATGCACATAGTAAGGCATAGGAAACTCCACGCAGAGCATTGCACATAGTAATTCATAGGAAACTCCATACAGAATATTGCACATAACAACAAGTGATGGGGCGCAACTCTGATAGATCAAAATGGGGTGTCTAGAATTATAACTATGTACAGCATGTTTAAGCACAACCAAATAGTAATACATACATGGGGGAGACAAAGGGGAGAGGTGGCACCTGGGCGGATATAGAACAAAGTCAATAGAAATATAACGAGGACTGGAGTCATGCACTAAGGGCAGCCTGGATAGCGTGGACCCAGATCCAGTAGTCCACTGGTACTGTAATAGAAAAAAACAAGGAGAGGCGCCTCTAAGTGCAGTAACAGATGCAGGCTTTAATAAAACAAGATTAAAAACACTCACAAGACCGCCATGTAAATTCGCATGGATCGACTACCACTCAAAGGGGGGTGGGTGAACGCCAATGTCCTCGGTCCTAGATGGTAAAGAAGGCCGTCCTTTTCTTCCCCTGTGGCCGCCGTGATGTATCAGAAGAGCCGGCTCGTGCGGCAAGGTCCAGGAGAAGGCATGGAACGCAATCAGAGGAAGTCCAAGGATGATGACGTCAGCTATCTGCCAGCAGTAAATATTACACATTTATATTCCTATTTACCAAATGCAATCAGTAGGTGGTGAGCTACTAGCTAGAGCATTTGCTCTCTGGGTCTCTTTCTATAGATGTGCTGCAAAAGAGGCCTGGTTAGTAGGGGGGATCAGATTAAGCCCTGGTTCACATTGAAGCTACTTTCAAATTGTGCTACTTCACTTCAAGTAGCACGATTCCAAAGTAGCAGGTCAGCGCGATTTCAGGTGCTACTTGAAAGACCTCTGTGCAGTTTCATACACAGATATCTATTGAAGTCGCACTCAAAATCAGCAAAAGTAGTGCAGGAAAGACTTTTGAAAATCGGTGTGGCGCCAAAAAGTCAGCGCCACACAGATTGGTATGGTGCCATTGCTGACTATAGGCTGCGGCTTGTCATGAGATTTGACCTGTCAAATCGCATAACACGTCGCTCCAATGTGAACGTGGGCTTAAAACCAGAAGAATGGATCCAAAAGAAGGGCAAGTAACTTCACACTCTCTTCATCCTAATAAAGACAAGACTGCCAGTCATACACAGGTCACTAATGTGCAGGCAGGTAATGCTGGGCCCTCTCGGGTTGTAGATGCAGAGTCATGCATGCACCCTGCATAAACACAGACTGTATACAAGTAACTAAACAAATATATTAAACATTTTTTAAATATGTCAATGTAAAAAAAAAAAATGTGAAATTGACAAAGCATACTTTTAGTCTTTAAACGCATTTGATATGCTTTTTGGCATAATTAGCTGCTGTTGTAACCTGACTTTGCCAACTCTCTATATAACATACCATTACATAATAGAATTCCCAGTAACTCAATAACTCACAATACAAGTTCCAGTTCCAGAGGTCTTATTCCACTGATAAGTTTAGCGGGCCGTGTGTCATGTGACATGCATTGACCCTTGTGTGCCTGCGCGCTGTGGATTAGACAGTGAAGTCAATGGACTTTGTTGTCATGCAGCTGTTATCAGTTGGGGGGTAGAAACAAAGTCAGTAAGTAACACTGAACCCAGATGTGTGCTTTGAGAGCTCATCTACTGGGTGAAAGGTATATGTAACTAATGCCGACCATACACAATTTGCAGGATCACTTGTAACTGAGTTAAGAAGATCTGTCCACATTGAATCAGTATTAAACCTAAAAACTAAAACTTAATATATTGCATTTTACCAATCCTTAAATGTAGTGGCTGCATTTGTTTTCTTTGTTAAGTCTTTTTTTTATTGTATTATCGCCTGGTGATACACACGGGTCAACGATCGTATACAACAGGTCGTACGAACACTAAATCAAGCATTAGTATGCGCGATTAGAACAGCTGACGTACGACGGTCGTACAACAGGAGTTGTATGAGCAGACTAGAAAACTTTGGTAGTACCAACAAGCGGTCATACGACCGTTGTATCGTGTGTACAGAGCAGTTGGTACAACAAGTTGTACTGTGCAAAGCACGCATGCTCAGAAGTCAGGAACGGCCAGACACAAATTACATGCACCTGAACTTTCTCTTTATACGTTCATAACACATCACTACGTTCGGCTTGGTCGTACGATCGTGTAGTGCATGTCAGTATGCTAGATACAACAGCCAACATACGATTTGGTCCGTTCGGTCATACGACCGTGGAACCGTGTGTATGAGGCTTTAGAGTATCTCCATTCTGGATGGATGAGCAACAGCAGTGTTAATTTTGTCAACTAAAACTGACTAAAACATTTTCGTCTACTAACTTAACACCATTTTAGTCTACTTAAATATGACTAAAACTAAAACAATTGAGATGACTAAATACAACTAAAACCAAAATGCTATTTTAGTCAAAAGTATAAGACTAAAACTAAATTGAGCTTTGACATCAAAATGAACACTGGCCTGTAGTGCATGTTCATACCTCAATAATACCATAAACAATAACATATTCGATTTTTACCTCCAACAATATATAATGAGTTAGGAAATTGTAGAGAAATTTGATTTTAGACGACTAAAATGAGTTTTAGTTGACTAAATACGACTAAAACTAAAATAATTTCAGAAGACTAAAATGGGACTAAAACTAAAATGCCATTCTAGTCCTAAGACTAAAACTAAATTCAAATTTGCTGCCAAAATTTACACTGAGCAACAGAGACACCTTTGCACAGCAGCATTGTCAGTCCAGGGAGAGGATTGTGTTGCATGCACTAGTATATATGAACTTGGCTAACAAATTAAAGTGTAAGTTCGCGTCAGGGCGTGACCCCACGGCAAACCAGTAGTGACGTATGCGCTCCAAGGCCGAACGCGGAAATTCCTGTACAGGACAAGACGGACGGCAGGAGTGGCGATGTACCATACAAGTGTGATTAATAAACAACACTGATTTTAAATTTCTACATTGTAATGTGTTTTATGACGTGGCTTTAATAAATACTTGTGAACGGAAATACACTATGTGAAGCCTTTTGTTTTTTGGGGTACCCGATGCTGCTGAGGAGTGATTGCAGAGTGGTTGATTTGATGACCCACAGATTTTACTATGGGCTAATTAAAATAAGTTGTCTGGTAAGTGAGGGGCGGGACACTCGAGGTGGCAGTGTGGACCTTTGGTGGCTGGCAAAACTGATGTGATAAATTATCCACTTTCCTATTTCACTTGGACCTTCGCCTACTCATGACTATATAGCACACTGGACTTTTGAACCTTGAAAGCGCTGTGGTCCATGCACGAGCTGAGGTTTTCTCCTATATGTGTATGCTTTTTTTAAAGTGTAAGCTTACCTCTTCACAAAAAATGAAAAGCTGAACTAACACCTTCCACCCTCCCCCCTGGGCCCCGCTGTACTTACCTCTGTGGTTGATTAGCTATCACTGCCCACGCTTCCTGTTGAGTCACTGGGACAGAAAGAATAGGGAAATCTCTCCAATGGGACAACAACAGCAAGGAATACCCTGGCAAGATCTTAACCCTTTCCTGCTCTATCCAGAATGAAAAGATTTGGCCATACACACACTTTAAAGGATAATTATGCTTTTTTAGTTATCCTTTAAATTTTCCCATTCAAACCCAGCACCATCCCTAGGCCTTGGGATCATGTCAGATGAACAATCCAACTTGACAACCCTATCCCCCCTATCCAACCCTATCCCCTGATCTACATACAGGGACGCCGGACCATGGATTCCAATGGGGGGGGGATGTATTTTTTGAAGCACATGATTAGAGCCAGAGGCTCTAATAGGCTTAAAAAAAGGGTGGGCATGGGGTGCAGAGCACTGCGCTCCGAGCCCACTCGGTTGTGTGACAACAGCGAATGAATATTTGCTATTCTCACAATTATGCCCCTCCCGGGCAATCAGGAAGCGGGTTATGAGACCTGTTTCCCAATTGGCCAAAATGCCAGGCAATCCAATTGGATGCCTAGGTTGTTGGAGGAGGAGGAGAGAGGAGAACGGAGAGCATGGTCAGAGGAGAAGACCCGCCGACTCACCAGCCGCCACTGAGTTGGCTCACCCGTAGCAGCTCGGACAGGGGAGGGGAGATTGGAGTGAGGAGGTAAGGAGGCCATCCGTCCTGTGGGGGGGGGGCGCATTCCCGCGTTAATTTCCTTGGGCGGGGGGGTTGACCGACTCGTGCCCCCCCCCGAATTATCATTATCGAGCACCAGCTGCCACTGCTATGGAGGCACAGTCCAGACCACAAATATGTTGCTCATGCACTAGAACAATATTTTGCAGCATTCTGATAGAATGTGTAGCCCTTTCTTGGGGTGGTTATGAGAAATGACCCTCCCCAAACAGGATTGTGCCCTAGATAAGAGAACCAGAACATTCGCTAAATGAAAGAGTGGATTTGTTAATAAAGTTGGCAGTACCTCCACCCAGGACAAGGCCTCTGTGAACAGAGGGGATTCCCTTGCTGGAATATCAAGTAATCTTATCAAAGTAATTAGAAGCAGAGGAACTATTGCAACCCACATATAACATTAACCATAAGTATACGGATGCACACCAGTATGGAAATAATGCAAGCTTTATGTAAGAAAAACTACTAATACATACATACAGTATCTCTCAAAAGTGAGTACACCCCTCCCATTTTTGTAAATATTTTATTCTATCTTTTCATGTGACAACACTGAAGAAATGACACTTTGCTACAATGTAAAGTAGTGAGTGTACAACTTGTATAACAGTGTAAATTTACTGTCCCCTCAAAATAACACAACACACAGCCATTAATGTCTAAACCGCTGGCAACAAAAGTGAGTACACCCCTAAGTGAAAATGTCCAAATTGGGCCCAATTAGTCATTTTCCCTCCCCGGGTTCATGTGACTCGTTAGTGTTACAAGGTCTCAGGTGTGAATGGGGAGCAGGTGTGTTAAATTTGATGTTCTCGCTCTCAGTCTCTCATATTGGCTAATGGCTAATTGGGCCCAATTTGGACTCTTTCACTCAGGGGTGTACTCACTTTTCTTTCCAGCGGTTTAGATATTAGTGGGTGTGTGTTGAGTTATTTTGAGGGGACAGAAAATTTACAGTTATTCAAGCTGTACACTCACTACTTTACATTGTAGCAAAGTGTCATTTCTTCCGTGTTGTCACATGAAAAGATAAAAAGAATAAAATATTTACAAAAATGTGAGGGGTGTACTGACTTTTGTGAGATACTGTACATCCAATGTACAGATGCCAAACGCATATGATCAACAAAGGGCCGATAAGAGTCTTGGTGGAATTGTGCACATATACCTGGGTATATATATGTATAAATAAAGATACCTCCAGATGAATGTTGCAACAAAGTTTAATTGCAGGAAGACCAGAAGGGATAGGGTTAACTAAAATAACAGGAGTTGCATATAACTAAAATAACAGGAGTTGCATATAACTAAAATAACAGGAGTTGCATATAACTAAAATAACATGAGCGGCATATAGACTATATTGCAATAAATAGGTTAATCTTTACAAATGCCTACCTGATTCAGTTGGAATCTTTTGTCTGATGTGGGCCTTTTACTCACTTGTATTCACAGAAAATATTCCTTAGACAGGAATCAGAAAGATTAAATCCTTTGGATGACTATCATGCGTTATTTTCACCATTGTCATAATTTGTTTTTTACAGTTAAAACAAGATGGCACCGATCTGGACACTTTGGCTAGTTATGGGAGAACATTTGAATATGCATTTCCTATGTGGTTTGGAAGATACTTGGCTTCTCTCACTATCTATCATCCAGACTATGTAAAGACCATTTTGTCAAGACAAGGTAAGAAGGTTTATTGTTTTGTTAAAGAGTTTCAAATGATAAAATGATACAATGTTCTGTTACAGATCTGAACAGGGTAACGTGGGATACTTTGCCAGTTGAGCTTTGTCTGATTGAAGTGTTCTTGAAAATGCTATTGCTTATGACATTATGAGCAAGCGAAGTTGGAACTCTCCATTTGTATGATTGTTTCTGGGCAGTGACTCAGAGAGTGTGGAAGGCGTTCGCTCAGAATGATGGGCAGACTTTAGGAGAGGTCAACAATGACAGTTTAGTTAACTCTGTCACTACAGGTTTCCTTTAGAGAGAATCATTAGGACTACCATTGCTGACTTCTTATGATGATTAGCAGACCTCCTTGTGGCCCTAGCTCTTGTATCAGAAAGGAGTCAATGATTTTATTACAACCATGATTGCACAGTTTCAGAATCAAGACCGAAGTGGGTCATCAGACCCATCTTGGATTTCAAGGCCCTGAATGTCTTAATTTTATCGCAAAGGTTTTGTATAGAATCCAACAGGTCTGTCGTAACCTCCCTTCATCAGGGATACTTTCAACCTCTGTAGACATCAGTGATGTGCATTTGCATGTGTCTATTTTTCCAGCACAGTAGCAATTTCTTCACTTTGATGTAGGTCCTTAGCATTTCCAGATCATGGGTCTACATTTCAGTTTGTCCTCAGCTCCCTGTGTTTTCACCAAAG
This sequence comes from Glandirana rugosa, assembly GCA_018402905.1. Lineage (NCBI taxonomy): Eukaryota > Metazoa > Chordata > Amphibia > Anura > Ranidae > Glandirana > Glandirana rugosa. Next base: position 2,048,738 of record BLSH010325470.1, on the reverse strand, counting down.
TTCTAGCCTTTGTGCTTGCCTTGATACACTCTAAGGGCATCCCCACTGTGGGATATCTGGACAATATTCAGTTGAGGGAACAAATGGCACAAATCCCGACCAGCAAAGTGGTGCAGACAATCAGACCTTGAGCAGGTTTTGGTTGGATCCTGAAACTCCACAAGTCTACACTGAAGCTGATTCATTTCTTGAAGTATGTAGGCCTAATCCTGGACACAGCTCAAGCCAGAGGTTTTGTTCAATGGAGAAAGTGCATACTCTTGGAAGTACTAGGATCAGGAGAAATGTGTTTGAGAACTTGTGCCTCAGGTAGGGGGGATGCTGAAATTGGACCTTTTGGTCTCCATATTCAATATCAAACTGGACAGCTTTGTTTTCAGGTGCAGAGATCCTCTGGCAGAATACTGTGTTGGCTGTGTGGATTAGTTCATCCTGATCTACACCTTTTCTTCACTAAAGCTTCTGCTTTGTCTCAGTCATAGGATCAAAGATGGGGGTATTCTGGTAATACTCATCTTTGCAGAGTGGCAGGTGGATATGGTATGGTGACTTGATCAGCCTCCTGGCAGACGCTCTGTAGGCTCTTCCAGATTGGCCAGGTCAAGGACCATTTTATCATATTGCTCCATGGTTGCTGGCTTTGACAGCTTGGCTGTTGAAGTTCAAGTCTCAATGGACAGGGACCTCTCTGACTCAGTATTCCCTGCAAGGTCTACCTTCGCACACTAGAGGCTTACTTTGTTGGTGTGAGGAAAAAACTTTCATGTCAGAAAATACTCTGTGGGATGAAACTTGGACCTTTTTGCAATTAAGCCTGGATCAGCATAGATAGAGTACTATCAAGGGACAGATCAACTGTTTCCCAGACTTGGAAGCCTGCGATCTAGTCTTGTCACTCATTCTGTAAGTTTTACCAGGTGGCTCTTCGGGCCTCATCCAATCTCAACTTTGGCGTAAGGTTCTTCAGACAGCTATTTGAGCTGCTTGCTGTCCCCCAGTTGGTTTAAAGTTGGGCTTGTTGGCGTTTTATTTGGCCTGTTGCCCACCCTTCAGTTGGACTGAAAACAAAACAAAAAGTTTGTTTTTTTTCTCATTGTGATGTAATACTTTCTACTCATGCATTTTAATCCCTGTAGCTTGACATTCTGAAATAAAAATAAAGATTCTATTAATAGAGTTGAGCGAACCTCTGGAAGTTCGGGTTCTGCAGGTCTGGCCGAACTTCGGGACAAGGTCCGGACAGAACCCAAACGTTCGCACGGACCCCGAACCCCATTGAAATCAATGGGGACCCGAACTTTTAGGCACAAAAATGGCTGTAACAATGTCCTGGCAAGTGCTAGAGGACTGCAAAAGGAAGTAAAATGGGGGTAAGAGTAGGGCAAGTGCCCTACAAAAAAATGGGGATAGGGAAAATAAATGAAAATCAAATAAAAAAATTGGAAGGGGGGTGGATGTGGAGTAGGAGCCTAGAGGTTGACTAGGCCGTGACCGTGGCAGTGTAGGTGGAAGTGGCGGTGGTAGAGGAGTAGGAGGAGGTAGCCAACATGGTATTTTTTTTTTGTTTGTTTATAATTGGGGTAGCCCCCAAAATATTGAGGCATATTCAAAAAAAAAGAATACGGATGGCTGTGTGAGTGCGGTCTAAATGTTTATTCTGCACAAGGTACAGACAAGTCTTGTGGGATCCATGCCTGATTCCTTTTAATAAAGGTTAGCTTGTCCACGTTAGATGTGGACAAACAGCTCCGCTTGTCTGTGATAACGCCCCCTGCCGTGCTAAACACACGTTCCGACAATACACTGGCTGCAGGGCAGGCCAGCACCTCCAAGGCATAAAGGGCAAGCTCAGGCCATGTGGCCAATTTGGAGACCCAGAAGTTGAATGGGGCAGACCCATCAGGCAGTACGTGTAGGCGTGTGCACACATACTCTTGCACCATGTTGCTGAAATGCTTCCTCCTGCTAAGACGTTGTCTATCGGCTGGTTGTGCTGTTTGTTGTGGCGGGCTGCTGACAAATCTTTGCCACATTTCAGCCATGCTAACCCTGCCTTCTGATGTGCTGGCGGTGGCACAGCTGCGTTGGTGGCCTCTTCCTCCTCCTCCTCCTCTACCTTCGCCTTGTGCTTCCGCTGAGCCCCCGGTGTCATTTGGGAATGCCCTCAGCATCGCCTCTACAAGTGTGCGCTTGTAGTCGCGCATCTTCCTCTCATGCTCCAGTGAGGGAATTAAGGACGGCACGTTGTCCTTGTAACGGGGATCCAGCAGGGTGGCCACCCAGTAATCAGAGGGTGTAACATTGAAGGAGACTAATGACCCACCGGTGGGACGACCTAGGGGCAATGTTCCTGTTGCACGGCAGGAATTAAGGGAGTGACCTCGTACTCTCCTTCTACGCGCTGATGTTCGCGTGTGAACATCTCCGCTACGACTCCCGTAAGGGTTTACTGTGGCCCCCGAGTCGCCTTCGTGTTCCGCTTCCATCTCCTCCTCCTCCTCCTTCTCCGGTGGTTGCGTCGACACGGTGGCGGTCGTGTAGTCTTCCGTCCCAATCGTACCGACTTTACACCGTTTCTAAACAGTCGTCGGGCGGTGTTGTTTGTCGTGTTGGTCGGCTATCTGTTGCAGAATCGTCCTCCT
>BLSH010325470.1:2026686-2046086 GCA_018402905.1 Glandirana rugosa | reverse complement strand
CGTAACGATCGTTGTGTTAGGCAGGGTTTGATCTGCAATGTGTCACTCAAAGCAGCAGTATGTGAAATCTCAAATTACTCCAACAATCTGATCGTTGAGCACGATCGTAGCGATCGTTGTTTTATGCAGAGTTTGATCTGCAATCTGCAAATCAAAGCAGCGGTATTTGAAATCTCAAATTACTCCAACAATCTGATTGTTGTGCACGATCGTAGCGATCGTTGTTTTATGCAGAGTTTGATCTGCAACTCAAAGCAGCGGTATGTGAAATCTCAAATTTCTGCTATCTTTCCTCAGAGCAACAGCACAGCAGTAGTAAAGTAATCTATCTCAGGATGCAGGATCAGATGTTGTTAAAATGTCTCTAATCTCTCCCTGACGCCGTCAGCTACCTTTCCCTAAAGCTAACCCAAGAGCATGTGACTACAGCATCAAGTGACTCCAGCTTATAAAGAGGCTGGGTCACATGATGCACTGGCCAATCACAGCCATGCCATTAGTAGGCATGGCTGTGATGGCTTCTAAGGGCAAACCAGTGAAAAGCTTGTTGATTGGCTGCCCTGCAGGTTCTCAACACGTGGAGTAAAATACCAGAACCCCGGACCCGAACCTGAACGTTTTTTGAAATGTCCGTGTTCGGGTCCGGGTCCCGGACACCCAAAAGTTCGGTACGGACCCAAACTTTACAGTCCGGGTTCGCTCAACACTATCTATTAATAAAAAGAGTTGTAAGCCATTTCTATGATAGACTTGGAAAGGCATATAAATATACAACTTCAGTTCTGTTTGCCTTATTTTAGGCTTTGCCATCTTGTACCCCAAATGGGAAGTCTAAAAAATGTCAGTGCTCTATGTGACCTGTAAACAGAACTGTCATGCTTTTATTTCTTACAGATCCAAAGGATAACTTTGCCTATTACTTCCTTACCCCATGGATTGGTATGTAACACATTTCTTGTCATCAATAAACATTTGATTAGTATCTGCATACCTATATTTATCATTTGCTCTTCCCATCACTTAAACATCTGTATATTCTTGTTTACAGCTTATTGGCAGGGGACACTTACATGCTTCTAAAATTAGTTATCATAACCAAAATTGATATTTCGTATTCAAATACGTACCCCCATCACCTCAAATTCTTTTATCTCCCAAAATCAACCACTTATATATCTTTGCACCAAGATCTTTGCATTTGAATTCCTAGCTGTACTCACTTGTAAAGTCTCATTGTTTTGGTTGAACATTTATGTTGCATGTGACAATGCTGTATGAGACTCAATGGCAGAAAGGGAGGCAGGCTGAATAAATATAATCTAATATATTCCTCCAGCCAAGCTATTTAGTGTGAATGGATGAACCTCCTGCTACGGCTGTCAGTATATCAAAACAGCAGCTGTTTGGCACAAAAATGCCCATCTCTTTGACATTTCATTGGAAGGATGTTTGGTGGGAGGATGGCTCCACCCATGGAGCAAATTTTAGATGGTTCATCAGAAACTTTCTGAAATACGTATAGAGTATGGGCAGCTTTAGAATTATAATAGGCCACGTTTCCAGTACAGGAGTCTGTAAGGTTACAAGCCCTGATGCCCTAAGTCAGGAGTAGGCAACCTTGGCACTCCAGCTGTGGTGAAGCTACAAATCCCATCATGCCTCTGCCTCTAGGAGTCATGCCTGTGATTATCAGGGTCTTGCAATGCCTCATGGGACTTGTAGTTTCACCACAACTGGAGGGCCAAGGTTGCCTACCCCTGCCCTAAGTGCTAGGAGGACCATCTCTTTTCCACACAAACTACAAAAAACTATATCTTGATTTTCCAGTCCCAACCTCTCTTACAATGTTGTGACAATGTCTTAATAAACCAGTGTGAGAGGACTGTATTTATTTTTGCTTATCAAGGGACATAAATGTGCAGCAAAAAGCTGTAAAAGAAAATGTCTCTGTTTTGCCTCTGTGCCTAAAGACAAATCTGACCATGCAAATAATGCATCAAGGAGATTTTGATAAGCCATTCTTAGACATCTAAGAATCTAGTGGATTATTCAACTGAACTGAGTCTGAAATTTCAGTTTGATATTCTCTGACCATGTACATGTAACTCTAGTTGGTGTGCCTCATTTTCTACTATGTTTTTGTTATGCAGGGAAAGGGTTATTGGTATTATCTGGTGCAAAGTGGTTCCAGCACCGCAAGCTGCTGACTCCAGGTTTTCATTATGATGTTCTGAAGCCATATGTGAGAGTGATGTCAGACTGCACAAATGTGATGCTGGTAAGGAGAAATCAGTGCTGCGATATACTGTAGGCTACTGAAGTTTGTCGCCATTTCACAGGTGCACACAGTTTGACATGCTGGGTATCTGGGTATAATGTTTGGAGGTTTACATAATGTTTGGGCCTAAAATGATTTTTTTTAAACGTGTGCAGAAAACACAAAACCAGCTCTGTCCAAAGTTAAAAAACGCATGCATAACTTTTTTATTTTATTTTTTTTAGATCCTCTGTCTGTGTTTGCTTTGTCCCTACTGGGAAGATTTCCCCCCACTTGTCATAACAGGCCAAAAAATAGTAGAGTGGAGAAGGAATATAAATGAAAATATTATTCGTGCTGTCTGTACCCTTGGTTCCATTGACAACAGGGATAGGAAGTAAGAGAATATCTCACCAGTGTAGTCTCAGGCAGTCATAAAAACTAAACCAAAGTTTTTGGGGTTTTTTCTACTCTATCCATAGCAAACAAAAGTAGCTGGATTTTTATATCTTTATTTATCTTTAATAAATGATTGCATTCATAGAATCCTTCTTTTTGAACGTGCTAGGACAAATGGGAGCATCTGGTCTCAGAGAAGAAGTCTATAGAGCTGTTCCATCATGTGAGCCTCATGACGCTGGACACCATCATGAAATGTGCCTTCAGCTACCAAAGCAACTGCCAGAAGGACAGGTCAGTATCTTCTGAGTGGTACTAAAATATTTTAACTTTTTTGGCTTCTTACTATTAAGATACCTGGTGGCTGAAAGAGATTACTGCATGGCATAGACTGGTCTCACATTTTGTCCCCTTACAGTGAGAGTGAATACATCAAGGCTGTCTATGATCTCTCCTATCTGGTAAATTATCGATTCCGCTTTTTCCCATACCATAGTGATCTCATATTCAACCTAAGCCCCCATGGATACCACTTCCGAAGGGCACTAAGAACAGCTCATGAACACACAAGTAAGTGTCAAACCCTATGAATGCTACAGGACACCTATGAAAAAATATGTGGGCTGATTATCTCGCTACAAAGGCATCTGAAAGGGAGTGGGATATATAAAGCAGAAAAGTAAATATGCTGTCCCTGAAGATAAAAGCAGACAAAATAGGCAAGCATTAGCATCTGGGCGACTTTGTCAAGGGCCAAACTGCAATGGCCAGATGACTGCATGTCCAAAACTGCAGCTCTTGTGGGATGTTCCTGGTTTACAATGATCAAGAGCAACCAAAAATGGTCCAAGAAAAGAAAACCAAAAAAGACAGGAAATAACTTGTCTGATCTGAGGGTGCAGATTAAAAAACAGTCTGGGGGGGTGCATAATGTCAACATACTATTATTTTATCCTCTCCTCTATTAGTTCCCTTCATCTGTATGTTGCTGCAATGAAAAGCACATGTATTAAGTTAGCGTTTCTCAACTTTTTTTAGTCATGGCACCCTTTAAAAGTATGCAAAATCTCAAGACGCCCTAGTCCTGCTTTGTATTTATTGGGCTGAGGGACTCTACCATCTACACTGGATAATGATGTCACCCACTGCTTGGCACCACCTGGGGGAGTTCCCCCTTCACATCAGATTCCACCCATCACTTCAGAATCAGAACCTTTACATCATAGTACCGCCAGGACATTGCCTCCTTCAAATCAAAGTCATCCCCAATCCTATTAGAATCCATCCCTTCCCAATGGAGTCCCCCCCCCATCACAACAGAGCATCACCCCATCATAACAGAGTCTGTCCCCCAGCACAACAGAGCCCCCCCATCACAACAGAGGCCTCCCACCCCCCCTTCACAACAGAGGCACCTTATTGCAACAGGGCCCTCGATTCCCCATCACAACAGAGTCCCCTGCCCTTCTCTCAGCATAGTCCCCTTTACAAATCGCATCAAACGATGCCATGGATCCTGGTTCACTGCCTGTACCATGGAAACAAATGATGTGCCTTGGCACTGCCGAAGCTGCACGATACCTTCCACCCCCTCTACTTCCTGTCACCAATGTCAATGGTCCAGCGAGGGTGCCGCTGAAATCTGTAGGGCAAAGCTCAGTAGCCCTCTAGATCCAGCCCTGACAGCAAACCAGGAACGGGGTCATGTGCAGCCAAGGCTCATTAACACACATGGGGAGTGAAGGCTTGCCTGTGTAGTTTGATTCAATTGAAGAGCTTCTGTAGCTCAAAAAAGTTAATGCTGGTTCTGATAGAAAGGTGTCATAACACACAATGCATCGCAGGTTGATTAGTATTCGGCTGCATAGCCATAGACCAGTCCATGCTGACCCGTGTCCACAGCCAAAAGCAAATACAATGGGACCTTGAGCAGCTGGCAACAGATGGCCTGCTTTGGTGAATTCAAGAATGGTTTAATGAATTCAAGAATGGTTTGAGGAAACCTTGGGTCCTGCCATTCATGCTGATGATTGTTTCAGGTAGTTCATTGAATTTTCCTGTTCAGTACTTGCCTGCTCGTATGAGGTGCAGGCAGACAAATACATCAACAGTCTGCAGGAGCCTGAGATTGCACACGTGATCTGATGATTGTGGGTGCAATGCTTTACAGGCTCCTAATAAAAACAGTAATAAATGCACATGTTTTACCTGCAAAAAGATGTGCATTTATTATTTTTTCTAAAAAGATGAACTTATCCTTTAAAGTATAACTCAAGGCAAAAACCTTTGTTTTTTTATCATACACTAGGAAAGAGTGAGGCCTTCTGTCATGTTTTTATTGCTGTTTATGTCCCTAATAGGGAGATCCACCCCTCTGTTTGTACTTGTGACCAGTGAAAGGAAATCCAAAATTTTAGAATTGTCCTTTGAACAAGGCCCATTGAGGACACCTGTTTTGAGGACAACTGTCTAAGAGAGGTAGTCCATCTAACTTCCTGTTGCATCTCTGGAACAGGAAGTAAAGAGACATTTCACAAGATGTATACATTTAAAAATAAGCCTGGAAGGTGTTTTTAACCCTTCCATTCTCATCCAATATTTTAAAAATGGTTATATGTGCACTTTAGATAAAAGCTGTGTTCAAATTTTGTAAGGTATAACTTTACTCAAACTTTTAATACTAAGAATTCCTTTTGAGTTGAACATTTAAAGTAAACTTTTGAGGGCAGATACATAGAAACTGCCACTGCTTACTGCTTGTAAAAGGTGTGGGCTCCAAGATCTGAAGCTTGTGCGTATAGAAACATTTTACCCAAATACAGGCATGGACTTAATGGAGTTAATTAGCTAACTTGTGTTAATAAATTGTAGCTCCACGTAAACTTCTACACTAACAATTCCTTCTGAATTCAACTTTTTGTTTTTCCTAAAGGTATGATATATTCAAATTAAAGAATTTTGTCAATTGACAGTAACAATATATATTATATGACATCATGATTTTACATTAGTTGAAAAAAGTCTCTAATACATTTGCAATGCAGATAATGTGATCAAGCAGAGGAAAGAATCTCTTAAACAGGACACTGAGCTGGAGAAGGTCAAGCAGAAGAGACACCTGGACTTTCTTGACATTCTTCTGTACGCCAAGGTACCAAATCTAATCTGAAAGGCCCATGCAACACAAATGACATACTGTAGATTACATCATTTCAAGGTTCATGAAAGAAACATTTTAACATCCATTGATGTACAGTATCTCACAAAAGTGAGTACACCCCTCACAGTTTTGTAAATATTTTATTCTATCTTTTCATGTGACAACACTGAAGAAATGACACTTTGCTACAATGTAAAGTAGTGAGTGTACAGCTTGTATAACAGTGTAAATTTGCTTTCCCCTCAAAATAACTCAACACACAGTCATTAATGTGTAAACCACTGGCAACCAAAGTGAGTACACCCCTAAGTGAAAATGTCCAAATTGGGCCCAATTAGCCATTTTCCCTCCCCAGTATCATGTGACTCGTTAGTGTTACAAGGTCTCAGGCTTCGCTAACTTCTACAGGAAGTTCATCTGAGGATTTTCAACGATTATTGCGCCAATTGCGCAGCTCACCAAGTCCAACACATGGTCCCTGTGGACCAAGGAGGCCCAAGAAGCCTTTGAGACCTTGAAAGGTATAATCACATCAGCACCTATTCTGAGGCAGCCCGATTCTACCCTACCCTTTGTCCTGGAAGTGGACACTTCCGAAGTTGCTGTAGGTGCCGTGTTGTCACAGAGACAAGGAGCCAAGGCTGCCCGGTGGCGTTTTTCTCCCATAAGCTAACCTCTCCAGAGAGGAACTATGATGTGGGAGATCGTGAGCTGCTGGCGATCAAAGCCACCCTGGAAGAGTGGCGCTATCTGTTAGAAGGAGCCAGGCACCCTATTTTGATCTTTACCGATCACAAAAATCCGGAGTATTTCAGATCAGCCAGAAGACTTAGACCTCATCAAGCCCTGTGGGCTCTCTTCTTCTCTCACTTCCTCTTCCATGTTACGTACAGGCATGGGTCGAAGAATACCAAACCGGATGCCCTGTCCAGGATGTTCTGCAAACCGGGAGATTCCATGATTCCTGACATGGTTCTGCATCCCAGGAACTTCTTACTGACACAGGGAGACTTGCTGTCTCGCATCAGGCAATCTTTAACTAAGATGCCCAGGCCAGCCATCTCCAGTCTGATTACAAGAGATGGGTTACTGTGGCACAAGAACAGGCTATTCGTACCAGAAGAACAACGCTAATCCATTCTGGCATCTTGTCACAACCATAAATTAGCTGTTCATTTTGGAGCTCGCAAGACCGTTGAACTCTTATTACAGTCACTTTGTGGCCCCAGGCAGAAGAAGACTTGCGGAAATATGTTGGCTCCTGCCCCACATGTGCCCAGGACAAGAACAGCAAAACCAAGGCATGGGGGCTACTAAAACCACTTCCTGTACCCAAACGAGCATGGTCAATGATTTCCATGGATTTCATCATGGAACTTCCATCATCCCAGGGGTATTCTACAATCTTTGTGGTCGTGGATCGTTTAACCAAAATGGCACACTTTTTGCCCATGAAGGGCACACCATCAGCCGAGACGGCGGAGATCTTTATTCGGGAGATAGTCAGACTCCATGGAGTGCCCTCTAGCATTGTCTCCGATCCAGTCCAGTTTACATCCAGTTCTGGAAAGCTCTGTTTTCTTCTCTGGACATCGAATTTGCTCTCTCATCTGCTTACCACCCACAGACCAGAACCGAAAGAACGAATCAAACGCTTGAGCAATATTTGCGCTGCTTTTCTTCATACACGCAGGATGACTGGGCCTCTCTGCTGCCGTTGGCTGAATTTGCCTTTAATAATACAGTTCACTCAGCCACTAAGCAATCCCCATTCCAATTACGGCTTTCACCCAACCTTCATGCATACGTACAACTCAGAAGGCACGGTACCCGCAGTACAGGAAATAAAATTCCTGGAAGAAAATAATAAATTGTTGCAGGAAATTTTGGCCCAGACTCAGCAACACAATAAGGAAACTTTCGACGGGGAGAGTTGGATCTACAACCTGGAGAGCAAGTCTGGCTCGCTACAAGGAACCTTAAGCTAGCCTGCCCGTCAAGAAAATTGGGACCCAGGTTCATTGGACCCTTCCGGGTGAAGAGAAAGATTAACAGAGTGACATATGAGCTGGAGCTTCCATCATCTCTGCGGGTCCATCCAGTTTTTCACGTGGCTCTGTTGAAGCCCGGCCCCAGATCCTTTTCCTGGGAGGAAGACAGGCCTGCCAGGACCAATCTTGGTAGATGGCGAAGAGGAATTCCTGGACTGCAGGAAGAGGAGGGGCGGTATTTAATACTTGGTGAAGTGGAAGGGTTACAGCCCTGAAGAGAGCTCTTGGGAGCCTGAAGCCAACATCCAAGTGGATGAGCTTATCCAATCATTCAAGGAGAACAACCCTGGTAAGCTTGCCCGGTTGGGCATCCGGAGGCTGCCCCTTGAGGGGGGCAATGTCAGGAAATGGCTGTTGCCCCTAGAAACCAGGTCTGGAAGCCTGTGCACGGGCGCAAGTAGTGTGTGCCCACGTGTGTGCGTGCCTGTGCGCATATGCGCCGGCATTGGCGCCAAATGGCCCATTTAAGCGGACAGCACCCTGCAACCAGTGCTGTTCATTCTACAGCGTTTGTGTTCCTGAGCAACCTGACTACCTGATTATCTGTCCCTGTGACTCGGCTTGTCTTGACCCTGCTTTGATCTCTGCCTGCACTGACCCCGGCTTCCACGACCACTCTTCTGCCTGCTCCCTTTGTACCTCTGCTGCCAGCCCATTAACGAACTTTGCCTGTGCCCGATTACTCTATTGCCTGCTCCTTTGTACTGCACCGCCAGCCAGTTGCTGACCCAGCCTGTACCACCATTCTACCAACTAGCACGAGACCAGAGGAGTTACTTCAGTTGTCACCGGTGACCAGTTCAACCCTCGTGCCATCCTCACTCCTGAACCCCGTTTGCTCTACCAAGGGTTCGCGAATCAGGGTCGCAAGAGAAGTTAGCCCTGCATAAGTCAGACTCCACCACCAGGTACGTGACAGTCATGGTCTGGGGCTGCATGAGTGCTGCCGGCACTGGGGAGCTACAGTTCATTGAGGGAACCATGAATGCCAACATGTAATGTGACATGCTGAAGCAGAGCATGATCCCCTCCCTTCGGAGACTGGGCCGCAGGGCAGTATTCCAACATAATAATGACCCCAAACACACCTCCAAGACGTCCACTGCCTTGCTAAAGAAGGTGATGGACTGACCAAGCATGTCTCCAGATCTAAACCCTTTTGAGCATCTGTAGGGCATCCTCAAATAGAAGGTGGAGGAGCGCAAGGTCTCTAACATTGATGATCAGTAAATAGATCAGTTTTTTAATGCGTAAAAATTGTCATGTTCTTTTTCTCAATGCTATATGTCTATATGCATGTCCTCTGATACAGATTTTTGGCTACGGATCTGAATACTGTGCATGTTTAAGCACCTATGTGAATGTCTCCATTGAAGACAATGGAGCTGTGTTCAGATCCATAAATAAAAGATTGTTGTAACTGTGTTTTTTTTACAGACATGTGAGTGAGACCTTAGGGTCAACTTTTGAGTGCAGAATTATAGAAGATGCCTTTGCTAACCCAGTTTCACCCAAATATGGGCATACCTGATCACTTCAGGGCGGAGTCTATTTGACCCAAGGAAAGGCTTTGGACTTGCCCTGATTTTATTATAATATGTTGGAAAGGTTGCTTACATATTATTTTTTAAACCATCAGGATGAAAATGGTCAGGGTCTGTCAGATGAGGACTTACGTGCAGAGGTGGACACATTCATGTTTGAGGGACATGATACAACAGCCAGCGGGGTCTCCTGGACATTATACTGTATGGCTACACACCCTGAACACCAAAACAAATGTCGGGAGGAGATCAGAGAGCTTCTGGGAGGTCGGAACACTTTGGAATGGTGAGAACATTTTATCTATGTCTGGGATATACCTTTATTATGATGACTTACTAAAAAGCTCTTTGCACATGTGCAATTCCACCCCACAATTTCAAATGGCTGCAAAACACGGGGTGCATTTGCAATGCCATTACTTCTAATGGCACCCCAATCACGTCATGATTTTGCCGCAATTGTCGTGCGGCAAATCGCAACACGTGCCACTGTCGCCCAAAAATCGGCAAAACTGTTGGGGTGCCATTAGAAGTAGAGGTATCGGAAACACGTCCTGCATTTTGCAGCCATTTGATATTGCGGGGTGGAATCGCAACAATTCCACCCACAATCATGTGTGAATGCAGCCTGAAGGGCAGTAGATCCATACATGATTGTAAAGATAAGTTCTGAGAACCCAAAATTTTAGTAAGAAACACAAGACAATCTTATTGTGCTGAAATTTGCAAGCCCAGGCAGTGACATATTTGAAAACACATTTTTTTGTCTGACTTCCCCCATCCCTGCATCAAGGTAAAAAACATTTAGATAACAGTATTGCCCTTTATACTTACAGTATCTCACAAAACTGAGTACACCCCTCACATTTTTGTAAATATTTTGTGCTATCTTTGCATGTGACAACACTGAAGAAATTACACTTTGCTACAGTGTAAAGTAGTGAGCGTACAGCTTGTATAACAGGGTAAATTTGCTGTCCCCTCAAAATATCTCAACATACAGCTATTAATGTCTAAACCGCTGGCAACAAAAGTGAGTACACCCAGAGGCGTAACTAGAACCTTCAGGGCCCCGGTGCAATAAATTATGAAGGGCCCCCATGACCCCTGGCCAGGGCCCTTCCCTCTTCCCACTGATCCTGGGGCCCCTTACTCCTATTGTGGGTCCCTTTATTACGGTGCCGCAGTGGGGCCCTTTCACAAGTTCTGCAGCAGGCCCCAGGGGGGCCAGGGAAGCACACAGAGACCCTGGGAACAGCAGAAGACAAGTAAACTGGATAGAAGAAAATGGAGGAGATTGGGTCCTCTAAATGCCACCCCCCTGGACCATGGGGCCCGGTTGCAATTGCAACCCCTGCAACCCCTATCGTTACGCCCCTGAGTACACCCCTAAGTGAAAATGTCCAAATTGGACCCAAAGTGTCTATTTTGTGTGGCCACCATTATTTTCCAGCACTGCCTTAACCCATTTAGGCATGGAGTTCACCAGAGCTTCACAGGTGGCCACTGGAGTCCTCTTCCACTCCTCCATGATGACATCACGGAGCTGGTGTATGTTAGAGACCTTGCGCTCCTCCAACTTCCGTTTGAGGATGCCCCACAGATGCGCAATAGGGTTTAGGCCCGGAGACATGCTTGGCCAGTCCATCACCTTTACCCTCAGCTTCTTTAGCAAGGCAGTGGTCGTCTTGGAGGTGTGTTTGGGGCCATTACCATGTTTGAATACTGCCCTGCGGCCCAATCTCTGAAGGGAGTGGATCATGCTCTGCTTCAGTATGTCACAGTACATGTAGGCATTCATGGTTCCCTCAATGAACTGTAGCTCCCCAGTGGCAGCAGCACTCATGCATCCTCAGACCATGATACTCCCACCACCATGCTTGGCTGTAGGCAAGACGCACTTGTCTTTGTACTCCTCACCTGGTTGCCGCAACACACGCTTGACACCATCTGAACCAAATATGTTTATCTTGGTCTCATCAGATCACAGGACATGGTTCCAGTGATCCAAAATGTTTGCAGACCTTCTTGTGTATCATCTTTAGAAGAGGCTTCCTTCTGGGATGACAGCCATGCAGACCAATTTGATGCAGTGTGCAGCATATGGTCTGAGCACTGACAGGCTGACCCCCCTACCCCTTCAACCTCTGCAGCAATGCTGGCAGCACTCATACATGCATTTCCCACAGACAACCTCTGGATATGACGCTGAGCACATGCACTCAACTTCTTTGGTCGACCATGGCGAGGCGCTGTTCTGAGTGGAACCTGTCCTGTTAAACCGCTGTATGGTCTCGGCCACCATGCTGCAGCTCAGTTTCAGGGTCTTGGCAATCTTCTTATAGCCTAGCCCATCTTTATGTAGAGCAGCAATTCTTTTTTCCAGATCCTCAGAGAGTTCTTTGCCATGAGGTGCCATGTTGAACTTACATTGACCAGTATCAGAGAGTGAGAGCAATCACAACAAATTTAACACACCTGCTCCCCATTTACACATGAGACCTTGTAACATTAGACATTAATGGCTGTGTGTTGAGTTATTTTGAGGGAACAGCAAATTTACACTGTTATACAAGCTGTAACCTCACTACTTTACTTTACTACTTCACTACTTTACTTGGCAAAGTGTCATTTCTTCAGTGTTGTCACATGAAAAGATATAATAAAAATACTTACAAAAATGTGAGGGGTGGACTCATTTTTGTGAGATACTGTACCTGAGCCCTTACTCGATCCAATGTTGTACCTGTCTGTAGCTGCTCTTTCCTCGCACTTCCTGGTTTCACATGCTTTTCTGGGTCAAGTCCTCTGACAAGGGAGCAGGGGACAGGGTCGAGCCACGCTATCTGTGTCTACGACACAGAGAGCGCAACTCAGGAGCAAGTCTGCAGGTGGAACCCCCATAGGAAGTGGCTTCCTATGGGGTTACATCAATTAGAGGAGGAGCCTAGAGCGCAGGCGGAGGACCAAAGAAGAGGGGGGTTCGGGTCCGTTCTATGCAAAATCATTGCACAGAGCAGATAAGTATGACATCTTTGCTATTGAAAAAATGACTTTACAATCACTTACTATTTCACTTTTGTGTGTGATCAGGGAAGATCTGGGTAAGATGCCATACACCACCATGTGTATTAAGGAGAGTATGCGCCTGTATCCACCAGTGCCAGGAGTGGCCCGTCAGCTTACCTCACCCATCACCTTCCCTGATGGACGGAGCCTGCCTAAAGGTCAGTGATCACAAAAGCTTCACATTTTAGATTGTACATTTTTGTGCCTTTAAAACCTACTATTTTATTTTTAAATGTATACTTTTCTGAAATGGCTCTTACAGTATAACATTACAATTTGCCATATTTCTCTGAACACATAATTTATTTTTTACCCATGGCACATTCCAAAAATGTGGTTGCTACAAAGTTATGGTGTCATCATGCCAGTGAACACACAAAATTGTCCTAGTGTCATTTGATACTATGTCAGCCAAATCATGTCAACTAAACTGCTGTTAGCATGGTGACAGCATGCTGCAATGAATATTTCCAAAAATGCAACACCAAGGGGTTGATTTACTAAAGGCAAATAGACTGTGCAGTTTGCAAAGTGCAGTTGCTCCAGAGCTTCGTAAATGAAGTAAGGCTTCATTTTGTCAAGAGTACCCACCCACGTGCAAGGAAATGAAGAGAAACAGCATTTTTGCTTACACATGATTGGATGATGGAAGTCAGAAGAATTTCTGCTCATTTACGAAGCTCTGGAGCAACTGCACTTTGCAAAGTGCATAGTCTTTTTCCCTTTAGTAAATTAACCCTAATTGTGCTTAAACAATGCCTGCTGAATGTGCATAGGCTATGCAAAAGTAAATATACCACTTTGTAAACAAATTCCCACATTTGCTTTTATTTCGTAGTATGCATCACCCTAATATGTTTTTTACAGATACTTTTTGTTTTATTCATCACCTACTTAATTTTTTGCTTTCTGATAACATACTCATATATATTTTTGACTGCTGGAAATTATTCCTAAAGGTACTCTGTCCCTATAGGACTTAAAGTAAAATAACCACAGCCTGTAAAAGAAGATGCTGTATACTTACCTTTTCAGGGGCTTCCATATATCAACCCAATGCAGGTATTTGACACCCCTGGGCGTGTGTACCCGTTCCTCCCACCTTGCACTGTAGTACCTTCCATCACTATGGACAGGACATATGAGATGGCAGGAGGAACCACTGCAGGATGACAAGGGAACAAGTATTTACACATCTAAGTGTGGAATATCTGCACCAGCCAGGGATGAGCAACACAGCAGACTTTCAACACAAAGGTGATTGGAAAGCTAAGCATAGTTTTGGGTTATTTCACGTTTTATCCTGTTGTGACAAAGTCACTTTAAATACAACCCATGGCAAAAAGTATGGAATCTCCACTCTTGGAAAATGTTCATTCAATTGTTTAATTGTGTAGGAAAAAAAATGATCACAGACATGCCTCAAAACTATTTTCATTTAACATTCCAACTTTCTGGCTTTAATAAACTGTTAAAAAAAAGAAAAGAAAACTGTAGTCATTTGCAACTGTTTTTTTCAGATCAAGCAGAGGAAAAATATATGGAATCACTCAATTCTGAGGAAAATATTATGGAATCACCATGTACTTTGCAGTTCTAAAACAAACCTCTGCATCAGATTACATCCTGAAAAATGTCATCATCACAAAACATCATTTCAATTGAAAAGTGTCCAAAATTGCAATATAAACTTGTGCATTTATTGAAGATTTAATAACTGTCATCTCCCACGCTCCTTTACCTGACATGCAACCCCATATCATCAATGATTGTGGAAATTTACATGTTTTCTTCAGGCAGTCGTCTTCATACATTTCATTGGAAGGGCACCAAAGTTAGAGTATCATCACCCTGCCCAATGCAGATTGGTGATTCATCATTGAATATCACTTTCATCCAGTCATCCACAGTCCATGATTGTTTTCCTTTAGCCCACTGTAACCTTGTTTTTTTCTGTTTAGGTGCTAATGATAGTTTTTGTTAGTACAAATGAAATGGGAAGGTTGTTAAAAGGAAGCGTACTGGTAGACCAAGGAAAACCTCAAAGCGTTAAGTTAGAAAACTTCAAGCAATACAGGCGGTCCCCTAGTTACAAACATCTGACTTACAAACGACTCCTACTTACAAACGGAGGGAGACAACAGGAAGTGAAAGGAAATCTCCCCCTAGGAAGGGAAATTCACTCCTGTAAGAGTTATTATGGGAAAAAGGTGTCTACATTGAGGCTTTATCACCAAGGTTTATTTCCACAACAACCCAAAATTTTCAAAATCCAATTATCATTGGGACAGGAAGTGAGGTGAAATCTTCTGAACTGAAATATAGGCAGCAAAACAAACATTACAGGGGTATTACCCCTTCCCTATGCTATCCAAAAAGCTTAACAATAGTTGTTTTGGCTGGAGCTACACTGAAAAAATGTACCTGTTCTGACTTACAAACAAATTCAACTTAAGAACAAACCTACAGTCCCTATCTTGTTTGTAACCCGGGGACCGCCTGTATGCCTTAAAAACAGAAAATGCATAATCAAATGGGGAACGAATGGTCAGAAACTGGAGTCAATGTCTGTGACCAAACTGTAAGACATCGGCTAAAAGAAATGGGATTTACATACAGAAAAGCCAAACGAAAACCATCATTAACACCTAAACAGAAAAAAACAAGGTTATAGTGGGCTAAAGAAAAGCAATCATGGACTATGGGTGATTGGATGAAAGTGATATTCAGCGATGAATTACAAATCTGCATTGGGCAGGGTGATGATGCTGGAACTTTTGTTTGGTGTCGTTCCAATGAAATGTATGAAGATGACTGCCTGAAGAAAACATGCAAATTTCCACAACCATTGATGATATGGGGTTGTATATCAGGTAAAGGTATGGGGAGATGACAGTCATTAAATCTTCAACAAATGCACATGTTTATATTGACATTTTGGGCACTTTTCTTATTCCATCAATTGAAAGGATGTTTGGTGATAACCATTTTTCAGGAGGTAATCTGATGCAGATGTTTGTATTAGAACTGCAAAGTACATGGTGATTCCATAATATTTTCCTCAGAATTAAACAATTCCATATTTTTTTCCTCTGCTTAATCTGCAAAAACAGTTGCAACTGACTACAGTTTTCTTAAAGGAGTTGTAAAGGCAGAAGGTTTTTTATCTTAATGCATTCTATGTGTGCTTCCGTGTGTAGCAGCCTCACTCAGCCCCCCTAATACTTACCCTGAGCCCCTTCTTTCTCCAGCGATGTCCACGACCCCCTCAGCTGACCAGTACACTCCTCCCGATTGGCTGAGATACAGCAGTGGTGCCATTGGCTCCCATGGCTGTCAATTAAAGTCTGTCAGTCAATCAGGGGAGAGAGGGGGCAAGGCCAGGTCGGAGGCTCTGTGTCTGAATGGATACACTGAGCTCTTACAAGGTTTGGGTGCCCCCATAGAGAGCTGCTGGCTGTGGGGGCACATGAAGGAGGGAGGGGCCAGGAGAGCAGAAGTGGAACCCGAGAAGAGGAGGATCTAGGCTGCTCTGTGCAAATCCAGCTTCACAGAGGAGGTAAGTATAACACGTTTGTTATTTTTATTTTTTTTAAAAAGTGAGCCTTTACAATCACTTTAAGTGGTTCTTAAAGCCAGAAGGTTGCAATGTTGAATGAAAATAGTTTTGAGGCATGTCTGTAATTCGTTTTTTTTGTTTTTTTACACAATTAAACAATTTGAATGAACATTTTACAAGAGTGG
Source organism: Glandirana rugosa (assembly GCA_018402905.1). NCBI lineage: Eukaryota > Metazoa > Chordata > Amphibia > Anura > Ranidae > Glandirana > Glandirana rugosa. The sequence continues at coordinate 2,029,862 of BLSH010325470.1, read as the reverse complement.
TGATTCCATACTTTTTGCCAGGGGTTGTATAAGCTAAGTTATATTTTGTGTGAACATGACCCATATAATCTTGGAAACACACACACACACATATTTATCTAAGATTTAAAGGTAATTGTATCATACTTTGTTCTTTTTTATCTGGCAGACTCTATTATTTTTATGAGTATATATATCATGAACAGATGCCCCAGCGTCTGGGATGATCCAGAGGTAAGGTTGCTCTATTTGAACCATTACTGTGCATAATAACATGTAATTCATTGTTCTATCCCTTTATTATTAATTATTTTATCCAGTGGTATCTACAGTAATTTAGCAAAAGCTCTGTGCAAAATAAAATTTAAACAAGTCATAGATAGTATATTGATAGGCCTTAAAGCTGCCACATCCCAATTATTATGTACCTAAGAAAACTGCATGGGGTATACACCCCTATCTATGGTGGGAATTTAAAGGCAGTACTACAAATTATAATAAAAAATATAATTTTTATTACAAATATACATTCGCTAATAGACAAACATTTTTTTTTTAAATCTATCAATCATACGTTGACCTTTCCCCAGATGATTGGGTTTAGTGTTCAAAACAAATTGTGCACAAATCTGTTCATTGTTGAGTTCAGCAATACATCTATTGGGTAATTCCTCCACACACTCAACGTGTTTCTTGGATAGAAACCCACTTCATCAGGAGTTTATTGGTGGAGCATTTATATATCAACTAGGTGTAAAAAGAATATGCATAAATGTAAAATATTACAATATTCTGATCAAAAGGAAGGGGATGTTAATATATCACTAAACATCCCAATTTATACAACAGATCAAACAGGATTACATGAACACACGAGCGCAAAAAGGGGGAAGAGAACAACCACCCTTTAAGGGAAAACACAGAGACAAAGCCCTGGAAGGAGACAAGAGAGAACCACTGCACCAGTTTTACACCTAATTGATATATAAATGCTCCACCAATGAACTCCTTTATGAAGTGTATGTCTATCCAAGAAACATGTTGAGTGTGTGGAGGAGCTACCCAATAGATGTATTGCTGAACTCAACGATAAACAGAATTGTGCACGATTTGTTTTGAACACTAAACCCAGCCATCTGGGGAAAGGTCAACGTATGGTTGATATATTATTTAAAAAAATGTCTTTTAACGTATGTAACTTTATAATAAAAACTATATTTTTTATTATAGATGTAGTACTGCCTTTAAAATCCCGCCATAGATAGGGGTGTATACCCCATGCAGTTTTCTTACGTACATTTAAACAAGTCATGTCTTCACTTAAACAAATACACCAATTTTTACATTGTATGCTGTGTACAGCCATGGTGTGCTCTTACTAAAGGCTGATTACATACAAGACATGTCAGAATATCACACATTGGCGATAAGAATCCTGCGCTTATCCCTCCACCCTTCAAAAAGTGATCAATACAAATTGATTAACAAAACAATTTGTGATTCAAAAAATAATAAATAAATTTATAAATAAATAAAGAAGGCTGCAGCACAATAAGTCCAAACCCAGGCTTAGTACAGGACAAAGAAAAAAGATTGGGGCGCTCCTCCAAAGTACCAATATGTGTATACACAATGCTTGAACAGTGTATCCAAATCAGTTTTAGCAACAATTCAGTAGTGATCCAGCAAGAATAAAAAAATATTGCTACAAAAAAGTCTTTGCTACACACAAATGAAGTCCATACAATAGGTGACAGTTTCAAACAAACGTCTTAGTATCCAAACCTAAAGAGTTACCGTAATTCTTGAAGTGAATATGCCATGTTGAAAACCGTGTCTTGGACAAAACAAGGAAAGGGGTGCTTTTAGAAGGAATCTTCCACCACATAAAATACGCGCCTCTTACAGGACTAATGTGATTTTAGATTAGAGATTGCATTCGCTTGAGGTATAATTAGAAAATCAGCAGCAGGAAGGAGACTCCCTCTGTTCCAATCCCGATCAATGAAGTCATCCACAATGTTGGACTAGGCCTGTGTACCCTTTACTAAACATATTTCTTGTGTTTGCATTGATCAGCTGTTCCAAACTTTTCAAGTCTAGGATATGTTCCCTCTTACCATTTCGGTTTTTCTTTTTCTCTGAATATTCTGATATACATCATCATGTACAGTTTTCTAACAAACTTTTGCAAAAAAAAAGAGGGATTCATTGTTCGTATATATTACAATACATGTTCAAGCTGGCTCTCGATGTCTTAACCAACACTACGCTTACTTGTGCATTTAGAGGGGACACACAGCACCAATGCCCTCTCTACCTGTTCAGCGTATCACCGCTACCTCACTCCCAGTAATGGTATGGAGCCCCACCATGCACCCAGGGCCGGCTCTACCACTAGGCGGAGTAGGCGGCCGCCTAGGGTGCACTGACGCCCAGGGCGCCAAGCGCTTGTCCATATACTACCCCAGCCTGTCCATATACTACCACAGCCTGTTCATATACTACCACAGCCTGTCCATATACTACCCCAGCCTGTCCATATACCTGCGGACCACGGCTGGCATAAGAAAGCGAGCCGGTGCTGCCATTATTTTACTTTAGGCCGGGTCCAGAGGCACAGGTGTAGGCCTGTGGACCATGGCTAAAGAAATAGGTAATTATAATGAAGAGATAGTATGGACAGCTCCAGAACAGCTGCACCTAATCACCTAGTTCCTCCCGTAGTAACACAGTCCCGAAGGGTGCAAACTCAAAGTGCTGGAACAATAATGAAGAAAGAAATACTCCGGACGGCCGCACTCCTTAATGATGCTTTATTGGTCCATATCCATGCAGTACAATACAGACAAGGGTAGGCAGTAATAACAAGGTCGTGAAACTCAAACGTGGGAAGCCCTGACACAATGATGCCCTCCTTGATCCACTAATCCACGTCGACAAGACCTCGACAGGTATGATAGAGAAGTAATATTAATGGATAAAGAAATCGGTACCAGGTGTCCGGATGTGGACACGGAGACCTGGGCCGGATTTCATTTTATTACCGTCGTGGCCGAGCGAAAGAATACGGTCGGCACCAGGCGTCCATATACCTGTCCGACCCCATCATATACCTGTCCGACACCATCATATACTTGTCCGACACCATCATATACCTGTCCGACCCCATCATATACCTGTTCGCGAACCGCGGG
>BLSH010325470.1:2008477-2020092 GCA_018402905.1 Glandirana rugosa | reverse complement strand
TGTTAATTTTTTATGGGTATATGACTTTTATATATTGAATTCACCTGGCCCCTTTGGACCTCTCTCACGGATAGGTCGGCTTTGTTGCAGGTCACAGGAGTATATGCGGTATGACAGAGAGGACACGGATTATCTCCAATGTAGAACTGCATCACGCCGTACCTGTCCAGTGGGGGAAGACCTAAGGAAGCCTAGTGCACTAATTAGGCAACAGCTGACCACATGTTGGGCCATTGGCTGAACATGGAAAGTGATTATCAGGATCCGTATATATATGCTTGTGTGTATGTGTGTTGCATTAGCTATGATTAAGCGCCCTTAGGAGGGCGTGAAACGCGTTAGCCTACCCTTGTCTGTATTGTACTGCATGGATATGGACCAATAAAGCATCATTAAGGAGTGCGGCCGTCCGGAGTATTTCTTTCTTCATTAAAGAAATAGGTAGAGAGCCGCTGCAAAAATCTCCACCTCCATCGTATACATGGACAGGGCAAAGGGGGTGGAGTCAGAGGCGGAGCCAAATGGGGCGCCAAAATGAGGTTTCGCCTAGAGTGTCAAAAATCTTTGCACCAGCCCTGCATGCATCTAGCACAAATTCCATGTCTACAGGAGTCATGTCTGTACATGTATACAGGCTGAAGACCCCGACAGTGCAGATCTGCTCCCGTTGCTATGGGAGATGGATCGCTGCAGAAGGATTGCAGACACCATCTCCCTCACTGCAAGAAGCTATCTCAACTGCCACATGCACACACTTAATGACAGGCTGCTAGAGAAACCTTTGTTACCCTTGGAAACCGCTTGTATCTGTATGAATTTTTGCACTGTTGTCTTCATACCCCCAATGTGCTTTATCTGACCCACGATGTAGACTATGTATGTGCCGGTTACTTTCATTACACCGCTTTTAATAACTTTAGACCAGGCGAGGCAAAGTTTCAGAGTTTTACTGAATGAATAAATATAATGACAACAACAGTCCAAAAATTTGTGCAGACAAGTGCTTAACATCCTTATTCAATAGCTAAGGTTTGCTACTGCCCCAGCATACCTGCTCAGATTAAGTAATAATTGGATAAGTCTATAGTGGGTTTAATTCCAATTTTGGCAATTCTATTGTCCTCCAAGCTTCAATAGCTGCATAGCAGCGTTCCAATCGCCGCATTCCTGGGCTCCATCTGAATCAGGCTGTTAACTTTCTATTTTTTTTTTCTTCCCATGGACACTGACCCCCTGTTCCCTTTATAATAAATGGAACCAGTGGGCTGGACCCAGCAAACCCCACCAAGAGGAAACCCGGGTAACACAATTAACTTTTAGCTCCCCGACTGGTGGTAGTGTGGATGGGCAGCCATAACTTCTACCTGCCTAAAAACATACCTACAAGGGTTGTGGAAGTCACACTGCAGTGCACTATTGGATTATGAATTAGTGGATTGTGTTACATGCCATGCAGGTTTATATGAACACTGATTTAAAATCCATACAGTTTTATTGGTGCACTAACTTTTGGGATGCTCTACTTTTAATATTGCGTTTTTCATCTGGATACACAACTTTTACTTTTGAATTTTCACGTGAAAGTACAATTGCAAAATTTTGAGTATAGGGATTTAAAATACTGTATATAGATAAGCACGGCACAATTGTATTTATCATATTGTGTGACACTTATCATGAAAAAAGACACAAGTCCATCTAGTTCAACCAATTAAAAAAAAAAAAAATCATACAATCCCTCACCCACAGTTGATCCAGAGAAAGGCGAAAAACCCCAGCAAAGCAAAGCATGATCCAATTTGCTACTGCAGGGGAAAGAAATCCTTACTGATCCACCGAGAGGTGATATACCCTGGATCAACTTTACCTATAAATTATAGTACCCAGGCCTTTTTTAAAGAAATCTACTGAGCTGGCCAGACCCTTGAGGAAGGCTATTCCACATTTTCACAACTCTTACTGTGAAGAAACCTTTCCGTATTTGAAAATTAACTCTTTTTTCCTCTAGACGTAAAGAGTGCCCCCTGGTCCTCTGTGATGACCTTAAAGTGAATAACTCAACACCTAGATCACTATATGGACCACTTATGTATTTGTACATGTTGTCATATCCCCCCTTAACCACTTGCCAACCGTGTGCTGCCTTTTTACTGCGGCAGTGTGGCTCTATTCTGTGAATCGCTGTAAATAGGCGGCAATTCGCGGATGCGCAGCTAGGGGGTAAGAGTGCGCCTCCGGCGGCATGCCCGTCACACTCTGCAGGAATGTGCCCGTGGCTCGGGCGGACCCGATGTCCGCCGGCGAGCCGAGATGAGCTGTCAGAGTGAAAGAATGGGGAGCCGCCGATGTAAACACGGAGGTTCCCCGCTCTGTCAGTGGGGACATAAGAGATCTACTGATCCCTGTCACTGGGATCAGTTAGATCTCTTATGCCCAAGGTAGCCCAGCCCCCTCACAGTTAGAATACGCCCAGGGAACGCAGTTAACCCCTTCCCTGCCCCCTGCAGGTTAACCCCTTCACTACCAATGGCATTTACACAGTAATCAGTGCATTTTTATAGCACTGATCGCTGTATAAATGCCAATGGTCCCAAAAAAGTGTCAAAATGGTCCAACATGTCCGTCGCAATATCCCAGTACCACTAAAAATCGCAGATCACCGCCATTACTAGTAAAAAATTTTAAAAAAATAAAAAACCCCCGAAATGAATTCTCATCATCTGTAAAAGCGGCAACTTTTGCGCAAACCAATCAATTAACGCAGATTGCGATTTTTTTTTTACTAAAAATATGAGGAAGAATATAAATTGGCCAAAACCAATGAATAAATTTGTTTTTTTTATATATTTTTTTTGGATTTGTATTTTAGCAAAAAGTAAGAAATATCGTTTTTTTTTTTTTTTTGCTAAATTGTCGCTCTTTCTTTGTTTATAGCGGCGATCAGAAATGACGCATCGGTGACCAAATACCACCAAAAGAAAGCTCTATTTGTGGGGGAAAAAAGGACACAAATTTTGTTTGGGTACAACGTCGCACGGCCGCGCAATTGTCAGTTAAAGCGACGCAGTGCCAAATCGCAAAAAGTGCTCTGGTCCTAATGTGGGAAATCCTTCCGGGGGTGAAGTGGTTAACCTCCTCTTCTCAAGAGAGAATAAATTCAGTTCATCTAATCTTTCCTCATAGCGGAGCTCCTCCATGGCTCTTATCAGTTTGGTTTCCCTTCTCTGCACTTTCTCCATTTCTCCAATTATCACCTCACAAGCCATCAAAAGGATCATTCAGACGTGGCAAATAGAAAAATTAGCAGTAAGGAAAGGTCTGCCCATATTGCAAGCATATAACTGTCTGCATGAACCACTCATTTTCTTGGGGCAGAAGGTATATGATTCATCTGTAATAAAGTTCAAAATATGTAATTGTAATTGTAGGAAGGTTATTTATTCTGATATTATGCCTGATGAGCTACATGCAGATGCAAAACGATTTGTCATGGCTTTGTAGAACATCCAAGGGACTTATTAAAGCGGTAGTAAACCCATGCATTTAACAGTTTAAAAACCAGTTACATTTCCGGCACATGCCGGAAATGTAACACTCCCATTGGTTGTGCTCTAAACCAAACTGTCAAACCATCCAATGGACAGCGTCATAGCTGATCACATGTGCAGCATCATGGCAGTTTTAGATTAAACAGGAGCCAAGATGGCAGCTTCCTTGGCTGAAAATGATAGGAGGGTTTACTACCACTTTAATAGTTTGTATGGACTCAGCTTACACCATCCGAGTTTTATTTGGACTGTGACCAGAATGATGTGCTGTTGTCAGAAATCCAAACTGGCTGGTCCATACAACCTATGGTCATTTCAGGGGGCAAGAACTCTTCTCACAGCAGGTGAGATCCAAAAGTGATTGGCCAATGGGAATAAGTCTGCCTCACACCTTTCTCCTACAGATTGAGTAGCATAAACCATCAACAATGTAACGTTTTGTGAGTGTGTTCGAAACAAAGTGATTACAGAAATTTCCTTGGTGTGCTCCTATAGTGCATTCTCTGCATTAAGTTAAAAAACATTGCATGCCACAGAATCCCCCACTCACCCCCTTATAATTACCTGAGCCTGATGATCTCAATCTTTCTTCTTTCTCCCTCCTCACAGGGCAGGTGGATAGCAGTGGGAGCCATTGGCCCCTGCTGCTGTCATTCAAATCCTATGATGAGAGGGGGGTGGTGCATAGTCATGCTGCCTGTGTCAATGGAAGCAGGCAGTAGGGCTTGGGAGCACGCTTGCACGAGTACCCCCTTAGCAAGTGACTTGCTGGGGGGGATGGGGGGTAATCGGAAGGGGGAGAAGCCTGGAGTGCTGGAAGGAAACCCCAAAACTAGAGGTACAGGGCTGCCCGGTGTAAAACTATTGCACAGCGCAGGTAAGTATAACATGTTTGTTATTAAAAGAGAAAAAAATATCACTTTAACATGATATGAACGTGGCTTGTGTTGAGACGACCCAAAAAAAGAAAAAAAGTGGAAGTTTAGAGGCAAACATTACAACAGCATTCTATGTGTACAGTATATACCGTATACCCAAAACTATTTATTTTCATTTTAGATAGATAGCTTTGTTAGTTATGGCCACAAAACAGAAAAGGAGAGGAAATCCCCTCTTAAACAGCTGTCACGTGAAGAAGTGTTCCCATTGGAAAATGTGCTCTCGCCTTGTTCTGGTGACCACTGTGACATTTTTGATTTCCCATCATTTTCTGATTTGATGACAATGGTGAGCAGGACAAATAACAAAATATGGTAACCCCCCTTCCCCCTCGGGACAGCAATAACTGATTGCACTGCCATTTTTGTACTGCATAGGTCTCTTAAAGCTTTCCCAACTAGTGTTCTAAACTTTGTTTTTTGTCCAATTGGTATTTTATGTTTTATGGAAATAAATGTTAATTGATACACACATTGTGATTCTGCTTTCAGGTTTTTGATCCCCTGAGATTTTCACCAGAGAATTCGTCTGGCCGAAGTTCGCATGCCTTTGTCCCTTTCTCAGCTGGATCAAGGTATATGTCTTAATTTTACAGTATGGGAAGCTTTACATATTTTTTGGTCAAGTTTTACATGTCTTTTTAAATGTCAACATCACTTTTAGGGTAAGTGAACCACTTCCATACCGCAGAACGTCATAGGACGTCCTGGGCTTTCAATGGGGATGTCTGAATGATGTCTGCAGCTGCAGGCATCATTCAGATATCATTTTTTTCAGCCGGCGATTCCCTTCACCGTAAGAACAATCATAGCGGCTCTTCAACCGTTTAATTGTTCTTAAAGGCGGCAGGAGGGGACGTCCCCCTCCCGCCACCCTCCGATGCTTCTACCAGCTCGCCCGTGCGATCGGTGAGCTGAAGAAGGAATCCGCCGGAAGTTAGTCATAGAGAAAACTGAGTGCCAGATGGTCCCAAGCAGTCTCTATGACTCTCAGATGCCCGAAGCGCAACGTTATGACATAATGTCCGGGCCGGCGGAAGTAAACAATGCTGGGGACTCAGTTGGAAAACCTGAGATCCTTAATTTTTTTTTTTGATCTCAGGTTTCCAGAGAACCTGTCACGCACTTTTCCTATTACAAGGGATGTTTACATCCCTTATAATAGGAATAAAAGTGATTAAAAAAAAAAATAAAGAGAAAATGTAAACATAAAAATATTTAAATAAAATAAGCAATAAAAAAAATTAAAGAGTCCTGATCCCCATGTGCAGAAGCGAACTCATACATAGGTCACGTCCGCATATGTAAACAACGTTCAAACCACACATGTGAGGTATCACTGCGAACATTAGAGCAAGAGCAATAATTCTAGCACTAGACCTCCTCTGTAACTCTGAACAGGTAACCTGTAAAACATTTTAAAGCGTCACCTATGGAGATTTTTAAGTACCAAAGTTTGGCGCCATTCCACGAGTGTGTGCACTTTTAAAGCATGTTAGGTATCTATTTACTCGGCATAACATCCTCTGTCACATTATACAAATAAATTGGGCTAAATTTACTGTTTTTTTTGTATTCATGAAAGTGTTTTTTTCTCCAAAAAAATCTTGTTTGAAAAATTGCTGCGCAAATATCGTGTGACATACAAAGTTGTAATGACCGCCGTTTTCTTCCCTAGGGTGTCTGCTAAATATATATATATATATATATATATATATATATATATATATAATGTTTGGGGGTTCTGAGTAATTTTCTAGCAAAAAAATGATGATTTTTACACGTAGAAGAGGAGTATTGGAATTTGCGCGGCATGGAAGTGGTTAAGTGGTTATTAGATAGAAAGTGAGGAAATATCTGAAATGGGGACACAGCAGTAAAAAGCTGGCAGGGACTTCTTCTTCTCTTAGTCTGCTAAACATTTTTAATTCCTGTCTTGGTCTTTACTGTAAATTCTTGTTTATCCAAAATTTAAAAGAAAAAGTTTGGGTTTGACAAATTAGAGGAGTGGGGGGGCGGCAGATTTTTGCTTTATGAAATGATCACAAATGTTCTTTTATGTAAGCCAAAGAATAAGATAATAGGCATATTATATAGAGAATACACTTATTTATATTCTATGAGATGTATAGAAATATGCAGCCACAATGCTATGTGATCATGGAGTGGTATAATAAAATGAGTACCAAAAGAGGCACTGCCACCTTGTCCTTACGATGCCTGGTAACTCTTGCCACCATCACAGCCTCCCTTTAGTTATGGGGGAGCATGTAACCTGTTCTCTGGTGATAGTGATCGGGCCTAGCAGCCATGTGTAAGGCTCAAGCACTGTCACATGGCTGAGGGTGTGACATCACAGTTTTCTTAGAGATCTTTTAAGAGAGGGAGGCAAACTCAGCATAAGCTGTTTGGGAGAGGGGCCCTTTTTCAGAGACACTTCCACTTTGCCCTGCATGGGCAAGGTGACCGTGTCTCTTAGGGCCTTGTTTACACTTGTGTTGCTCTCTGAAGCGTGTTCTGCATTCAGATCGCTCTTCAGAGAGCACTGACAGGCAGTGAGAAGGCGTTGTATCAGCTGCTTACTGTAACCCCTTAAATGACTGACTGCCATGCCGCAACCACGTGCATTGCATGCGGTTGTGGAGCGGTTGCAGGGTTGTCCCATTCATTTGAATGCGGAGAGGTTATAATTCTTGTTGTGGCTGCAAAGCATTGTAGCCACAGCATGCATACACCCCCGACCACTGCTTTTCTAAAAGGGAGTGGAAAGCAGCAGTAAAAATATGGCGTAATCACATGGTTTTACCCTACCCTCCTCAGCCGCTAGTGTTAATAAACCCTAACTGAAATCCAGTCACTTGTCTTTTGTTGCCTGAAACTTTTGATGTCAAATGGTGATAACTTTTATCTAGGGGTACCTTCAGACTGCATTGGCTAATATGACAAAAGGCCATAGCTATATTTAAGAGTTCTCTATTAAATGAATTGTTCTCTATTAAATAACTGTTGCCCTGTACTCTCCAGAAACTGCATTGGACAGAACTTTGCCATGAATGAGATGAAAGTCGCCCTCGCATTGACGTTACAGAGATTTGAATTGAGCCCAGATCCTGAGAAAGTGCCAAAGAAAATTCCTCAGCTCGTTCTACGATCTGTAAATGGCGTCCACGTATATCTGAAGAAATTACCACAGAAAAAATAGGACACAGAAAACTAAAGAATATCATTTGTGTGATGTTACTGTAGTTTATATGTAATATATCAATATGTGTAATTTGGCTATTTTTGCCTGAATAACCCAGTCATAATACAACTAAAAAATAAATACATTCTGGTATTATTAACTTGATGAAAAGATATGTAGTGACCCGGGGTGTGCTGATATTATCCCAGGGTGGATCCATGGCTGCAGTGGAGGAATGAAATAGCAATGGGCACCAGTCACTTTTTGTCTTTTCCAGATTTTCTTTTTGCTCCAGGTTCATGGGGGCAGAGGGTTAGGGCTTCAGATACCTCCAGCAACATACTTTCCAGACTCACACTCCTGCTGTCACATAAGAAAATGGACCATGGTGTATTGCAAAGACAATAGGCAAACACTGACAGCACATTCTTCAGAGCTCCCCAACCAGGCAGTTGATATCTTCTTGCATCTTTTTCAAGGGAGCACCAGGAACCTCTGATGGTCAGACTCATTCCCCTTCCAGCAGGACTTCTTCCACTGGTTCTCCACCTTGGTTGTTGTACAGTAATTGACCGGACAGGGCAGGTTGAGGACTCTGAAAGGGACTGAGTGCTCTCTGAACAACAGAGGAGGGGAGACGATACTTGACCTCTATACTATATCCTAGATCCTGGAATTAAGGTGAGAGCACAACCTGGGTGACGTGTGACATAGGGTGAAGGAAAACAAAGAGTTGTTTGAAGGTTCAGCATGGATGTAGAAGAGTGAACTAAGCACTAAATGTATTCATTTAGAGAACAATTGGGTGGCCCCTGAGAGTCACACATTTAGGTGTCCTGGGGTGGTGAGAAGAGCGGCAACCTCAGCCAGGACTCCAACCAGGCCACACCCCCAACGTGCTACACTCCACCCCCATGGCTTAGTCATGGGGATAGGCAACTCATGCGTATGGGGAGTATTTAAGCATTATTGGTTGTCACTCATTGGACGTGAAGAGGTAGCAGGTGTATGATCTCCCCGGGATCCTGTCCAGTAGATCCTTGTAGCTCGGAAGCTGGGAGCAGAAGTATGTTGCAGGGGGCGAGGCATACATGATATCTTTGGCAAGATGTCCCGAGCTACAAGGACCTATTGGACAGGATCACAGTGAGATCGGTGTCTGCTGTATTGGTTACAATTTTCCTCTAAGGGGACACGCGCTATTGACTCCTTGTTAATTAAGGAGTCCATTAAATAAGGTGGGCGAGCAAGAATCTCAGTGGTGGAGGGAGTGTCACACATAACGCGTTTCCTCGGATTTCTGCTTTCCCACAAGTGGATGTCTTTCATCTTATATTATTATTTGGACTTCTTTTATTACTTCTGTGGAATTTTGTATGGGCTTTATTGGGCTGCACTTTTTCATCTTTTGATTATACCAGAAGGTATCTCAACACTGTTCCATCAGAACAATATTCCAGTATGCCAAAATAACTCAAAAGCAAGACGTAACAAAAGGGGGTCATGGTGGTACAAAAGTCACATATATGTGCTCACTAGGATCCAAGTTAGGCCCTCATCCTTGCCAGGGGGCTTCATCCACATTGCTAGGTTGCACATAGGGTTGCCACCTCATCCCTTTAAACCCGAACACATATGAATTACACAGGTTCTGTGGCTAATTTAATGCAGATAAGGAACCAAGTGAGTTTAATTACCACCTTAATTAGCCACAGAACCTGTGTAATTAATATGTGTTCGGTTTTAAAGGGATGAGGTGGCAACCCTAGATGCACAGCAGTCAACAACATAATGAAAGGAAGAAAGAGATCAAAGAATAGAGCAAAGGAAGAGAAGAGAGAGGGAAAAGGGAACCTTTGATGAAGACCTGCCCAAGGTGTAACGTGCTAGGTGGAGATGTCATCACACTACCTGGATGTTTCTGGAGAGCCGCTGAAGACTGAGGATGCGATGTTTACCAGCTGCTTTCTTTACTTTTAATGCTGTATGCTACCTTTTTTATGTGAGCATATAATGTATATAGGTTTGATAACTTTTATTAACCACTTCCCGACCGCCTCACATACTTTTACTGCTGCAGAGTGGCTCTGTAGCGCGAATCGCCGTTTGTAAACGGTAGATAACTCATGCACAGCTAGCGGACAGGAGCACACCGCTGGTGGCACGCTCTCATGCCTGCTGCACTCTGCAGGACTTGATGTCCGCGATGACCTGGCAGAGAAGAAAAACAGAGAACCGCCGATGTAAAGACGGCGGTTCCCTGCTCTGTCAGGCGGCATGGCATGTAAGAGATCTACTGATCCCTGTCACTGGGGTCAGTTAGATCTCTTATGCCCCTGGCAGCCCAGCCTCCTCACAGTTAGAACACGCCTAGGGAACACAGTTAACCCCTAGATCGCCCCCTGCATGTTAACCCCTTCACTGGTAATGACATTTATACAGTAATCAATGGATATTTATTGATTGCTGTATAAATGTCATTGGTCCCAAAAAAGTGTCAAAAATGTCCGACATGTCCGCTGCAATATCACAGTCCTGATAAAAATCGCAGATCGCCGCCATTACTAGTAAAAAAAACCAAAATTGTAAAAATGCCAGAAATGAATTCTCATGGTTTGTAAACACGGCAACTTTTGCGCAAACCAATCAATAAACGCAGTTTGCTATTTTTTTTTTACCACAAATATGAGGAAGTATATATATATATATATATATATCGGCCCAAACTGATGAATTAATTTGTTTTTTTTTTAATTTTTGGGGGGATTTGTATTTTAGCAAAAAGTAAGAAATATTGTTTTTTTTTTTTTGCAAAATTGTCGCTCTTTTTTGTTTACAACGTCGCACGACCGCGCAATTGTCAGTTAAAGTGACGCAGTGCCGAATCACAAAAAGTGCTCTGGTCCAAATGTGGGTTTCTCTGTCTTTATTTGTGCTAGAGGAGAAGAGGAAGAAGTAGAGTCTCAAGCCCAAGGGGAAACCCCAAATGATTGCTTGAAAGTGCAGAGCCTACGAGAGCCATGGAGTTTTTGGATATACATCAGGCACATGGTAGACCTCTTATGATGTGGAGGTCTATGGATTGGTGAACATATATGCTTGTCTTTTCTTGAGTTGAAGAGGGATTACACTTCCTGGCTTTATTATCACTCTACACTGTATTTCTGTTTTTTCCACCAACTAGATAGGGCCTTTGGTTTATTGTAGATGGTGTGTGTGTTTTAGCACCCACTAAGTATAAAAGTTTATAAAGTGAATTTTTTGGGGGTAGTCTCACTTCTAATGCTGCACAGTTTTTGTGGGAAAGTTTTCTTTTTTGATAGATGCACATGATTTGATGCTCCATAGAAAGCTGCTTTCTATGGGGGCACATGTGCAGGCTCCCTCCCAAGGCCTCTATTGACACAGAGAGACTCGGCCCCATCCCCTGCTCCCTTGTCACTGGCTTTGATAGACAGCCTCAGCAAAGCCTGGGAGACCAGGAAGTGAGGGGAGAGAGCCGCTATAGATGGGCACAGTGCTGATTGGAATGAGGGCTTAGGTAAGTAGGGGGTAGAGGGGTGATACTGATACCTTAACATTTTTTTTACAATAATGCAAGGAATGGATTCGGGAGTAAGGTTAGTCGTGACACGGGTAGATATCGCCGAGAGAGGGGAGTGAAGGACCAGAGGGTCCGAAACGACTCCGACAGATAGTTTCGGTCACTGTTCCCTCGTCCCCTACCCCGGCTCAGAGAGACACAGTTATCTCCGGAACCCTCCCTCGGACGTGTACACGGGGGTATCTTTCGTCGAAAGATACCTCGTAGTTTAGTACACGTAGATAGTTTTTTCTTTTGAAAGGGTGTTTTTGACACGTCGTAATCTTCACTCTGATGGGGGTTTTTTAAGTGAAATATTTGAAAATATGAATCACCCACGATTTTGTGTGTGTGGTAGATGT
>BLSH010325470.1:1993397-2006499 GCA_018402905.1 Glandirana rugosa | reverse complement strand
CCCCCCCCCACTTCATTACCAGGCACTTAGAACACTTCCCTACCAGACCAATTTTCAGCTTTCAGTGCTGTTGCGCTTTGAATGACAATTACGCGGTCGTGCAACGTTGCACCCAAAACAAAATTTTTATAATTTTGTTCCCATAAATAGAACTTTCTTTTGGTGGTATTTGATCACCTCTGGGGTTTTTATTTTTTTGCTCTACAAATAAAAAAATACCGAAAATTTTGCAAAAAAAAAAAAGTTTTCTCTGACAAAACTTTGTAAATGAGTGTATTTTCTCCATCACTGATGGGCACTGATGAGGTTACACTGAGGGGCACTGATGAGACAGTGCTGATTGACACTGATGAGGCCGCATTGATGAGGTGGCACTGACGGCCACTGATGATGAGGCACTTATATTCAGCAATGATGAGCACTGATAGGCACCACTGATAAGCAGCACTGATGGGCACTGATAGGTGGCACTGATATGCAGCACTGACGGACACTGATATGCAGCACTGATAAGCAGCACTCATGGGCACTCATAGGTGGCATGGATTGGCACTCATAGGTGGCACTGGGAACTGATAGGTGGCACTGGTTTGCACTGATAGGGGCACTGGTGGGCAGCAGGTGACAGATGGAGTAATAGGGCCCATTCTCTGGTGGTCTAGGTTGGCATCTGAAGGTAGCACTGAGTGCCATCCATGTTGGGCACTGTGCTCCTTATCTGGTGGTCAGGATTGGCTCTCTGGTGGTCCCTGGTTGGCTGCCTGGTGGTCCTGGCTGGGCTAATCCCTGGTGGTCCCTGGGCGGGCTCCCTGGTGGTCTAGGGTGGCGATCCAAGGGGGGTCTGCACTGGTAAACCATCAGCACAGACTCCCCCTGTCAGGAGAGCAGCCGATCGGCTCTTCACTACTTAGGTCTGCAGACCCGAGTAGAGGAAAAGCTGATAAATGGCTCTTCCTGTTTACACTGTGATCAGCCGTGATTGATCATGGCTGATCACAAGGTAAAGTGCTTCCGATGGAAGCGCTTTACTGGGATCTGTAATGGGGTGGGTCAGACTAATCCACCACACCACTGATCGCCGCAATGTGCCCCCCCCCCCCCCCCCGGGCACGCACCGGCATGTTATCCTGCTATGACGCCCAGTCAGCATAACTGATTTCCATCATTCTGCATATGGCGGTAGGGAAGTAGTTAATGCATGCATAACATAGAAAACCTTAAGGCTTTAGAACTACTTTAACGAGTCTGCCGCTTTGCCCATTCAAGTCAACATAGCAGGTTCTCCTGTAAGGAAAACTCCCCACCTGCTGATACTCACCTTATCTGCTCAAGGCTCCAACTGAACAACAGACTGGCGGTGGGACATGGCAAAGGTATCAGCAGACAGGACAATGTTTTTTTACAAGAGCACCCGTTGCTTTGCTAGGAACAACGTAATACTGGCCTGTCTGAACATTACTTCTAACTCAAACAATATATATATGTCAATATACACTTTCATATAATAAAAGCAGAAATTTACCCATAACAACTTGTTAAAAAATAATGTTCTTTAACAAGGAACATAAATTCCACATTATTAAATATGCTACCAAAATGAGTGTGTGCTGTAAATTTCCTCTGGCATTGCTCCTGTTTTTTTCTTGCCAGAGGCTACCATTTTACTGAAGCCCAGAGCCCCTGAACAGCAGTAAATCTTTCAGCTGTCAGCAGATCAGTACTAATGCCTCTGATGTTCAGTGCAGTGCCAAAAAATGCCAAAAATGGAAAGCAACTGAACATGTGCAGCACAGGGTGAGACAGTGTATCACTGGATTTTAAACAGTATAGGCACTTATTTTTAATGTTTTACATAGCTATACCTGCAAAAGGTGCCAGCCTGAAGTGATCTAGCAGGACTTAATTTTCTGAATAAAGTTAAAGCACCTATGCTAATAATTAGACCATAGTAATACAGTCACTGTGGGAAGTCCAGTATCAGTAAGGTGATCTATATGTGATAATGTGGAGAAATGTTTCATTTCTCAAAGAGGTTCACACGGAGGTTAAAAGGGGATGCTTGAAAACATTTTTATTATCTGCCAGCACTTTCCAAATGCCAGCTGGCTTAAAGTATATCTCAACCCAAAACTTTTTTTTTCATTTTGGATAAAGTAAGGAATGGCAAAAAAAATTGCTATAAGCAGCAGGGGCCGGTTCATACAGGGCACAGGGGCGCCGCACCCTAATCTCCATGCAGGGTGCCAGACACATAGATTTCCACAAGTTTTTTTTTTTTTTTTGAAGCGCATGATTAGAGCCTGAGACTCTAATTGGCTTCAGAAAGGTTGGGCTTGAGGCGCAGAGCACTGCGCCCTGAACCCACCCACTTGTGACATTAGCGAATCAATATTCTCCGGATTGGCCAGGAGGAGAAGCTGGGGAAGCCGCGACCTGGATGGGGTAAGTGCGTACCTGTCGGGGGGTTTTGTTTGCCGCCACCCCCACCCACGCAAAATGAAGCACCTGCCGCCACCGCTATATGTGTCCCATATGAAAAATTTAATTTCCTGTCCAGTAGATATAATAGGAATTGAGAAGAAATATATCTAAAGTGAATATATCTGCTCTTAGACAATTGTCACTGTAACAATTGTCTTCTTTGGAAGATTTTCCCTCTATCCTTGTGCTGGTGATATCTAAATGATCACCTTGCCAAATAAAGAGGTTAACTCTCCCCAGCAGTAACACAGACAGCAATAAAAAACCTGAATCATTTCCATATTCTATCCAAAACTAGAAAAGAACGTTTTCGTCTTAAATACACATTACGGTATTTTCTCTGCATTGTGTAACACTGCAACAATTTATAAGTTGCTTGTTCAAAGTTTTAACTTCAATGGCTTGGGGCCCTCTTGTGGAGCATTAGCAGGACAGCATGAACGTTGGCCAACATACCGCAACGCACAATACCCTTGACATACAGCAGGTGTATGAAAGGGTTTTTTTTAGCTGACATTAGCATTTACACTATATTAGCATTAGCACTATATTGGCAGACTAAGGTTGAACTCACCAAGTGTTTGTCAACTCAAATCTTTAATAATACTCAAATATTCTTCTGAGCAGCAAGCCTTTTCTTTGTTATGTGCAACACAAGAGAAATATTACAATCAGGTTATTCTTTCAGACTCTTTTCCCACAGGATTCTTCCTGATTTTTGTTATTATGCTATCACATGGACACCCGCATTAAGCCTACAGGATGCCATATGGATGCACGGCATCCTGTACACTAGTGTAGACAGCTTGATTATATCACAGAGGGACATGTCCCTTGGTCCACCCATTGAGTTAAGCACCCTACACATGGGCCGAATGTCTGGAGAATATCTGGAGACTGGAGAATGTCTGGCTAAAAAAAAAAAACAGTCGACATTCGGCCCGTGTGTATATCAGTCTGTCCATTTGGTCGGCTTCTGTCGGATGAGCATGCTGGAAGACCAGCAGCCGACCAACTCCCGATCACCGCTCTCAGCCAATGGCAGAGAGCGTTGATTGGAGTGTTCTGGCGGGGAGGGTCCCCCTGTCAGAACACAACAGCTTGTTTAGAGTTGCATGTTTAGAGTTACAGAGGAGGCCTAGTGCTAGAATTATTGCTCTCGCTCTAACGTTGGTGGCGTATCTGGCTCTGATACTAGCCAGTGCCTCACCAGCCACTCACCTCACTGCACGTCCCTGTTAAGTAGTGGATGGCTATAGGATTATTTTTTGAGAATAAGAATATTGTTTAGTGTCACTTTAAAGCCCAGTCACAGTGTGAGAGTTCATTTGAGTTTTCTACCTCGCTTCTAAAGGTCAGTCAGTGGGAGTTCATTAAAACGTTCTGCCTTCTATGTCTAACACAACTGAAAAACCTCTAATCACTTCTAGGCTTATGAATGTGGGTGAAGAGGCTCACAGGTGGAACCTCCCTAGTCACTGTGTGAGAGTTCATTGGAGTTTTTTCTTTTCCTTCTACATCTAAAACATTAGCTTTGGATTATGAAATAGCTATATGATTCACACAAGAAAAAACAAAGGCTAAACCCATTAAACCCAGTAATCTGATGCAGAAACATTTTATGAGTGATGGCATAACTATAGGTGGGAAGACTTGTATTTTATATTATTATATAACTCCTAAAGTGATTGTAAAGCTTTATTTTTATTTTATTTATTTCTTTTAATAATAAACATGTTATACGTACCTGCTCTGTGCAATGGCATTGCAAAGAGCCTCCCTGATCCTCCTCTTCTGGGTCCCCCTCTGGCACTCCTGCTTTCTCCTTTCCAAGGGGGCACTCATGTGGGCTTAATCACAAGCCCCACTGCTTGTACCTATAGACACAGACAGCGCTACTCAGTCCGTACCTCCAGCTCCACTGTAACTATGGGGACTCTCGGGGGGAAGGGGAGTGGGTGCTGCTGCATCAGTAACCGACTCCCGATCAACGCTCTCAGCCAATGGCGGAGAGCGTTGATTGGAGTGTTCTGACGGGGGGACCATCCCCCTGTCAGAACACAACAGCTCAGCGGGGGAGATCGCTGTACTAACTTTGCATAGTTAGTACAGATGCTCTGCCCGGGGTTGACAGTTTGTTTTTTTTTGTTCAACCTAGAAAAAAAAACTCTTAGTGTGAAACCAGGCTTTAGATTGATAATTGATCCTGTATGGGGTAATGCTGTCAATGTAGCAGGGACAGTTCCTGGGATCTGTGACATTAGCGGAACCTGCTAAGCTTGGTTTTGGGACTCCACCCCCAGGTCTTGGAGTTGGGGGAAAAAGAGGGGACTTAGTGGTCCCCTAAAAAAACAGCATAAATGAAGTATTTAGAGTATTTGTTAAATTATTTTCACCTGCAGGGCATATTTAGTGTGTAATCTTTGCAATTGTGTATTCACTGTGTATTTTAAGGCAAAATTGAGAAAAAACATATTTAGTACCTCACTGGAATACATTTATATTTCCCCTCATTTATCCCTTTAAACACATTGCAAGTATAGAAAAATACCTGTTGATATGCCAGGAAATGTCATGTCCTTCTATGTTCCTCTTTGATATAATAACACAGTTCTGAAGTTCCCAAGCATGTGGTGTCAATCCTGATCCTGAAGCAAACAGTGTTATTATTTATCCCTTAATGTGGTCTGATTTTACAGAGATTTTAACTGGAATTCATGAATAATGGGCAGAGCAAAACACTTTGAGGGTATGGCCTAGCTGAAGTCCCGGCTGAGGCTACCATTCATCTCACTTCATGCACATGGGTCTGCTTCGTGATGTGCGGCTTATGGATCTTTTCCTTTCACATCGCTGCAGCTTGGCCCCCCCATCCATTATTTTATATCATGATAATTAAAACTAAAGTTAAATTTATCAGGAAGTCAGATTTACATGCAACAACAACCGCACCCCCACTTCACATCAGGAGTCCCCCCCTTAACATCAATAGCCTCCTACTGAACACCAGGTGTCTTCTTTTATGTCAGAAATCCCTCTTTACATCAGAAGTCTCCCCCTTTCACATTAGAAGTTCTCCCGTGGCTTTGGTTCTTCTACCCCCTATGCAGATGCCCGTGTCCTCCTCCTCACTTGCCATCAGATGCAGCGTGTCACTTGCCAAAGTCGCCTGCCACCAGATCCAGCGTGTCACTTGCAACCGTCACCTGCCACCAGATGCAGTGTCACTTGCCAAGGTCGCCTGCCACCAGATGCAGCGTGTCACTTGCCACCGTCGTCTGCCACCAGATGCAGCATGTCACTTATATACGTAATCCTGTGCAGAGCGCCCACCCTGTAGCAGTAAAACTGCTATAGGAGGTCGGCAAGTGGTTAATATAGAGGCAAACTCACCAATCCATCCATGTCTCCATGTGTGATTTTGTTGAGAATTTGCTTTGAAATACACCACCTAGAATTTCTAGCTGAGGCCAACTTGAGTAAGGGCAGATGATTAATGTAACATTTACTTCCTGGAAGCCATCTGTCCTTAGCTCAACCATGCAGGTAAAAGGGTGTGCTTAGCTGAGAAAACACCTTCTCTCCTGAAGACTCTTGGGATGTATGACATTTGCTTAGGCCTAGCAACAAGGAAATAACTGAAGAAAATATTAAAAAGCTTAGAACAAGTAAATATACATTGCTATCTATTTTCTAATGCTAGCAGCTTAGGGATTAAAAATACTCGGTGTTAATTGAGAGAGTGAAGTTCCAATTTAATGACAAATCCTTTGGCAGTTCATCCTACCTTCCAGCTTTCTGAGATTTAAAGAGGGATACATTATAGCATAAAGTATATAGGCAGAAGACATACCCCTATATAAGATGTGAAAAATGTTGCGCTGTCTTTTATCTAACAGAGAACTAAATCCCCCAAAAAATGCCTTAATAATGAATAAATCAACATAATAGACACAATGTAAATCAAACATGTGGTATAAATGTATCAAAAATCAGTATACACAAAATAAATATGATAATTATAAGCAAGTGTCCATAGAAGTAAATGTTATGAAAAATATAAGCAAGTGTCCATGTCAATATCCAAACAAATGAATCAAGGTGCACTGCTCCCAGTGTCTGATGTAGAAAAATGCACTGCTCCAAATGTCTGAACCAAAAGGTTTCTGAAGGTACCAGTCTCACTCGGCCTGGGGGTGTACCCCCTGCTGCTATTGGGTGGGACGTTACCGGATGTTCATGGGATTTGATCACCTTTCCCTACCATCCTTTGAGTTGGCTGTGGGATTGGCGGGCGCAGGTTATGGCGGGTGCTCCTAACGCACCCAATACTTTGAGGCTGGTCATAGCCGAGCCTAAACAAAGCAACGTCAGTTTGTACTTTATTCAGAAGTATTTGATTGAATATTTTTTGGGCATGGCGAGAGAAAGCATTTTTTGCATGCAGTGTTTCCCCAACACTGGATTGTATGATGTTATCTTCTGGAAAAAGGAAGACCTGCAAACATGTTTGCTGCGGAAGAGCGAGAAAGAAGGAGAGGAGATTCTGGAGGGGATCACATTCCTGTCAAGTGAGTCCAAAGTGCGTATACTTCTCACAGTACACATGTTTAATCCTTTTGTACGTGATGAGGAAATCCGGGCCTTCCTTCTGCGGTACTGTGAAACTGTTTCTGCTGGTACCAAGCTGAAAAATGTCCTGGGCACCTTTAATGGGCATCGGAAGTTCTGGGTAGTATTGAGGGCGGATTCAGTAGGTATCGGTGGCGTGCGGCATCCCCCTCAGTCCTTTTCTATTGGGAGCAACCGGGGCTACCTGTTTTATCCGGGGCAGCCTTCCTTCTGCAGATAGTGCTACTCCTTCGGCCATACAAAGGACCAGTGCGAAAATGGGAAATTGCTATGGCAAGGGCCATGGGCCTAGTGAGTGTCCAGCAGGAAAAAGTTGCCATATCTGTGGGAGT
The DNA here is from genome assembly GCA_018402905.1 of Glandirana rugosa. NCBI lineage: Eukaryota > Metazoa > Chordata > Amphibia > Anura > Ranidae > Glandirana > Glandirana rugosa. The sequence goes on along the minus strand of BLSH010325470.1, from coordinate 1,999,054 downwards.
GGTGCGCACTTGGCTAGACAGTGCCCTAAGGTGTCGGAAGCTGCCGCTCCAGCTACCTCGGGAAAGGAGGAGGGTGGCAAGAGCGCAGGTAAGAGGGCACTGTCCTATTCTGACATTGCCAGAGGAGCTGCCAATGTGACTGCTGGAATCTCCAATGAAGGGGCCGAAGGGCTACCTGAGGATGGGGTAGTGCGAGATAAGTCTTGCCTGCCTGCGGAGGGTGAGCCAGGTCCCTCCCCTGTTGAAGCCAATGAGGCTGAGGGAACTCCTGCTCTGGTGGAGGAGAGTATCCCCGGACACCTTGAGGCAGAGGGGGATGAGGCAGAGGATGAGGCGGAGAGTGATGATGAGGAGATGGAAAATGGGCAGGCTTCTCTGAAGCGAAAACTGACGGGACCCATATCACCCTCCCAGGATATTGGCTCTTTTTCGGACTCAGTGGTGTCCCTGGAGTCAGAGGCAGCGTTTGATTCTGACTCCTCGACGGCCACCTCCTGTATAAGCACTGGTTGGGTTTCGAGTCTGCAGGAGGTGATGGGATACAATAGGCCCGGTTCAAAGGAGAAGGTGAAGAGGACGGGGGAGGATGTACCCGGAATTTCTGGTGTTGACCCAGACAGGGGGCCCAGGACAAGAGGAAGAGCCCGAGGGAAATTGGCAAAGAAGAACAAATGATAGGAATGTGATCCCCATCCTTTTTTACCTTTTAAGATGCAGTTGAGAATCTCCTCTCTGAATGTCAGAAGCTTTGGATCTACCTATAGGAGGGCGTCAACTTTTAAGATCCTGTCAGGATATGCTTCTGGCATTTTTTGTCTATAGGAATGCAATCTGAGGGAGGAGCCACATACTGGGAAATGGACCAATGGAGAGTCAATATGGTCTCTAGACCGAAATAGGAACAGTGGTGTGGGGGTTCTTTTTAAAAATAAAAGGATTAAAATTCTAAAGAAGGTGGAGGTGGAGGTGGGGAGGTGTATTTTGGTGTTTTTTGAGTATGGGGGTACAGTGTTTAAATTGTTTTGTATATATGCACCTATGGATAAGAAGGGGAGGGTTGAGCTGTTTGGTAAATTGAAATAGTTTTTAGGTGGTCGGAAGCCAACTATTGTTGTGGGTGATTTTAATTGTATTTTGTGTGTGGGAGATAGGTGTGGGGGAGGGGGTGGTGGTAGTAGTGGTGGTGGTGGGGTGGATAAATCGGGGAAAGAATTGGGGGATATTTTGCGGGTGTTTGGTTTGAAGAATGTTGGGAAGGGTGGTGGCTGTACATATTTCCGGGATGATGGCCGTATTCAGTCAAGGTTTGATTTTTGTTTTCTTTCTAAAAACCTAGAGTGTGGCTCCTGTTCAGTCCAGCGGGAGGCTTTCACGGATCATGGCCGGGTTGAATGTGTCGTAAGTATGAAGTTGGAGGTAACGTATGGAAAAGGGGTATGGAAGTTGAATGTAGAGTTGTTGGAAAATGAAGGGGTAAACAATGAGTATTGACATGGACTTTCACTGTATTGTTCATTTAAGCACAAGAGACTCCATTTTGCTCACGCTGCTGCAATGTGTTCTGTGGCCTTCACTTATCACACAGATACACTTTCTCCTAGAAGCTCTCACTCTCTCTCTACTCCCCCTCCCCTCTCTATGTTTTACTTTTGCAATCATTCTAATTGCTAGCTTTTAATAAAATATTTCTATTTGTTAGTTTCTAATAACAATTCACACCACCCCTTTCTTATCTATGTATAAAATATCATGTAATAATACATTTTTTCAGAACAGACATTTTAAACACAGAGATTGAGTCCCGTGGATCTGTTCCTGCAATTGCAAAGCTAACTTTTATTTTTAGAGTCACAACCAGAAATTTCCATAACAATAAGTGGCGAGTCATCTCAGGAGTTGGCAGAGTCTCCAGAAGCAATCGCGCCTTGATCGGGATCATCGGGAATGCAGACCTCTAAATGCCGGCTAGGTAAGCTGTCCTTAAGCTTGCTATATTTTCTGCCTTTCCTATGTATCCTATCTGTCGGTTCTCAAGGAAACCAGACCAATCTCCGACCTTTCTGGTTGGGTAACGTGTGTGTGTGAATGTGTTTGTGTCCCCCTTCACGGGTTGGACTGTGTGTGGATAGGGATAAACCTCTGCAGTTCCCAGCGTTGACTCCTTGTGGGCGGCCTGGGTCAGAGGAGCACGGTAGGGACAGATAAAACCCACAGAAAAGAGAAGAGACGAGGAGGGTCTCTTAGTGAATGTTTTGTCTATTGTCATAAAAACCTTCTATCCACGTAGATAAGTGGAGACTATTCTTGTAAATCTGCAGATTTGCTGTACTATTTGTTTTAGAGGCAAGAGGGTATAGGCAAAGTAGAGAAAAGACTGGCCAGTCATTATGGGCATTAATTTAAATAAGGGAGTGAAGGGTAAGAGGCCCTCAGAAAATACCCAGCGCAAGATGAGCGCTAGAGAATATATGAACCGAAGGTACGGTTCCGCCTATACTGAACCCCTAGATAAATGGGTAGAATGGACAAAAGGAACAGCTAAACCTTTAAAATCTGAAGGGACTTTTGATTTACAAGTATGGCAAACTTTTCTGCACGATTATGGCCCACTACTGTGCAGTGAAGGAATGTGGAGAATAGCTTGCACATGGGAGACAGAAGCTAAATTAGCAAATGAAACTGGCTTGACTGAGATTTTTAATAAGGGTACTGCCCAAATTGACTACGTTTGGCCAGAAGACTCTGTAGAGGAGGACCCCCCACCTTATGTGGCTGCCAGTTTGGCTTTAAGAAACCCATCAACAAAAGCACAAGAATCCGATTACATGAAACACACAAAAGATGACCTTGCCAATGTAGTAGCGAGCAGAGGTTTAACAGCCCCATATCAACCTACAAAGAGGGATTTGGCTCGTATCTTAGAAACAGATGATTGGCATAAATCAAAAGGCACATATGCAAAATTAGATCTCTCTGAACTTAAGGCTTTGGCCAGAGAAAGGGAGATAGAGTCTGAACTGCCGGGGCAAACCATAATTTCCAAGTTGTGGCAGCAGGATGAAGAGAGAAGGAAGGGAGAGTCCGCCCCCTCTGCCCCTGTCACTGAGCAATCTGTTACAGTTTATCCTGTCACAACCCAATTAGTCTTTGAAGGTAATGCTGTTGACAGTAAGTCCCAAATGAAATGGCATGTACCTTTTAGTCCCCAAGAAATGAGAGCCATATTAGAGGGACTGGGAGATCCTAGAAAGAATCCAATTGGGTTTGCAAACAAACTTAGTGCTGCACAGGAAGCATACGAGGCTTCTGCTACTGACATTCATCAGCTTCTTATTAAAGCAGTGGGAAGCAACATGTCAGGCTGTATACTTAAAAATGTGAAGTAGATGTCACAAAGCTTGATAAAATGGCTAGTGGAAGGAAGATTTGTGAAAAAATGAAGGAAAAATTGCCCCAGATATATGGACAAACCAGACATGCTGAATTCATGAATGCTAAGCAAGGAAAGGAGGAAGCAGCAGGGGCTTATTGGAGGCGGTTAACCACTTCAGCCCCGGAAGGATTTCACACTTTAGGACCAGAGCCCTTTTTGCGATTTGGCACTGCGTCACTTTAACGGACAATTGCACGGTTGTGCGACGTTGTACCCAAACGATATTTGCGTCCTTTTTTTCCCACAAATAGAGATTTCTTTTGGTGGTATTTGATCACCGCTGCGTCATTTCTGATCCCCGCTATAAACAAAAGAAGAGCGACAATTTTGCAAAAAACCCAAATTTCTTACTTTTTGCTAAAATACAAATCCCAAAAAAATTATAAAAAAACATTTTTTCACCGGTTTTGGCCGATTTATATTCTTCCTCATATCTGTGATAAAAAAAATCGCAATCGGCGTTCATTAATTGGTTTGCGCAAAAGTTGCCACGTTTACGGATGATGAGAATTCATTTCTGGGGTTTTTATTTTTTTTTATTTTTTACTAGTAATGGCGGCGATCTGCGATTTTTAGCGGTACTGCGATATTGCAAAGGACATGCCGGAACATTTTGACACTTTTTTGGGTCCATTGGCATTTATACAGCGATCAGTGCTATAAAAATGCACTGATTACTGTGTAAATGCCATTGGCAGTGAAGGGGTTAACCTGCAGGGGCCTCTCTAAGGGTTAACTGTGTTCCCTGGGCGTGTTCTAACTGTGTGTGGGCTGCCCTGGCTGGGGAAAGGGGATGATCACAGCTTCCATATACAGGAAGGCTGTGATCACTCCCTTCCCCCTCTAACAGAACGGAGATCCGTGTTTACATACACGGACCTCCGTTCTTTCACTCCGGGGGGGGGCCAGGTAGCCGGCAGAGATCGAGTCTGCTGCACCCGCTCCCTGCCCCTTCCCCGGACACAGTGAGCGTGCGAGCGAGCCTCCTGCGGCGCGCGCGCGCTCACAGTGCGCGACCTGGCAGCCGCCGTCGTATGACGGCGGTTTGCCCAGGAGAGCCATCTTGTCGCCGTAAGTGATATGGCAGAGGAAGCAGGCCTTAAAATAGAGGAAGAAAAGAAGGGAGAAACTGCAAGTCCATCTACACAACTGGTGAAACAAAGGTTTCTTGATGGTTTAATACCCCAGTTGAAAGAAAAGTTGTTCACAGCAAGGCCTGAGTCAGGAAATATGTCTATTCAAGACCTCCTGCCTATCCTGTTATCCATAGAGAACAAGATTAACCAGAAAGACAGCAAACCCAAAGTTATGTACATGAGGAAGCAGAGGGGAAAAGGAAGAGGAAGAGGCAAAGGCAATTTCAAAAATCATGGCAATCGAGGGCCAATCATATGCTACAATTGTAATGGGGAAGGGCACATTTTCTGCCATCTTCCTGACCGTAGACTGGAAAGGAGCTTAGAAGCACCTCATGCTGATCCCAGTTCTCTGCCAAAAGCAGTGGATCAGGCATAGGAAAATGGCATGCCAGTGTCAATCATGTTAAATAGGGGCGACAATGGTCCCGAGGCCAGAGTAAAAGTATTTTTACAAGAACTCCCCTATCCTGGAGGAGAAACAGAATTAACCTGTTTAATTGATACTGGTGCAAGCAGAAGCGTGTTTAATATAGAGGACTTACCTCCAGGATTATTTTCTGAAAATGTTATCTCTGGTGTTGGCCTAACCGGGACCTCTACTGATTTGGTTGAGTCCAAGCCACTCAGGCTAGGACAGCAAACAGAAATTGTCACTAAAGTGTTAGTTTCAGACACAGTTCCTACCAATCTTTTAGGAGCTGACATTTTGAACCAAATTTTAGCAAGAATAGACTACACTCCTACAGGAGTTCAAGTGGTCAGTAGTCTGTCAGGAGAAGTTTTAAATTCTGCCTGTGGAGTGTTTTTAATCCAAGACTCCACTCCACCATTCCCACCAAGAGGACTGTCTGATGACTGGTGAACTTGAGGACATCCTCACATCAGATAAGAACGATTTTAAACCAAGTTTTACAGTCGAGGATTTTCTAACCATCCTTGACACAGACTTTGATTGTGAAATCACTGTTAAAGACAAACGACAGGATCGGACTCACCGAACCTGAGTTGGTTTAGTCATCTCCAGGGCCAATCCGGTTGTGGTCTCTATTGTAAAAGTCTTTTATTAGGACCTCCATTCAGGAGAT
>BLSH010325470.1:1968566-1987798 GCA_018402905.1 Glandirana rugosa | reverse complement strand
GTGTGTACCTCCCATCCTCTGTGAGCTAATTTCCTCTTCCTAGTTCACTCTACTCTGTAACTTCCTGTTCCGGGTGCACTCTGCTATTCTAGTTCCTCTTCCTGTGTCCTCTCTCTCATGAGGTAAAGAATATGGCCACACGCTAGAAGGCCTCTCTCAATCTACTCGCATCCTAGGACACATTACTATGTTTTGACCTGCAGTTACCATCTTTCGACCATCTGTCACATTTGTTGTATGCTGTACCTGCTATTCCAATGAATAAACGCTCGTGGAAGAAATCGGTATTGGTGAGTCACTATCTGATAAGAACTGTCTGCGGTGATCATATCTGCTTATACAGGCCAGGCATAGAGGTCTCAACAAGGGATAAGTCGCCATTACAACAGTTAGGAGTCAGAATACAGAGGCCTGTGATGTATGTATCAGCCTCATTAGACCCTGTCATCAAAGGCTCCCCCAGTTGTATGCGAGCCATAGCAGCCTGCATTTTGCTGCTAGACAAAGTAACTGAGCTTGTACTAGATTCTGCTCTGACCCTGTATGTGCCACATGCAGTACAGGAAATCATGAATCAAGTAAATACCAGACATGTGTCTGCCAGTAGATTTGACAAGTACCAGTCTGCTCTTTTTGCTCCATCAAATTTAACAATCAAACAATGTGTTACTTTAAATCCGGCTACTCTTCTTCCCATAACTGATGAGGAAGATTCAACGTATACAGAACCTGAGAGTTTTTCTCATGATTGTATGGCTCTGATGGAGGTAGAAAGGGCCTCTGTCACCCCAGCAAAAGATGAGCCTTTATCAGATTGTGACACACACCTAGTCGTAGATGGTTCCAGATTTTACACTTATGGAAAGCCACACACAGGGTTTGCTGTAACCACTACAGACATTATTTTACATCAAGAAGCATTGACACCCCAGATGTCAGCACAGGAAGTTGAGTTGTGTGCTGTAGTCAAAGCATGTCAACTCCTAGAGAATCAAAGGGGAAATGTTTACACTGACAGCAGATATGCATTTGGAAAAGAGCACAATTTTGGGCCTATCTGGAAAGCACGGAACTTTCTGACCAGTGCAGGGAAGCCAGTGAGACATGCAAAACTCATAGAGCAGCTATTTGAGGCCTTTCATAAACCAGCAGAAGTTGCCATCTTGAAGGTAAAAGGGCATGCAAGGGGAAATGACATGACGGCCAGAGGAAATGCTTTGGCGGACCAAGCGGCAAAGGATGCTGCCCTTATGTCATTTGGAGTCACACCCACTGTAGGGGTCACCCAGGTAGTGGGGACAGATACCCCTCATCAAGCACAGTGGATAGAAACTTTAATTCAGTTGCGGAACCGGGCCCCCGATGAAGAGAAGGATAAGTGGATCAAATCAAACCCAAAATCAGCAGGGCCTGTGGAGCGCTGACAACAGGTGGTGTCTACCCAGGAGTTTGTACCCAGTTTTAGCACAACTGGCACATGGCGTCAGTCATCTTGCTAAGGGAGCGATGGTGGCACTTACTGACTGCTATTGGATAGCACCTGGATTTAGTGCATTTGCAGCCAGGTTTTGTGCTTCATGTCTCACTTGTGCTCTGTACAATGCAGGGAGGCCTGTCCATGTTCCCCAAAAGCATTCTCCTAAGCCAGATGTCCCCTTTCAAAGAATTCAAATAGACTACATTCAGATGCCCAGAATAGGCACCTATGAGTACGCTCTAGTGTGCACCGACATGTTTTCAGGCTGGCCTGAAAGTTGTCCGGTAGCCAAAGCAAATGCAAAAACAACAGCAAAGGAAAATTTTCCTGAAACTATTGAGAATGACAGAGGAACCCATTTTACTGGAGAAGTGATGAAAGAGGTAATGGAAGAACTTAACATACAGCAAGCCTTCCATACACCTTATCATCCACAAAGCAGTGGTAAAGTTGAGAGACTTAATGGCATTTTGAAAAACAGATGTGCAAAAATTAAAGCAGATACAGGAAAAGGATGAATGGAAGCTTTGCCAGTAGCCCTATAATCTGTACAAACTACCCCTAAACAACCACATGGGCTGTCCCCCTATGAGATTTTATTTGGAGGGCCACCCAAAACAGGGCTATATTTTCCTCAACAGTTGCAAGCTTGTCACTCTAGTCTGTTAGAATATGTTCAGATGTTGCAAAGAACATTGAATAAAGTACATGAAGGTGTTTACAACTCTATCCCCGACCTAAATTCTGTTCCAGGTATTCACAGAATCCAACCAGGTGACTGGGTGGTGGTCAAGCGACACATCAGAAAGCCGCTAGAACCAAAGTTTGATGGACCACATTTGGTGCTTTTGACAACCGGTTCTGCTGTCAAATTGGAAGGAAAGCCCACCTGGATTCACGCCAGTCATTGCAAGAAAATCCTGAAGTGATGATATCCTTTGAAATAAAAATGATGTTTCTTTTCTTGTTGTCTGTGAGAATTGTAGTTGAGATTATTAACCTTACTACCACTGATATAGGTTTATTAAGTGACGAAATGGCTCAGCTTAAAAAAGTAGTATTAGAGCATAGATTAACGTTAAATTATCTCACTGCAGCTCAAGGTGGGATGTGTAAGGTTATTCACACTGACTGTTGTATATACATTTCTGATAATGAGGACATTATTAAAGGGCATCTTGCTAAGATAAGAGAACTACAGAATGAGGTGAGAGAGATTGCTAAAGATGGATGGAACCCCTTTAAGGGTTTAGGAGGTTTTGGTGATTTTTTATATGGCATAGCAACATGTTTACAGAGATTAGGTGTTTACATTGTGATGTTCCTATCTCTCATACTTGTTATTTACTTCCTCATCAGGCTGTGCCTCTGTGTGATCACCCACTGTATAAATAGATGGTCCACCAGCCCTGATGAACCCATTATTCTGAGAAAGCTAGGACAGGACGCCGTCTCTCTGCGCCAACGTAGCAGGAGCTACCAGCAATCGTCTCAATGTAACGCGGAAAAGAATGGTGTCAAATAAACAAAAGGAGGGAAATGACATGGGCTTTCACTGTATTGTTCATTTAAGCACAAGAGACTCCATTTTGCTCATGCTGCTGCAATGTGTTCTGTGGCCTTCACTTATCACACAGATACACTTTCTCCTAGAAGCTCTCACTCTCTCTCTACTCCCCCCTCCCCTCTCTATGTTTTACTTTTGCAATTATTCTATTTGCTAGCTTTTAATAATATATTTCTATTTGTTAGTTTCTAATAACAATTCACACCACCCCTTTCTTATCTATGTATAAAATATCATGTAATAATACATTTTGTCAGAACGGACATTTTAAACACAAAGATTGAGTCCTGTGGATCTGTTCCTGCAATTGCAAAGCTACCTTTTATTTTTAGAGTCACAACCAGAAATTTCCATAACAGTATGTTGTCTTATTTGAGAAACTGAAGAGACGAAGGAATGATTTTAAGAATGTGGTTGAATGGTGGGAGTGGGTGAAAGTGAGAACAAAGGTGTTTTTTATTAAGAAAGGATGTGAGCTTACAAGAAAAGAGTGAGAGATGTATGAATGGTGGCAAAAGAGGCTGAGGTATTTAGAGGAATTGAGAGAATTGGGGGAGAATGTGGGGAATGAGTTGGTGGAGGCGAGGGAAAAATTGAGGATGTTTTTGGAACGAAAGGGGAGAGAAATTGTGTCACAGGCAAGAGTGGTGATGAAGGAGCAGGATGAGAAGTGTATGAGTTTCTTCTTTAAAAAAGTATATGGGGGGAAAGTGGAAATGTCTGGAGTGTTGAATGAGGATCAGCGCAAAGTGGGTGGAAATAAAAATATGTGTGAAGAAGTTTGGAAGTTTTATTCTGATTTATTCAAGGAGAGAAAAAGAGACGGGAGGATTGAGAGGGAGGTTTTGGAGAAGGTGGAGGAATGTTTGGATGTGGAAGATAAGGAAATGTTAGGGGAGAGTGTGAGAAAGGAGGAGGTGGATGATTGTATAAAGGGCATGAAGAAGAGAAAGACACCTGGGAGTGATGGATTGCCGGTTGAATTTTATAGTATATTTTGGAATATGATTGGAGAATATGTATATGAAGTGGTTAAGAGAGTGTTAGAGGATGGGAGGATGCCGGGATCAATGTTGGAGAGTGTTATTGTATTATTGTATAAAAAGGGGGATAAAAGGGATTTAAAGAATTGGAGACCCATATCTTTGTTGAATGTGGATTATAAGATTGTTGTGAAAGTATTGGCAAATAGGTTGAGTGCTGTGGTGGAGAAATTAGTGGGGGAGGAGCAAGTATGTGCAGTGCCAGGAAGATGAATTGCAGAGAGTTTGGTGGGTTTAAGAGATGTTTTATGGCTGTGCAAGGAAAGAAAGCATGAGGTGGCTGTGCTGGCAGTGGATTTTGAAAAAGCGTATGATAGAGTATTGCATGATTTTATGTTTAAAGTATTGGAAAGAATGGGGATATCTAAAAAAAAGTGATTGGGTGGATAAAATGTTTATATAGAGGTATGGTGAGTAAGGTTTTGGTGAATGGATGGTTAACAAAAGAAATAAGTATTAAGTCTGGGGTAAGACAATAATGTCCATTGTCACCTGCACTTTTTGTGTGTGTGATTGAGACATTGCTGAAGATGTTGGTTGCAGATAAATGTATAAAAGGGATAGAGGTGCCCGGGAGTAGTGGGAGAAGTTTAAAGGTAATTGGGTACATGGATGATGTAACTGTGGTATGTAACAGTATGGCAGGATTGAGAAGAGTGAAGTTGTTGATAGAGATTTTCTGTATGGCAAGTGGGTTCAGTGTGAATATCGGGAAAAGTGAGTGTAAACTGTTTGGAGATTGGAAAGAAGTTGAGCAATGTGACTGGAAGCTAAGTAAGGGTGGTGTGAAGATCTTGGGTATTAAATTTGATAGGGACTTGTATGGGAGAGAGAGCTGGCAAGATGTGTTGGCAAGAGTGAAGAAAAAAGTAGATTTTTGGTCATTAAGGACTAGAAGGAAAAGTGTTGATTATTAGGACTGTAGTGTTGCCAATTTTGTTATTTTTATATTATGTTTTTCCAACACCAGACAGAGTTTTAAAACAAGTTATAAGGGTGTGTTTTGTGTTCTTTTGGGCTTCAAAGATGGAGAAATTGCAAAGAGAGAAAGTGATGAAAAGTGTGGCAAATGGTGGAAAAGGTTTGGTGAATATTGAGAGGTTTCTGGTGATAAAGTATGTAAGCATGTGCGTAAAACTGAGCAGAAAAGAAAGTATGGCAGGATGTATGGTAAGGTATGCTGGAGGGGGTGTGTTGCTGAAATTTAAGTTATGCGAGGTGGATTTGAGAAAGCCAGTGTGCTTTAATGCCCCTTGGTTTTATGTGAGGATTGAGAGGTGTATACGTAGGAATGTGTTACATGAAGTGACGCGAGAGAAGTGGTGTGAAAGTAAAAAGGTGATAAGAATTTTGGAAGAAAGGGAAGAGTTGGAAAGAATTGGGAGTTTGAATGGGTTAGAGTGTGAAAAGGTATGGAAAAATATGGCTTGTAAGGACTTAGATAATAGGCAGAAGGGTATTGCATGGATGAGTGTACATGGGTGTTTGCCAACGAGAGAATTTCAGAGAAGGAGGAGATTGGTGGATAGTGAGGTGTGTCCAAGGGAGGGGTGTAGCAAGACTGAGAGAGTTGTACATATTTTGTGGAAATATGTTTTTGCAAGGAAAGTATGGAAGAGAATGGAAAAAATGGTAGAGGGGTTGGTGGGGGATAAGAGAGTGTCATATGAGATGGTAGTATATGGCTTGAACAGCTTAGGAAGGGAGGAGGGAAGGGTGCTGTAGATAGTGGTTAATTGTGTGAAAGAATAGAAACATAGAAACATAGAAAAGTGACGGCAGAAAAAGACTGAGTAGTCCATCGAGTCTGCCCTATATTGTCTGACTATAGATTTATGTTTATCCCAAGCATGTTTGGAGCCATTTACTGTTGACTGTCTCACAACCTCTGTTGGTAGTTTATTCCAATCATCAACCACCCTTTCAGTAAAATAATACTTTCTAAGATTCGTTTTGAACTTCCCCCCAGTTAGTTTGAGGTCCCCGTGTTCTTGATTTTGGTTTCATATTAAAAAGACTGCCCTCCTGAACCTTATTCACCCCCTTGATGTATTTAAAGGTTTCAATCATGTCTCCCTTCTCCCTTCTTTCCTCCAGACTGTACATATTAAGTTCCTGAAGTCGCTCTTGATATGTTTTATCCCCCAGACCTTTCACCATTTTTGTTACCCGTCTCTGAACTCGTTCTATTTTATCAATATCTTTTTGTAAGTGAGGTCTCCAGAACTGGACACCGTATTCTAAGTGAGGTCTCACTAAAGATCTATATAGAGCAATCAGAACCTCCTTCCTCCTGCTGGTGATCCCTCTACTGATACATCCCAGAATTCTATTTGCTTTTCCCACTGCCTGGTTACACTGTTTGCTCATTTTGCAATCATCTGAAATAAGCACCCCCAAATCTTTTTCTTCTGTAGTGCTGGCTAACCCTGTGCCCCCAATGCTGTACTCTCTAAGGGGATTCTTTTTCCCTAGATGCATTATTTTACATTTAGAAATATTGAACTGCAGTCTCCTCTGCTTTGACCAAGAATGCCAAGAATGTTTATGGGATGTGAGGAATGTCTTGGTTTTCAGACAAGAAGTCATTAAGGTTAAAAATTGTGTGGCCATGATCCGTGGAAGAATTTAAAATTACGTTGTTGTTGATTTTAAAAAATTTGGAGAAATATAAGCAAAAAGTACCTGGAAGCTACAGGAGTGGAAGCATTGGTTTATGTAGTGTGGCCTGTTTTTGCTTGTTTTGTAATAACAACTTTTATAAATAATCTGTTGTTTTTGTGTTTCTACAGGGTGAGCATAATCGGTGATGGAGGGACAGCGAAGAGGGATAGATGAGAAATTTTTGTTTGATGTAGGGATAGGGTGGAGGGATAAGATATTATAGTTGTGATATGATTTGATAATTGAGGGTGGTTGAGGGTTTTTCTGTACATAATCTTTTGTCCTTTAATGTTATGCAGATTGTTTGTGTTGTTCTTGATGGAAATTGTGGTGTTGGGATGAGCTGATGACATTTTGTATTATGGAGGGGGTGGGACCAGGGGAGGGAATATATAAATAAATCTGTAAATTGTTTTTGTTTTGTGAAAATATGATATGGAAGTTATTTTGTATTGAACTGTATTTTTGCATTGTATGTTTTTATGTATTTTACTTGAAATTTTAAATAAAATAATTTAAAAAAATGTATCTATTTACTGTAAAATTACTGGTGAAGTTATAACTTCAAACTTCAGTAATTTGTCCATTACGCCACCTGCTTGAGGACAGTTTTTGAAAATATAGTAAATAACCTTAAAAATAATATATAATAATTATTTGTATATTACTTACTTATGGTAATTAACCACTTGCCACCCAGGCCAATTCTGACACTTCTCTACTACATGTAAAAATCATCATTTCTTTGCTAGAAAATTACTCAGGACCCCCAAACATTATATATATTGTTTAACAGACACCCTAGGGATTAAAATGGCGGTCATTGCAACTGTTTATGTTACACAGTATTTGCACAGCAATTTTTCAAACACGTTTTTTTTTTAAAGAAACTGCTTTATGAATTGATTAAAAAAAAAAACAGTAAAGTTAGCGCAAGTTTTTGTACAATGTGAAAGATGATGTTACACCCAGTAAATAGATACCTAACATGTCATGCTTTAAATTTGCGCAAACTTGTGGAATGGCACCAAACTTCAGTACTTCAGAATTTCCATAGACAACGCTTTAAACATTTTTAGAGGTTACCTGTTTAGAGTTACAGAGGAGGTCTAGTGCTAGAATTATTGCTCTCGCTCTAACGTTCATGGCGTATGTAACCTGTGTGTATCTGGCTCTGATACTAGCCAGTGCCTCACCAGCCACTCACCTCACCGCACGTCCCTGTTAAGTAGTGGATGGCTATAGGATTATTTTTAGAGAATAAGAATATTGTTTAGTGTCACTTTAAAGCCCAGTCACTGTGTGAGAGTTCATTTGACTTTTCTACCTTGCTTCTAAAGGTCAGTCAGTGGGAGTTCATTGAAACGTTCTGCCTTCTATGTCTAACACAACTGAAAAACCTCTAATCACTTCTAGGCTTATGAATGTGGGTGAAGAGGTTCACAGGTGGAACCTCCCTAGTCACTGTGTGAGAGTTCATTGGAGTTTTTTCTTTTCCTTCTACATCTAAAACATTAGCTTTGGATTATGAAATAGTTATATGATTCACGCAAGAAAAAACAAAGGCTAAACCCATTTAACCCAGCTATAGTAATCTGATGCAGAAACATTTTATGAGTGATGGCATAACTATAGGTGGGAAGACTTGTATGTTATATAATTATAAAACTCCTAAAGTGATTGTAAAGCTTTATTTTTATTTTATTTATTTCTTTTAATTATAAACATGTTATACGTACCTGCTCTGTGCAATGGCATTGCAAAGAGCCGCCCTGATCCTCCTCTTCTGGGTCCCCCTCTGGCACTCCTGCTTTCTCCTTTCCAAGGGGGCACTCATGTGGGCTTAATCACAAGCCCCACTGCTTGTACCTATAGACACAGACAGTGCTACTCAGTCCGTACCTCCAGCTCCACTGTAACTATGGGGACTCTTGGGGGGAAGGGGAGCGGGTGCTGCTACATCAGTAACCGACTCCCGATCAACGCTCTCCGCCAATGGCGGAGAGCGTTGATTGGAGTGTTCTGATGGGGGGACCATCCCCCTGTCAGAACACAACAGCTCAGCGGGGGAGATCGCTGTACTAAGTTTGCATAGTTAGTACAGCTGCTCTGCCCGGGGCTGACAGTTTGTTTTTTTTGTTCAACCTAGAAAAAAAACTCTTAGTGTGTACCAGGCTTTAGATTGATAATTGATCCTGTATGGGGTAATGCTGTCAGTGTAGCAGGGACAGTTCCTGGGATCTGTGACATTAGCTGAACCTGCTAAGCTTGGTTTTGGGACTCCACCCCAGGTCTTGGAGTTGGGGGAAAAAGAGGGGACTTAGTGGTCCCCTAAAAAAACAGCATAAATGAAGTATTTAGAGTGTTTGTTAAATTATTTTCACCTGCAGGGCATATTTAGTGTGTAATCTTTGCAATTATGTATTCACTGTGTATTTTAAGGCAAAATTGAGAAAAAACATATTTAGTACCTCACTGGAATACATTTATATTTCCCCACATTTATCCCTTTAAACACATTGCAAGTATAGAAAAATACCTGTGGATATGCCAGGAAATGTCATGTCCTTCTATGTTCCTCTTTGACATAATAACACAGTTCTGAAGTTCCCAAGCATGTGGTGTCAATCCTGATCCTGAAGCAAACAGTTTTATTACTTATCCCTCAATGTAGTCTGATTTTACAGAGATTTTAACTGGAATTCATGAATAATGGGCAGAGCAAAACACTTTGGGGGCATGGCCTAGCTGAAGTCCCGGCTGAGGCTACCATTCATCTCACTTCATGCACATGGGTCTGCTTCGTGATGTGCGGCTTATGGATCTTTTCCTTTGACATCGCTGCAGCTTGGCCCCCACATCCATTATTTTATATCATGATAATTAAAACTAAAGTTAAATTTATCAGGAAGTCAGATTTACATGTAACAACAACCGCACCCCCACTTTACATCAGGAGTCCCCCCCTTAACATCAATAGCCTCCTACTGAACATCAGGTGTCTTCTTTTATGTCAGAATCCCTCTTTACATCAGAAGTCTCCCCCTTCACATTAGGAGTTCTCCCGTGGCTTTTGTTCTTCTACCCCCTATGCAGATGCCCGTGTCCTCCTCCTCACTTGCCACCAGATGCAGTGTGTCACTTGCCAACGTCGCCTGCCATCAGATGCAGCGTGTCACTTGCCACCGTCGCTTGCCACCAGATACAGCGCGTCATTTGCCAACATCGCCTGCCACCAGATGCAGTCTGTCAATTGCCACCGTCGTCTGCCACCAGATGCAGCGTGTCACTTATATATGTAATCCTGGGCAGAGCGCCCACCCTGTAGCAGTAAAACTGCTATAGGAGGTCGGCAAGTGGTTAATATAGAGGCAAACTCACCAATCCATCCATGTCTCCATGTGTTATTTTGTTGAGAATTTACTTTGAAATACACCTCCTAGCATTTCTAGCTGTGGCCAACTTGAGTAGGGGCAGATGATTAATGTAACATTTACTTCCTGGAATCCAACGGATACACATAAGCACTTGAGACAGCTATGTGATGGTGAGCTAATAATGGAACTCAGGGGGTAATCAAAAAAAGATTTATTCTAAATGAAGAGCATCACACCTTAAAATGTTTTAAAACCATATATCATAAAAAAATTATGCAGTTAAAACCAACGTCCTCAACTTGGTGAACTGTAGAATAAAACCAGAGCAATGGGAAGCAATTGCAGTATCACACTCTGTGGGGTCTGCACTGTAAGTGGCCAACGGGGTGCCCAACACTAGAGACCAGGAGTCAAGACCCACGTGCGTTGTGAAAAAAACACAAGTCGTGGAGTAGGCTGAAAAAACCTTGCTTGGAATGCAGGGCTGTGGTGTAATAGCCGGAGCCGGAGGTCTTACCCGTGGAGATGTGGAGGTTGATAGCCGGGAGATGCCGTTGCCTGATGTGCTCCGGCCATTACACCACAGCCCTGCATTTCAAGCAAGGTTTTTTCAGCCTACTCCACGACTTGTGTTTTTGCCACCACACACATGGGTCTTGACTCCTGATCTCTAGTGTTGGGCACCCCGTTGCCACTTACAGTGCAGACCCCACAGAGTGTGATACTGCAATTGCTTCCCATTACTCTGGTTTTATTCTACAGTTCACCAAGTTGAGGATGTTGGTTTTAACTGCATAATTGTTTTATGATATATGGTTTTAAAACATTTTTAAGGTGTGATGCTCTTCATTTAGAATAAAACTTTTTTTGATTAACCCCTAAGTTCCACTATTAGCTCACCATCACATAGCTGTCTCAAGCGCTTATGTGCATCCATTGGTACTCTCATTTACTCCCCCAGGAGTTCTCACAGAGCTGCTGAGACAGCCATTTACCCCTTGTCCGTATTGTGCTAGGCCCCTTGTGCACAGAAGCGCCGGATCACAAACATCACTTCCTGGAATCCATCTGTCCTTAGCTCAACCATGCATGTAAAAGGGTGTGCTTAAACACCTTCTCTCCTCCTGAAGACTCTTGGGATGTATGAATTTTGCCTAGGCCTGGAAACCAGGAAATAACGGAAGAAATTTTTAAAAAGCTTAGAACAAGTAAATATAAAAATACTCAGTGTTGATTGAGAGAGTGAAGTTCCAATTTAATGACAAATCCTGTGGCAGTTCATCATACCTTCTAGCTTTCTGAGATTTAAAGAGGGATACATTATAGCACAAAGTATATAGGCAAAAGACATACCCCTATATAAGATGTGAAAAATGTTGCGCTGTCTTTTATCTAACGGAGAACTAAATCCCCAAAAAATGCCTTAATAATGAATAAATCAACATAATAGACACAATGTAAATCAAACGTGTGGTATAAATGTATCAAAAATCAGTATACACAAAATAAAGTGATAATTATAAGCAAGTGTCCATAGAAGTAAATGTTATGAAAAATATAAGCAAGTGTCCATGTCAATATCCAAACAAATGAATTAAGTTGCACTGCTCCCAGTGTCTGATGTAGAAAAATAAGCCTCTTCTCAGCTTCTCTGCCTTTTGGCTAAGACCAAGTGTCTGAACCAAAAGGTTTTGGAAGGTACCAGGTTTCCTGAGGGTGCACCCCCTGCTGCTATTAGGTGGGACGCTACCGGATGTTCACAGGATTCGATCACCTTTCCCTACCATCCTTTGAGTTGGCTGTGGGATTGGCGGGCGCAGGTCATGGCGGGTGCTCCTAACGCACCCAATACTTTGAGGCTAAGTAAATGTTATGGAAAATATAAACAAGTGTCCATGTCGATATCCAAACAAATGAATCAAGGTGTCTGATGTAGAAAAATAAGCCTCTTACCAGATAATCATGATCTCTAAATTGTAGGAGATCATGGAAAGCATGAGATAAGGGGGTATCCGGTGAACATCCAGATCTCGTCACAGCAACACTCATCCAAAATGGATCCTATGCCCGATGATAAGCGTCCCAGCCTCCAAACACGTACAGTATAGTAAAGATCACTGTGCAGACCAAGAGTCAGCTCTCCCTTACACTCAGGACGTATGAGTACATGCAAACAAGAAGGCAGCTCATTGTGCAATATATCAACACTAACATTTATTAAACAAAATCAGTGCACTTACAGGTAAATACAGATCCATAACGTAGTGACATACATTTTGGCAGCAGTTGAAAGGATGGACTTTATAGGCACCAAAAATTCAAATTGATAATACTTTTATTAATTACAAAAAGATTTTTACATATAAAAACACGTATATACAAAATCCATTAACCTCCCTGGCGGTATGACTGAGTCTGGAATTTATTGCTGAAAGCGGTAATGGTTTTCTGCATGGAGATATGGCGTTATGTACTATAGGCCTGCAATGGTTAGTAATCCCTGGCGGTATGATTAGGTCTGATTTTTGGTGCTGAAAGCGGTACAATTATTTTGCATTTATTCAATAATGTAATCAAACCAAAAACGCAGAAATTTGCTCAGTTGCAGAATTGTCGCTGTCGTCACTTTCAGTTTCTGATGATAAATTTCCCCAAAAATCAGTATCACTCAATTCTGCAAATGATTCTTATTTACTATCGCTGTTTTCTAGCCGATCAAAAACCACTTATGACGCAAAGGGACACTTTTTGGTTGCTATGGACATTCTCATGTTTCCAGGCAGAAAGAATGACATTTATTATATAAACGTGCATGCAGGGCACTGGGCAAACCACTAGGGACAAAGGGGATGTGAAATGTTTTCAAACAGTAATGTAATCTATGAGATTACAGTGTACTGTATGTACTGTGTGTGTTTCACTTTTTGAATTTCCCGCCGGTCTCCGCCCCCGTGCGACGCGACGCTCGCAGGGAACGGAGCCCGGCACACAGAGGCATCGGATCTGCGGACACAGCCCGCAGACACGCTGACACCGCGGGAGGACATCGCTGGATCCAGGGGACAAGGTGAGTAACATTGCCTGGATCCAGCGATGCAAGCCCGAGTGTGGCTCGGGGTTACCGCTTTAGGTACTGAAAATCCACCCCGAGCCACACTCGGGAATACCGCTAAGGAGGTTAAGCATATCATTTCATGACCATGTTATCTCCAAATGGGTGGCCACATATATCACATTCACCAGGCCAAAGCAAAACTTGTGGGGGTGGCCAATCTGTGGGTTACAAATCTTTTACGCAAAGCAGCTCTACATGTTTTGCGGGAAAACGCTTCTTCAGGAGCTTATAATTTTTACTAGAAGAATAGAGACAATATTACAGTAAGTATATTCATATTTACAATTGTATATTTGCAGATACACAAAATGCAAGCGGATTTACATATATGTAATCAGTGAACATACCATATCCATAAAGTGAACCCTCTACTGCATAGGGATGGAGCACCGTGCAAACGTGGGGATATGTCTGGATAGTCACGAGTGTAGCCATGTGCTCCCTTGTGAGTGGCTGGTAGTTGTGGTTCACCTTATAGCTGCCCTCAATCCCACCATATCAAACACAACAGGCTGGCTCTTGTTTTTGTTGTTTTATTTAGGGGATTTAACTTGGATGGGGAAAAGGGATGACTGTGGGATGCCTAAAGACTTAGTTACAGGACCTCCTATATACACGACCGTATATACACTCTACTATCTCCAGTACAGCTCTTCTGCAGACTATTGCTCCTTCACTTCTCTCCAGCAAATCGCTTGCAGACTATTGCTCCTTCACTTCTCTACAGCACATCACTTAGTTCCTGACCTGAAGGGAAATTTATCAGGCTCCTTTCTCTTCACTGCAGCTAGCACACGGGGAGGCCTGCACTCTGTCAGCAGGGCGTCCGGACCACCTGTTACAGGCCAGGGTATTGGACCCCTCAAAATGTAGCTTAGTACGTTGCTGCTAGCTGGGCCTTTGATGGACTACAACTCCCAGCCCATCCCACTTCCAGGTCCCACCGACCTGCTTTCCTCACCGTGACACTCCTTCCTCTGACTGGCTCCCAAGGCTTCCACAGACTGTCCACTATTCCTCTCCCAGACTGTTCCGACCTTTCTCCTCCAGCTCCCAGGGTCTGCCACTCACCGACTCCAGTGGAGTTCTCAGTGATCAAATACCACCAAAAGAAAGCTCTATTTGTGGGGAAAAAAAGGACATCAATTTTGTTTGGGTATAACGTGACGCGGCCTCGCAATTGTCAGTTAAGCGACGCAGTGCCTCATCGCAAAAAGTGCTCTGGTCAGGAAGGGGGGTAAATCCTTCTGGGGCTGAAGTGGTTAAAGGTTAGATAAAATGTTTAGTGTAGCAAAACACTTTGGACAGTTAAATAATACATTTTTATGGAGATGTATACATCAAGCCAAAAAGAAGGACAACTGTGGTAGAAAGAGGGACAGAGGTATTTGGTTCCAAAAGAAGGACAGTTTTCCGAATAAGGTACAGCTGGAAGCTATGAGTTCATTTATATGTATTCTTGTACAGTTGTGTATTTGGACTTTTGCTCAGTGTTCAATGTATGTCATTTATGGTATCACCATAACATGCTGGTTAGCAGGAAACACTGATACCAGGTTACATTATGTTTCCCATTATAGCAACATTTTATAGAGCCTCTGGTACACTTCAAAGTGCAATATATATATACATTGATTATCTTGTTACAATGTCATCTGAAAGTGGGTGAGATAAATTAGGCAGCTAGTAAACACGTTGTCCCTGAAGCTCATGTATTAAAAGCAGAAGAAATGTCTATCACAGTTGGTTGTGTCTAGGGCTGTGTAGCTGCAGACCGGTCAGGGAGCCCATGCTGACCGCTGTCCACAGCCAAAATCTCCTACAATGGACATGGGAGCATTAGAACTGAAAGAAGATGTTCTGATGAATCACATTTTCTTTTATATCATGTGAATGGCCGGGTGCGTATGCTTCACTTACCTGGGGGGGAGATGCATTATGGGAAGAAGGCAAGCCAGCGGAGGCAGTGTGATGCTTTTGGCAATTTCCTACTGGAGAACCTTGGGTCCTGCCATTCATGTGGATGTTACTTTGACACATACAACCTACCTAAACATTGTTGGTGACTAAGTACACCCCTTCATGAAAATGGTATTCCCTGATGGCAGCGGTCTCTTTCAGCAGGATAATGCACCCTGCCACATTGCAAAAATGGTTCAAAAATGGTTTCGAGGAAAATAATGAATTTGAGGTATTGACCCGGCCTCCAGATTGTCCAGATCTCACTCCAATCAAGCATCTATGGAATGTGCTGGAAAAACAAGTCCAACCCATGGAGACCCACCTTGCAATTAGTAGGACTTAAAGAATCTGCTACTGATGGCTTGGTGCCAAACACCACAGCATAGCTTCAGAGGTCTAGTGGCATCCATGGTTCAATGGAAAGTGCCTCAGGAAGTGCCTGAGCATGACCCTCTGGTTCCTCCTGTATTGAATTGTATTGTAACTGTTACTGACTGTCCTCACATTGTAAAGTGCTGTGCATACTGTTGGCGCTAAATAAATCCTGTATTAATGGTAGGATTAACAGGTATTACATGAATGAACACTGTAGAACAGAAATTGCAACAATTACATTCAAATGGTTTTATACATATACAGTACATTCCCCTTTTTGTGAATTTGTGAATTCAAAAGCAACCCAGCGCTAGTTGGAAGAAACCACTTGAGAAATGCAAAAGCAAACTGAAGCAACTCAAAAACAAGTCAAAACAACTCAAATGTATCTCAGCATACTGTATAAGACTTGCATCTGTGCCTTAATGATTTTTTCCTTAAAGCGGAGTTCCGCCTGGGGAAAAAAAATGTGAAAGTCAGCAGCTACAAATAGGTAGCTGCTGACTTTTAATATTAGGACACTTACCTGTCCAGGCATCCCGCAATGTCGGCACCCCAGTCAATTTTGGATCGGCTCCTGGGTGCTGCCGCCGCCATTCGTGGTAAGGGAAACTGGCAGTGAAACCTTTCAGCTTCACAGTCGGTTCCCTACTGCGCATGCACGCAGCGTGATGCACTTTCTAACTGGCCCTGCAGCGGAGGAAGGAGGAGAGGGGGATCGAACTTTCAAGGGATGGCGCCACGGCGCTGTCTCCTGGAAGTGGGGAAGGGTACCTGTCAAAAACAGGTACTCGTTCCTCCCACCCCCCTGAAAGGCACCAAACGTGGCACCGGAGGGGGGGAGGAAGCAGATCAGCGGAGCTTCCACTTTTGGGTGGAACTCCGCTTTAAAGTGTTATAAACCCACAACAGTAAAATTAGTCTGTATATGCAGTAAAGCATGCTTGTTATACTCACTGTGGAACCTAAGGGGTTTAATCCCCTGCATTGTGTAAAAAGGCTGTTTGGTCCTGTCTTCTCCGATCCTCCCCTTCTTTTACTGTCCCCAATCCATCTCCTGATACTGTCCTGTCACTTTGCACATGCTCAGTTTGGTGTGTATTGCTAGAGAGTTTTTTTTTTCTCTTGGGAGGGTGCTTGTGATCAGTAAAAGGCCAATCAGTACTGTCCAGACAGAGGGTCAGGGGTCCTGCATACTCATAGGACAATCAGGGGAGAATGAAAACTCCTCCTACAAGCTTGAATCAGACACTGATAGAAGTCGCAAGACTGCTATATACTGCTGATGAGAAAATGTATTTAGCAGTTTATATTTACTAAAATGATTGCATTTTATATGTTCTGTGTACTGTAGGAGACCAGATATAGTGAATGCATGCTCCTGGGTTTAGTAACACTTTAAATGCAGTTTGTGTGTTTGGCACAATAGTTTGGAAATGCACATGTCTAAGTAAAGAGTTTAAAAAATAAAGAACCATCATTCCTGCCCACAGAAGGTAAAATACATGTGCAGGATTTAGGATTCCTTGGCCATTTTTTTCAGAGAATATGAATGATAACACAAAAACATTTCTTTCACTCATGGTTAGTGTTTGGCTGAAGCCATTTATTATCAATCAACTGCGTTTACTCTTTTTAAATCATAATGACAACAGAAACTACCCAAATGACCCTGATCAAAAGTTTACACACCCTGGCGATACTGGCCTGATAACATGCATGCAAGTTGACACAAAGGGGTTTGAATAGGGGTTTGAATAGCTTAAAGGTAACCATCCTCACCTGTGATCTGTTTGCTTGTAATTAGTGTGTGTCTATAAAAGGTCGATGAGTTTCTGGACTCCTGACAGACCCTTGCATCTTTCATCCAGTGCTGCACTGACGTTTCTGGATTCTGAGTCATGGAGAAAGCAAAAGAATTGTCAAAGCATCTGCGGGAAAAGGTAGTTGAACTGTATAAAACAAGAAAGGGATTTAAAAAGACATCCAAGGAATTGAGAATGCCAATCAGCAGTGTTCAAACCCTAATCAAGAAGTGGAAATTGAGGGGTTCTGTTGAAACCAAACCACGGTCAGGTAGACCAACTGTAATTTCAGCCACAACTGCCAGGAAAATTGTTTGGGATGCAAAGAAAACCCCACAAATAACTTCAGGTGAAATACAGGACTCTCTGAAAACATGTTGTGTGGCTGTTTCAAGATGCACAATAAGGCCTCATACACACGGACGTTTTTTGACGCCGGCGTTTTCTGGCGTTTTTTGCAGCTCTCCATGTTAGTCAATGGCCCCATTAAAACGTCGGCGTTTTTGAGCTGTAGATGACGTTGGCGTTAGTGAGCTGAAACTAGAACCCACAGCCATCGCGTTCTGAGGCTGTAACGTTTTGGCATTTTTTGACGCCGACGCCACAATATGCCAACAAACGCCACCTAATATTATACCGGCGTTTTCCGGAAATTTGGTCAAAATTGATTGGCTAGAATGATAAATGCAGTATGTTATCAAAAAATACTGGAGGAACATTTGCATTCATCAGCCAGGAAGCTGTGCATGGGACGTACTTGGGCATTCCAACATGACAATGATCCAAAACACAAGGCCAAGTCGACCTGTCATTGGCTACAGCAGAATAAAGTGAAGGTTCTGGAGTGGCCATCTCTGTCTCCTGACCTCAATATCATTGAACAACTCTGGGGAGATCTCAAATGTGTAGTCCATGCAAGACAGCCCAAGAATTTCCATGAACTGGAGGCTTTTTGCCAAGAGGAATGGGCAGCTTTACCACCTGAGAAGATAAAGAGCCTCATCCACAAATACCACAAAAGACTTCACGTTGTCATTGATGTTAAAGGGGCAATACATTGTATTAAGGACTGGGGTGTGTAAACTTTTGATCAGGGTCATTTAAGTAGTTTCTGTTGTCATTATGATTTAAAAAGAGTAAACACAGTTGACTGATAATAAATGCTAAAATTATAATAAATGCCTTCAGCCAAACACTAACCATGGGTGAAAGAAAAACTTTTGTGTTATCATTCATTTCCTCTGAAAAATGCCCAAGAAATCATAAATTCTGCCAGGGTATGTAAACTTATGATAAAATAAGAAAATATCTGCGCTACCAGTACTGGAAAAACATATAATGATATGTAATAATAAATGATGTACAGCTGCCTACTATAAGGGATGTAGATAATAGTCCCTGTCACAAACAGAAAATATATAAAATAGTGGCGCTTTACTAGATGAAAACCATTTAAAATAAATAGTCGGTATTGATCTTTTAGTGATAGTTAGAGTCAGTGATATAACTAACTAAATGAAGTCCAATAATAATTCATAAAACAGTTCCAAAGGCTTTAGATAGCGGAGGTTTCTCTTCCAATAGCAAAGGCACCCAGTGATGAAGATGTAAAAACACCAAAAAAACACATTCCACTCAGTGTCCACCACCAGAGATGCGAGGCCGCTTACCGGAAAGCATGTGGCTTCCAAATTAATGGAAAAGCCAAGAGGAGCTTGCAGGGACGTATTACTCCCTTATGAAACCGGCTGTGATTATGCGTCAAAAAGGTATCCAGGTATTAATAACCATCAGGGGAAGTGGCATCCGTCGACATGTAGTAAATAATAATGTATAGTAATATACAA
>BLSH010325470.1:1956799-1968052 GCA_018402905.1 Glandirana rugosa | reverse complement strand
TGGTGCCACTTCCCCTGATGGTTATTAATACCTGGATACCTTTTTGACGCATAATCACAGCCGGTTTCATAAGGGAGTAATACGTCCCTGCAAGCTCCTCTTGGCTTTTCCATTAGTTTGGAAGCCACATGCTTTCCGGTAAGCGGCCTCGCATCTCTGGTGGTGGACACTGAGTGGAATGTGTTTTTTTGGTGTTTTTACATCTTCATCACTGGGTGCCTTTGCTATTGGAAGAGAAACCTCCGCTATCTAAAGCCTTTGGAACTGTTTTATGAATTATTATTGGACTTCATTTAGTTAGTTATATCACTGACTCTAACTATCACTAAAAGATCAATACCGACTATTTATTTTAAATGGTTTTCATCTAGTAAAGCGCCACTATTTTATATATTTTCTGTATGTAAACTTATGAGCACAACTGTAGCTATGATTCAAAATTACTGTTAACAAAAAGCTGGATGATATTTTAGGATACATTTTTATTTCATGTCAAGTTGAAAAAAAAAATAACCCTACTTGATTACACACAGATTTAGGTCAACAGATGCATATTATATTATGCATTTTGAATATTATTGTGCATTTGTTTTTTCAGGCTTCATTGAGGTAAAGAGAGATATGTAGATGGTAGTAGATGGTAGTAGTCTGTATGAACATCTCATCTCATAGAAATGAAAATTAATGACCAGCTCATAATTTTGGGTGATCCCCATGCTGTCCTCCTGCTATTGCTCGCTCCACACTCCATTGAGATTATTTTATAAACTTTAATGAGATGAAATAATAAATTAAGATAGAGCCTGCTGGCATGAAGACTTTTTCCCTATCTAGCTGTTTATGGCTGGATTAAAACAAACCTTACATTTTTTGTGAAGAATCAAAAGTATATAGCCTAACAGTATTAGGGAAAAAACAGCTTTTGCTGTGTATCTTCCACTTCATGCTGTCTTCTGCCAAAGGTCCACCCTTCCACCAGATGGCGCTCCTCTTCCAAGTTCAAGCCGGGGCTCAATGTATTCTTGCTCTGAATGGTGGCAGTTATATGCCATTACATGAGTGCAATTATAAGAAATACCCATTCCCGCTAAACATGTGCATAACAAAAAAAAATTGTTTTGTTTCGATTTGTTAATCTAGTTATTTAGTTTAGTTGAATTTGGTTGATACGTTCAATTCGTATTCAAAATTTGTATTCTGGATTTTTCGAAGTTTCCGCTTTTTTTTTATTCGAAATGTTTGAAACGATACATTTTGAATCGGTCTAATCAAAAACAAAAGAAAAATCTTCATCAAATGATTACAATGACTCTTTAAATGACCTTTGGCTTAACTAAAACAGCATTATTTCCAAATGGTACTCTAATAACACACACACAGTCTTTAAATTCAGCAATATGTGTACAGTTAGAATTCGACTGGAGTTCGATGTAAAATTCGATTCGAACTTCAGTCAAAATTTCCGATATTCGGACAAATTTTGTTTCATTATTTGGAGCATTCGGTAAAATTTGTTAATATTGTAATTTGGGTATTCGGATATATCCGAATAACAACAATTTTGTCTGAATATTAATTCGGAACGAAACAAGCCGCACATGTCTAATTCCCGCTGCCAAAGAAGGGACTCTTAGACTCTTAGATAGAAAGTTGTGTACACCCTTATATATTTTTTAGTTAGAGGGCATATTTTGGGTGGGGGGGGGGAGCCATTTAAAACTAAAGTATGGCTTTAAAGCGGAAATTCACTCTCTCAATTAACATTGACTATATATAATCCTTAGTTGTTAGCATTAGTAAATAGATTGGAAAGTATATCATACTTGCTTGTTTTAACTTTATTTTACATTTCTTCAGTTACTTCCTGGTTTCCAGGCCTAGGCAAATGAAGTCATATATCCCAGGGGTCTTCAGGAGGGGAGGAGGAGAGAAGGATTTTTCTTAGCTAAGCATACCCTCCTGCCTGCATGCCCAAACTAAGGGCAGATATATTCCAGTAAGGAAATGCTACATTCTGCCCTAACTCAAGATGGCCACAGCCAGAAATGCTAAAGGGTGTTTTTTCAAAGTGATTTCTTAGCAAAACATAGCATGGAAACCTAGATGGATGGGTGAGTTTGCTGTGAATATTAAAAATGAATTAAATAGCATTTTTGGTTTGTGGTGCTCAGATGCAATGTAGTTCCACTTTAGCAACTATAAGCGGCAACAGCGTGGCTCTGTCTCGCGAACCGCCGCTTATAGTCGTGACTCGCGTGACACCCGTGTCCGCTGCATGCTCCCTGAGCAGGGCCGAGGGTCAAGTGGACTCGATGTGCACCGACGACTCGATAGAGCCAGAATGGAGAACCGCCGATGTAAACACGGCGATTCCCCGTTCTGACAGGCGGCATGTACTCGGGATCAGTTAGATCTCTGGTGCCCCTGGCAGCCCAGCCCCCACACAGTTAGAACACAGGTAACCCCTTCACTGCCCCCTGCAGGTTATCCCCTTCCCTGCCAATGACATTTATACATTAATCAATGGATAATTACATTTCTGATCGCTGTATAAATGTCATTGGTCCCAAAAAAGTGTCAAAAATGTCCGACATGTCCGCCCCAATATCACAGTCCCGATTAAAAACACGGATCGCTGCCATTACTAGTAAACCAAAAAAATGAGTAAAAACGCCAGAAATTAATTCTCATGGTTTGTAAATGCAGCAACTTTTGCGCAAACCAATCAATAAACGGCAATTGCGTTTTTTTTTTACCAAAAATATGAGAAAGTAGATAAATCGGCCAAAACTGATGAGTAAATTAGTTTTTTTATATATTTTTTTAGGTATGTGTTTTAGCAAAAAATAAGAAATATTGGTTTTTTTTTTTGCAAAATTGTCGCTCGTTTTTTGTTTATAGCGGTGATCGGAAATGACACAGAGGTGATCAAATACCACCAAAAGAAAGCTCTATTTGTGGGGGAAAAAAGGACGCCAATTTTGCTTGGGTACAACATCTCAGGACCGTGCAATTGTCAGTTGAAGCGACGCAGTGCCGATTCACAAAAAGTGCTCTGGTCCTAAGGTGGGAAATCCTTCTGGTCCTTAAGTGGTTAAGGAACATTCATATGACTGTATGCTTCTCACGATGCCTCCTACACCAGGGCTGTCTGGGGAAAAAAATGGGTCAGCCAAGATTTTCTTGGCTGACCGCTATTGTGTTACTCCAGGATAGCCGGCTGCAGCAAATCTCCCCTTCCCCTTTAAGTAGGCAAAAACATGCAAGTTTGCTGATGTGACCTTGCTTATGTTGAAATAATGATCATTCAGAGGCTAGATTGTAAATACTTGGCCATCTATTGTGTGTAGGCCCATTGCATATCCTGTCATACATACTCATCTGACTACATTGTCATTTTTTTGGCCAGCCTTAGAATAATCTAAAAACCCCTCGTGGACGCTCGGTGAAGTTATCCATATTTATGCACAAGGGCTACTCCTATTGCTTGCTGCAGCCTGTTAATGCTGTTTCTTACATTCTTTATCCGGAAGGTTGCACCCTAAAAGGGCCTTTTCCGCTTAAAAAGCAGCATGAAGATCTCATAGGCAAATAAGGGCAGTCTGTGGATGCACATTGTTCTCTCCCCTGGTGTGACGACGGCACCGGGCGTCCAAGGCATTTATGCGGAGCTCAGTCTTCGCACGTTGGCAGTAGAGCACATATGCAATTATTGGTTCGAACTAGTCCCTGAGGAAGCCATACAGGCGAAACATGTTGAACACTATACGGACCCTTCAAGTATTGTAAAAGTTATATGCTAATGCCAACTATCCAACTGTATACGGGTATCCACTGTATTTACTGTATATTTTGGATTTTATAAATGTAACAATCCAAGAGGATCTCTCTGTGATCATGTTTTTGAACAAATAAATGTTAAATACTTTTAAAAAGAATCTTACTGTCTCTAAATTAAAACTAATCTTGCACCGCAATAGTCCCAATTTCCCTTCCCTTTTCCCTCCCCTCTTTCCCCTCTCCCTATTTCCCTTCCCCAATTGTATAACTTTCAATCTAAAAACAATGTTGTCAAGGAGTTCTCATTTTTCACCACCTTGATTTATTAATGAGCCAGCATACCCTGAAGCAACAAGCGTGTAATTTGATGAGCATTTCCAGCTAAATAGCTAATTGCACAACTTAAACTGGCCAGTCAAAGGGAATACTGGCCTTATGTAGCCAGTTGCCTGACCTAATTATGCAGAGGAATAATGTGTATTGTACCTGTTTAATTCAAGCTACAAAATGTATAGAGTGAAGGGATGCGAATGACAAGCAGTAGGCATTGGTCCAGATATGAATATTTATTTGTTACAATGAAATGGTCTATCAAGAGTTGAATGCCAACTTGTTTCAGGAGTCAGGGCTTGAGTTTATGATTTATTGTCCTGAACAATCTGGACTTTTGGCTAATCCTGGATTCTAAAGGGTAACTCCACTTTCGTGGGGAAAAAATAGCAAATAAAGAAAAAATAATATAGCGTATACAACTGCAGCACAAGTCATATTGTAATTGAATGTTATTAAAAAGCACCTTTCCTTTTCAATTTGCAGCCACTGTAATTTTCTGAAAATGCAATGCAATATGGCCACTTGGAGTTGTTCTGTACACAGAATGTGCAGAATGTGTACTGACCACTCCCCAGAAACATCATTTCCTGCTTGTGTGATTGGCTCACCAATTTCTTTAGAAGTCTGCCTAAGATACAAGTCATATTTCAGGCCTCCCCTGTAACAAAATTGTCATTTTTGGTGAGATACTCCCAATAGGAACACGTCTAAATGCAGACCCAGCTGTTTTTCTCATTAGCGCTCTGCAGCTGCACAACTGATAGATAATTATATAACCACTCACATTAGACCCACTCAGCACAGAGGCACAAAGGAACAAACAGGGATTTCTTCACAATCACAAAAAGTGGGAATCAGCAGCAAAGGTTGTTATCATTGGCGGCTGGTGAAATTTTAGGATGGGAGAGCGCCAGACCCTGTCCTTCCTTTTTGACCCCTCCCACTTCTCATAAGCAACACCCCTTATAGTTTCCACCCCTTGTGTCAGGAGTATACAGCCCAGCATCTGGTGATGCTGCATACCAGATAGGGTATACAGCATCACCAGATAGGGGTATACAGAGTCACCAGATAGGAGTATACACTTACAGAACACCAGATAGCAGTATACAGAGTCACCATATAGCAGTATACAGAATCACCATAGCGCAGTATACAGAGCCCCAGATAGCAGTATACAGAGCCCAAGATAGCTATACAGAGTCACCATATAGCAGTATACAGAGTTACCATAAAGCAGTATACAGAGTCACTAGATAGGGGCATACAGAGTCACCATATAGCAGTATACAGAGCCCCAGATAGCAGTATACAGAGACCCAGATAGCAGTATGCAGAGTCACCATATCGCAGTATACATAGCACCAGATAGGTGTATACATAGCACCAGATAGGGTATACAGTCCCCAGATAGGAGTATACAGAGTCCCATATAGGGTATACATAGCACCAGATAGGGTATACAGAGTCCCAGATAGGTTATACAGAGTCCCAGATAGGGATATACAGTCACCAGATAGGGTTATACAGAGTCCCAGATAGGGGTATACAGTCACCAGATAGGGGTATACAGAGTCCCAGATAGGGTGTACAGTCACCAGATAGGTATATACAGAGCCACCAAATAGGGGTATACAGAGTCACCATATCGCAGTATACAGAGCCCCAGATAGGGTATACAATCACCAGATAGGAGTATACAGAGCCCCAGATAGGTGTATACATAGCATGGGATAGGGTATACAGTCACCAGATAGGAGTATACAGAGTCCCAGATAGGTGTAAACACAGCACCAGATAGGGTTTACAGAGTCCCAGATAGGGGTATACAGAGTCCCAGATAGGATATACAGTCACCAGATAGGGGTATACAGAGTCCCAGATAGGGATGTACAGTCACCAGATAGGGATATACAGAGTCCCAGATAGGGTATACAGTCACCAGATAAGGGTATACAGAGTCCCAGATAGGTGTATACCTAGCACCAGATAGGGCAGTGCTCTCCACATGGCAGTGTCGGCTGGAACTTCTGGGGAGTTTTAGACAAGAACTAACATTACAACAACCCCAATCCCCCCCCCCCACGGGCTCTAGCTGACACTGCCATGTAGAGGGAGAGCAGTTCTGCTCTCTTCAGCTAACAATGCTGCAGTGCTGCCTTACCTGAATATGGAGTAGCCACTCTATGTCAGCTCAGACAGCACTGCCACCTCTCCTGTCCATCGCTGCACAGTCCCTCACCCGCCCACCGTACCAATCATTGGCAGTCCAGTGCTCAGGGCAGCCAATTAGGGAAAGTAAGTGCGCCTCTTTGGCACACTTACTTTCCCTTTTAAGACTGGCCAATAGGCTCACTTCTTGCTGTCAACAGACAGCAAGGAGCCGAAGAAAAAAAAAAGTCAATATACCGGCGCCTCCTTTAGCCTGACTTTTTATTTTATTCCTTCCCATCGGGGAGGCGGCGCCCAAGTGCCCCTTATGGACCAGCCTCCAGTGGTTGTTATAATCCTTGCAATGTACATAGATCACCCAGAGGGGAATGTTTTTTCTCAACAAGGGGAGTTACGCTTTAAGTGTTCATGGGCTATAGGTCAAAGCTTGCTCAATAAAGTTTTCTGACATCAAAAACTCTAGCCTATGCAGAATTAAATTTCAGGATCAACCAACTGCTCTGACTGCTCTAGCACAGTAAATCCAACCCTGCATGAGGGGAATTTGTATGTATGACCCCTGAAATTTATTGGCTGTCAGGTTTTGATAGACCTTTTTATGGTGACAAAAAAATAAATTATACCTATAACAATCCCTATGGTTTGGTACTTTCATACTATATCTCCTTTCAATCTGTTTTTTCTGGGAACCCCATTGGGGCTCTACCATTCCCTAGAGAGCTGCCATATTAAGGTCCTTTTTGGAAAAAAAATTGGAGTCTATGGCTTCAACACCTCAATACCTTCAAGCAACTGGACCAATTTACAAAAAAATGAGCAAACAAAACTGTCCAATAAATAATTCACATGAACCAGTCAGATTTCAGTTTAATCTAACAGGTGCATTTTGTTATCATATTGGCTAAAGATTCATTACAGTCATTATAGAAATGTACAAAAATGATTGCCAGTTCAAAAAAATTACACATTTGTCTTTTTGGAGGGATCTATTTTCTTCAGGTTCAGGTGTATTCCATTTAAGGACCGTAGAACTAACTGAGGAAGTATTAAGGGTTCCTTTTCTTTATCCGGGTATAATTCAAACCTCTGTAATGTCAGTGCGAGGGCCACCTTCATCTCGTTCATCGCAAAATTCTGTCCAATACAGTTTCTGGAAAGAGCAATAAAGGGGTTTTAGATTTTTTTAATGCTGTGGTATTGTTGAAGTATTGTGTGCGCTGTTTGTATTACTGTAAATCTCTTAAGTTAAGCTGTGCTAAAAAAGGGGCCCAAGGATAACTATCTTGTTCAAATAAGCCATCTAACAGTGCTGCTGTACCCATTGTGTCCACGAAAATAGCAACCTCTCATGATTTGCATAGGCTTAGTCACACCTCCTCACCACCTCACATGTGGTAGTGCTTGGGCCTGGTGACTTGACACTCAGGTACATGGCATTGTCACACAAAGATGGAGTCTACCTCCCAAATTCCAGAAGTCTTCTGAAGTTTATTCTAAAGGACAGAGTAGCACTCTCACAGAGGATAGGAAGGTCAGTACAATTTGGTCTCTTTCACACAGGCCATATGATCAGGTCCACCTGCCAGTTTTTCAGATGGACCTGACTGAAAGGTCCATTCATCCCTATGGACAGGCAGGTGTAAACGGACTTGTGTCTGTTTACACTCACCTACCTCCAGGTCCGATCTGGTCCCCTAAAAAATGGAAGGGAATCCGTCCTCTTCCATTTAATCAGATCAGATTGGAGGGTAGTCAGTGGTAAATAGACAGCAAAGTCCGTTTACTCCAGGCTGCCCATAGAGAAGAGAGGGCTCTGTCCATGTCTGCTCTGCAGAAACTGAAGTGTCATCCACCCATTTAGCTCCGATCAGCAGGGGTTGCTGCCAAACAAGCTGCTGAATAGGCCTGTGTTTTGAATTCACACTGAAAAAATACCATTGCACGTCCAGGTCACGTATGGTTTGCTCACTTTGTTGCCCGTCAAGCCCTGATGAAGGGGGCACTCAGACCCCTGAAATGCGTTGGCTACTTTTTGAATTATACCCTAATGTGTAATGGAATAAAGTTGTATATGGACCTCTTAGCAGTGGCATGGTACTTCAGTTTCAGCTCTTTTTACATTAAACTATAAGCCAATGAGAGAGTGGGGTGATCCTCTGGGGTGTAGAAGCTGCCTGCCCAGGAACCAGATCATTTACACCAACAGTAATACCTTAAGATAACAATACCAGGAAAATAAACCTACGGGTCCAGCACTATCTTTCCACTTTCCTCAACTGATCAGATGGGGAACTGTGAGTGGAATTCCCCCCATGTGAAAAGGGTCTTAGGCACTTGTTTTTCAACACACAGCTAAACTTTATCAGGATCACTATAGTAAATAAGGAAGTACAAGGAGCAGTAATACACATGAACCCAATCAGATATTCCCTTTGATAGTTTTAAGCTAATGGCACATTGAAAGATGATTGCCGAATGGTTACTCTGGGTTACTTGTTAAAATGCTACACCATCCAAAGCTGATATTTCATTTTTTTCTGTTTGTTGGAAATAATAACCACATGCTGGCTTTTTATATTACTTAAGTCATAAGATATCCCCATGAACATTCCTAGTTCTGACCAATTGCTACAGCTGTCAGAGGATGGCGTCACACTCTTTCACAGGATACTTCATAATGTTGAATAAACAAAAAAGTCCATCTGCAATAAAGTACATTCTGAATCACCCAATAGGGATGGAGGCACACATAACTACAGGAGAAATCTCATAAATGGTGTCTGCAAGAAATATAAGAAGCCAGTAGGTGATTCTATCCAGAAATATCCACTAGTAACTCAAATATTACTTTGTGGCAGAGTTGACTTTTACACAAGGCTGTAGCTGTAAATAGTATAATATATTGAATTGGACAAATGTATGCTCAATTAGGGTTTCGTGTAGCTAGTTCCTCCAGAGGATTCCAAGGGTTCCTTGAGCTGTGTCTAAATGACCTTCCATTTGACAATGCCTGCATAATTCTTAGGCCAACCGCATGACACCAATGGTTTTAAGCTGTCTGTAAGGGTGGCATTCTGACCACCACTGGTCAGAAGAGGGGGAATTCTCCTCTAAGAGGGAGATGGGAGGACAATGTCCCCGGTCATTTTTTTTTTCATTTTTTTATGCCTCCACCTAAAATTGCTTTGGAATTACAAGAGGGTTTTTAAGGAATACCTAGCTCCCAGGTATCTTGTTTACTTAATCTTTACATTAATGTAGATGCAGTTCCAAATCTATTGCAAACTAGAAAGGTAGAAGGGCAAGAGGAGATGGAATACACAAAACTCTAAGCCGCATACAGCTCTCCTTTGTCTAGAAGTCCTTGGGTGGGTCTCGGCATTCACTGTAGGTTTTGTGTAACTCCATTCCAGGTCATCAAGGATCGATTTGGACACATGGGCTCCAGACACACAGTCTACACAGAGGGTCACAAACTCTAGTCCCAGGCTGCAGGAAAGGGGCCCCTCTCCAAGCACATTACCTGCTCACAGGGGAAACCCCCCTTAGCCAAAGACTCTTCTTCTTCCCAAAGGGGAGGACTGAAGGATCCTTTAGAGCAAAGCTCAAATGTTTTATAAAACTCACCAGTGATTGGCCAGCTTACAAGACAGACAGAATCCCCCATCTGTATACACTGCTTATTCAAGGCTAGTGGAACCAACAGCAATTGAGCTAGGTTTTCTAATGTGGTAGACTGACTGCCCCCTCCCTCCAGAGGAGTTTGTTACATTGGGCTTCTAACAATTAACATGTGCAGGGCAGCTCATGTGATAAAAAGCATATGTTTCAGATAGAATTTGCTGTAGCAGCAATACCTTGATCCAGCTGAGAAGGGGAGGAAAGCATGAGAATGCCTCTTGGAGGCATTTTCTGGTGAAAACCTCAATGGATCAAATACCTGAAAGCAAGAAAGACAGTTATTGTCCCCAGGAAGACATTTAAGTCCCCAATAGAAAAGCAGTTCCACAACTTTCTTATATTTAAAAACAAACAATTGTATGCACTGTTCTCAATGCTGAATACAATAGCAGAGAATGTGAGATGTTTTGCTGAGTCACCATGAAATATGAACCAAAGTCTTCTTCTTTTTTTGGCCACTGGGTGGCGTTGTTCTGTCTGAGTGTGATACAAGATACCATAAAAATGATAAGTACCTCTGGATCGTCCCATAAGCTGGAGCATCTGTTGATAGCATATAAACTTAGCAGAATATTAATACCTGTGGAGACAGTAAGGACACTAATCATTTTTCAGGTATTACAGATTCAAGGTGAAATATTGTGAAGAAAAGAGAAACAGTTGCTGACCTTTAGGCAGGCTTCGACCATCACAGAATGTGATGGGTGAGGTAAGTTCACGAGCCACTCCTGGCACAGGTGGATACAGGCGCATGCTCTCCTTAATACACATGGTGGTGTACGGCATCTTCCCCAGATCATCCCTGATCACACACACAAAGCATGCACTTTATATGGCAAATAAAAACTCTACTTATGCATATATGTACAAACCTCTCTCTCTCTCTCTCTCTCTCTCTCTCTCTCTCTCTCTCTCTCTCTCTCTCTCTCCAGTATCTCACAAAACGAAACACACACACTAGTCCCTACTAGACCCCTTCTACGGCATGTGGTGGTACACATAATTCCTCTCGTACGCGGACATAGGTGGACACGGTCCTCACCGAGCACTTGAATGGAGTGGGTAGTGTAAGACACTACCAGCTTCGGACGGATTTCCAGTCGTTGACAAAGAGAAAAGAAGTGTTATAAAGTGGAACTTAGACATTATGGACTTTTTACTAATCACAGGAATGACAGAGGTGTCCATAATTATAAGACGATTCAAATATACGATAGTTGTCTACGAGGTCGAATACCCTGCTAGGTCTCCATGAATAGTAAAAATACCATAGAACATAGTGTGAGT
>BLSH010325470.1:1940388-1956789 GCA_018402905.1 Glandirana rugosa | reverse complement strand
GGGGTTCAGACATGTTTCCCATCAGAGAGGTGAGTATTCAATAGCTTTTTTTAAAGATTCACTTTAATTATCTCATCCTAAAAAGGAACCTGTAAGGGCAGATACAGTATCCCACAAAAGTGAGTACACCCCTCACATTTTTGTAAATATTTTATTATATCTTTTCATGTGACAACACTGAAGAAATGACACTTTGATACAATGTAAAGTAGTGAGTGTACAGGTTGTATAACAGTGTAAATTTGCTGCCCCTTCAAAATAACTCAACACAGCCATTAATGTCCAAACCACTGGCAACAAAAGTGAGTACACCCTTAAGTGAAAATGTCCAAATTGGGCCCAATTAGCCATTTCCCTTCCCAGTGTTATGTCACTCATTATTGTTACAAGGTCTCGTGTGTGAATGGGGAGCAGGTGTGTTAAATTTGGGGTTATCGCTCTCAAAAGTTCACCATGGCATCCTCATGGCAAAGAACTCTCTGGGGATCTATAAAAAAATATTGCTCTACATAAAGATGGCCTAGGCTATAAGAAGATTGCCAAGACCCTGATACTGAGCTGCAGCATGGTGGCCAACACCATACAGCAGTTTAGCAGGACAGGTTCCACTCAGAACAACGCCTCACCATGGTCGACCAAAGAAGTTGAGTGCAGGTGCTCAGCATCATATCCAGAGGTTAGGAAATAGACGTATGAGTGCTGCCAGCATTGCTGCAAAGGTTGAAGGGGTGGGTGTTCAGACTGTCAGTGCTCAGACCATACACCACACACTGCATCAAATTGGTCTGCATGTCTGTTGTCCCAGAAGGAAGCCTCTTCTAAAGATAATGCACAAGAAAGCCCGCAAACAGTTTGCTGAAGACAAGCAGACTAAGGACATGGATTACACACTCTCAGGTTTAATTTGAGGGTATGTACATCCAAATCAGAGGAAGGGTTTAGGAATTACAGCTCTTAAGAGCAGCCAACCCCCTTTTTCAAGAGTCCAAAAGTAATTGGACAATTGAAACAAAAGCTGTTTTCATAACCAGGTGTGGGCTACTCCTTCATTATTTCTAGTTGATTCTAAGTGTCGTCAGTAATAGGCTGGGGGAGCAATACAGAAGGATCAGGCTGGAGAGTAGTCGGGTGCAGGCAGAGTTCGTTAACAGGCGGGCAGTGAGATACAAGGGAGCAGGCAGAAGAGTGGTCGTGGAAGCCGAGGTCAGTGCAGGCAGAGGTCAACAGCAGGGTCAAGACAAGCCGGGTCACAGGAACAGACAATCAGGATAACAGGTCGCTTCAGGAACACACAACGCTGTAGAACGGACAGCACTTGCTTCCTGGCACTGTCTGCTTAAATGGCCGCTATTGGCGCCAATGCCGGCGCATACACGCGCACACACGCGCACAGGTGTGCATAGGAGCGCGCGGACGTGCACGGATGTGCGCACACGCTACGTGCGCCCGCGCAAAGGCCGTCCAATGGCCCGAGAAGGTTCCTTATAGTCTGCACTTCAAGTTAATTTGGATTGTTTCATTTTAATTTTAAATTGGCTGCATACAGAGCCAAAAGTATGAAAAATTTGCCTGTGTCCAAATATATATGGATCTATCTGTATATAGCGTGTAACTTGTGTTGGGCCCCTAATCTACTGCTGTGTGCCCTAGGTCCCAACACTGCCCTTGACTGCTTGTTATGTTTTCTATTCTGTTAATTATCAGACCTGCAGCAAGGAGACAAGAAGAGTGCAGTGAACTCCTCCCCAGCTCTGTATTGCAAGTCTGACAGGCAGTAGGCAGAGACAACAGCCAGCAGTTGAGTGTGCCCACCAACACTCCAACCTTCCCCTGGCATGCAGTGGGATCATGCACACTGAGTTTGTTGGGGGGGTTTAGATTGCAGCAGATTTAAAATGACTGCTTGCTGCCAGACTCTGGAGGGGGTTGTGTGAGTACTGACCACCAGCAGCAAACCAAAATTACAGGCTGCTGCTGTCAAGTTAGCCCAGATGGTGACTGCTTGTATGCTGCCTGACCATGGGGGACACCAAGTTTCGCGACTGAGCTCTGGCGAGTCCATAATTGGCTGTAAGCACATTCTGTACTCTGAACTCCCCCCCCCCCCACTACCAATGCAATTTGGCCACACCCTCCATTCACTGTAGAACGTATAGCACATTTTTTTTCCTAATTGTGCATAAGGTGCCCTAATCTTTTGCAGTCCCAATTACGCCCCGTTTGCTTGCTTTGTGGAGATCTCTTCCTAATCTCTTGTTCTATCTCTACAACAGAAAGTGAAAGGAAATTTTCTTGACGGGACAGAGAGCAAAATTTCATCCGTTCAAAAAAATGGATGATGACGGAAGCGGATGAAAACGGATGGAAATAGATGATCATCCGTTGGCATCCGTTTTTCCATAGGAATTCATTGATGTCCGTTTTTCATCCGTCAACGGATGGATGAAAAACGGACGAACGTTCCGTATGTGTGAAAGGGGTCTAAAGGGAAAAAAAAAAGGTTTTGTTTACATACTCTTTAAAGGCATTGTCAACTATTTGAAAGAAAATATTAAATGCATCCACAATAATGAAAGAAAAATTGTACATTTAATAATTTCTTGCAGGGGAGCCAGCAAATCATTCCAACCACAATCAGAGTATCTTGGGTGCAATGTACGTGCTCCTGTAGACTAATCCCCCAGCTCCAGGTCTATACGGAGGTACAGTCCTTTAGTTATGGTGCGGGAGGAAGTAAGTAATTGGCTACAAGTGCTGTGATGTCACCGCACTTGTGCTCCATGGAGATCTACAAGTCCTTCTGCTGCAGTGGCAGATGGGACTTGAAGTCTTTCTATTCACATATCCTGTGATTAGATCTGTGAATGAATGACTTAGTTGTGCAGGCTGAATCCTAAGCTAAATTCAAATGAGGCTGAATTCTAAACTAGATTCAAATGAAAACAGGTTACTTCAGAGAGAAGTACCACATGATTTAGGTAGGTGGAAAGTGTTTTGAGGGTGGGAGTTGGAGCATGTAACCAGGCTCTGTTTCACACCCTAAATAATGAGACGGTCAGAAAGGTGGACTGTTCATTTAAATCACTTCTACAAGATTTAATCAAGAAAAGTTGCTTGAGCAGCTAAAGTGTCTGTTAATATGCATTTCTTATATGTATGTTAAAACAATGCATTTAGGCTGGCTTCATACCTGTGTATTGAGGTAATGCACAATTGGGATTGTAGTGTGTTGCAGTTACATTCATTTTTAATTGCACCCCAATATACCTTGGAAATATACCTGAAAGCACATGCATTAACCATCTGTGCATCGCAGTGTATCACAAACAAGGTCATTGTCCAGTTTTAGGTGCATATTGCTGCATTGGTAGCCAATTAAAAAAAAATGGGCTGCCTTAACAAAAAAAAAAACTTATGTTAACCTGCAACATACTGAACATTAATGTGCATGCAGTAAAGCACCACGCAAGTGTAAAGGTGGCCTAAACATTTTTGGTACCTCTCTCTGGCTTTTATTGTCTGTGGTTCTGTTAGGAAGATATCACCCCACTTCTTTCAATAATCCTGGTTTAATGCTACACACGACAAAAACATAAAGAAAATTCTCACCATTCCACAGTCTTTCGGTCTCCCAGGACCTCTCTGATCTCCTCTCGACATTTCTCTTGGTGTTCAGGGTATTTGGCCATACAATATAAAGTCCAGGAGATCCCACTGGCCGTTGTATCATGTCCTTCAAACATGAACGTGTCCACCTCTGCACGCAGGTCCTCATCAGACAGCCCCTGACCTTTCTCATCCTACAT
The DNA here is from genome assembly GCA_018402905.1 of Glandirana rugosa. Lineage (NCBI taxonomy): Eukaryota > Metazoa > Chordata > Amphibia > Anura > Ranidae > Glandirana > Glandirana rugosa. The sequence goes on along the minus strand of BLSH010325470.1, from coordinate 1,952,983 downwards.
AAAATAAAAAAATATCTTATATAATAAGAGGATAGATGGTTTGTATCACACAACAAACTTCATATTAGCAATCCAGCTGCAAGATACTGCTAGTCACCACCCATCGTTTTTGGTTCACATGGTTCTACTCACACACCTCAGCGAGACAATAACAAGTTTTAATATATTCATTTTAGCAATTCCCCTCTATATTAGAGAGAGTGCAGATAATAAGATAGGTTCCCTAAACTACCTTAGCACAGAGAAGAATGTCAAGAAAGTCCAGATGTCTCTTCTGAAGGATCTTCTCCAGCTCTTTCTCCTCCTTGAGGGATTCTTTCCTTTCCTTAATAACTTCATCTAGTAAGAAAATAATCATTTATAAAGGAATATTGCAGAGTACAAAGTTACCTGAACTCCACCATCCACCAATTATGTACCAATGTAGTGTGATATTCACCTCTTGTTGAAGTGTGTTCAAGTCTTGGGCCCTTAAGGCTTGCATTGCTAAACCCTTGATGTTTGAGATTTCTTATAAATGGGATCCTACAGAAACAACTAAGCCAGCAGTGGTCAATCTACTTGATTTAAGGAAACCCAAGTGTGGCCCTTGACATCACAAAATATTTGCAAATAATGTTCAGTATAGATAAGTGATATAGAGTGGTTGGTGACTGAGGACATGCGGCATAAGAGACGCTGCTAAAGATAACTGCTATTACAGCCCCCTTCAAATCAGTGTTCCCACATTTGTACTATTTTCATCCCCTTAAAAATTAAAGAGGCCACATTTGAAATTAGTTTCAGCAACATAAAATATAAAAGAAAAAAGCCAATAGACAGCACTTAAAAAATGGGAATGTGTAAAAGAAATGCACCAAGCCAGTCTAATATATTTGTGGGGTAAGGCACTGCTTAAAATTGACTCAGTGTTTCAGATGTGGATATGGCTGTGTATGGCCTCAACCACTGCAACTCCAGCCATGTCCCCTGACATGTTTTGTCCTGTCTAACGGGATTTTATTCACAGAGTTCCTCTGTGACCAAGTCCTGGTAAACAGGGCGAAACATGTCAGGGGACATGTCCGAAGCAACGCTGACTGAGGCCATACACAGCCATATCCACATCTGAAGCACTGGGTTGGTTTCGAGCTGCGACTTACCCCACATATGTCCACGCTTCTGAATTAGTGCCTGACAACTGCTCCCACTTTCTGAATACCGGTAGGGACACCTGTTATTGTCCAACTTTGAGCCCTGCTCCAAGTCTACACGTGATCACAGTCTAATAAATATGTTTCATTCCTTGGCCCTAAGTATTCACCTGGGAATAGAAAAATACTTAAGGGCCACACTTGAGTTGCCTTATAACAAGTAAGTTGAATGGCTATGTTTCTGTGACTTATGTGACTTTTAACTGCTAGGGCCTGAGGGCAACACAATAAGTACCAAGTGGCTGTATTGGGCCCTAGGGCCACGTGTTGAGCACCAAGACCCCAAGTACATCATAATGTTTATGCACATATAACAAGCAGGGAAAAGCAAGCACACAGATCAGGTTAGCGCTGCAATCCACTTTATCATAACAATGCCCCCTTGTGTCTATTAGAGTGCACATGAGCGCAGGAGATTTGCTGCCCATGACAACATTAGCACACTGTAGAGATGAATGGCAGTTTCAAATTTTACGAAATGCATGAATGACCGTGTGCACAAGCCCTTTGTCAGCACAGGGTTAAACAGGGTGGAATACTTGGCAGGGGAGCCTGCAACAAACTGATGCTACATCACATATCATAATAGCATATTATGAAGTGGCACATATCACTGTGGTGGAGGATTATTTGTTGAAACATCAGTTTGCTGCACTCATCTATCACATTCGAGTGGATTGGAATTTATATCTTTTGTTTGAGACTGCAAGCTATTGTTTCACATCTTTATGGACACTGAATTATATATTCTTATGGACACTTTTTTTATTTATTTATTTATTTTAATTTTTTTTAGCGCTACTGTGAAATGTATGTTGTTCTTTTGTAATATATTTTCCACCTTTTTGATTTTTTGGTATAAGTAGCAGCACAATTATTCATTTACACGTTCTAATGCACAGTGCACACTTATATATAATTATTTGTACTGGCCCGGGGGACAAGGAAATCCCCTACTCAGTCCTTTCCTGGGCAGAATCAATTTAACAATTTTGTCTTCCAACTATATAATACAGTAAGGTAAATGTTATCCAATAACTGTCTAGTGGTATTGCAGACTGACCGGTGTGCTGATGTGCCGTCCTCAGAGCTCTCCTGAAGCGAAATCCATGAGGACTCAGATGGAACAGGAAATCGCTGTGGTAGGGTAGGCAAGTGAACCTATAATCCACCAGGTAGGAGAGGTCATATACTGCCTTGATGTAGGCACTTTCACTAGGGAAAAAATAAGTACACACAGATGAAAGCTCAGATTTAAATGCTTTACTTTTTAATGAGCTGCTCTATTGCTAAATTACATAACATGTATATCTTGCCTTACTAATTAATAAAAACGCACTGACCATACATAGTATGTGCATTATACGAGAGAGGGTCATAACATTTAGGCCTGGTTCACACCTGTGCATTTTTAGTGCTTTTTGTATTTTGCGGATTTGCACTACAGTCCATTTAATATGGTTTCCTGTGGAACACATTCTGTAGAGCAAATATGCAAAAAGAACTAAAAATGCATAGGTGTGAATCGGGCTCCTGATTGTTGAATTATACATTGCATTTGTACAACAGATCCCTTGTTTGATGAAACCACACTTACCCTATTCATCAGTGGCGGTCCGTCCATTGGGGGCACATGTCTAATGGACTGTCTGAAAGGATTGGCGATCGGAAGAAGGAGGAGGGAGGAGAGGCACAGTGGAAGCCGCTGTGATGCAGAGGAGGTGCCCGTCCATTGGAGTGCTGCGTGCCTGCAGCTGTCGATGGAGTAAATGCCGACCAACCGTGAGACACCCAGGGGTGGAGGGGGAGCAGAACCGGGAGGGCTGTTTTCCGCCCCCCCCAAAAAAAAAACATCACCACTGATATTCATGTTCATTTGTTGTTAGTTTTCATTTTTGATTATTGATAATCAGTATGGACCAGGAGGATAAAACCATACTGACACATGCTTGCCATCACAGTATAACTAAAGGCAAAACTTGTTTTTAGTTTTGGAAAGAGTGGAGATGGATTACAACACTTGGCAGTTTTTTTATTGCTGTCTGTGCCCCCCTTAGGTAGATTCATCCTCTCTATTTGTTCTGTTTACCATTATCATTGAAAGAAAAAGTAAATGAAAATCCCAAATTTTGGGTTGTCCCCAGAAACGTAATAGATGGAAATATTCAAACTATAAAGTTTTTCAGCAAGTCAAATCAGTAGATCAACTACTCTCAAATGGGATCAGCCATAGATGAATCGAAAATCAGCTGGTCCCAGCTGAACCGGCCAAATTCTGCTCTATCGATGACCAGCTTTACTTCCAGCAACCGATCAGAAAGATTAATTCTTCACAGATGCTATTATTTCAGGAACCTACAACATGAGCCACTCTGTAAGGTACATAATACTGGGTCTCTTTTTACCTGTCAGATTTAAATCATTTAAATGTAGCCAGGAGTTCTGAAATATTCCTCTGGCAAACAGATAATGGTGTTCATTGCTTAACATGGGAACTCCCTCTAGTGCTTGTTTTTGGAAAACACTGTAATTGCAGCCGGGATGATGCTTTCTGGGAGTTGTAGTGCAGAACAAGGAAATAGTCAGCAGACTCTTAATGTGAAGGACTCCATTTCCCATCAGGCTGTGCTGGAGACTTCTGGGAGGTGCAATGCATTGTAGGAGACTAATTTAAGGGGACGGAGGAGCTAGCAACGGCCTTTTGGGATAGCGTGATCGATCAGAGAGGAACCCTGCATGCTGCTGCCATCAGATTTAGGCCTGGGGCCTAAGCAAAGCGTTCCTGCCGATGAAATCATCTGCAGGTGATGCATCTAGTATTCGCTCTCCAGAAATACAGTGAGCGAACAATGGAGCTATCCGAAGCTCATCTCTGTCTGGATGGAAGCCGCATCAGCTACTGCAACAGTCGTATCTGTAGATCAGGAGAGCTGCAAGGAGTGCAGCACAGTGGCGGCTGGTGAAGTTTTAGGATGGGGGGTGCAAGGCCCCGCTCTTTCTTTTTGACCCCTCCTTCTCATAAGCCCCACCCCTTATAGAATCCACCCACTCCGTCCCCTGTATTCCACATATTGTGTCAGGAGTACACAGCTCAGCATCACAGGATACAGTATACAGCTCAGCATCACAAGACACAGTATACAGCTCAGCATCACAGGTGGGGTATATTGCAGCCAGTAACACAGTATGCAGCCAGTACACAGGTATTGCAGCCAGCCAGTACACGGGTATTGTCAGTACACAGGTATTGTGGTCTCCATTACTAAAATAGAGTTATTGATCATAAAAACCTGCAAAATGAGCGAACCAAGACTGTCAGGGGTGGTGGAGGACTGTCTGAATGAGAAGATCGAAGAAGCAATTGATTCTCTAAGCAACCCTCAAGGGTGCCAGCGCTAGATAGAAAAAAAAATGTTTGTCTAATTGTATTCACTCTCATTTCCTGCTATGGTGATAGTTTGCACCTCAACAGAAAGAGAGAGGAGAAACCTAACATTTTACTGTTGCCACCTGAAAGGAAGTAGAGGAGAAATCTCAAAGTGAAGAGTCTTGTTCCACTGACAACTCAGGTTTACTTCCTATCATGTCGCAGGACGTGAGGGTAAACCTGAAGTTTGGAGACAGAAAGAGCAATAAAGCTTGGCAGAGATTTAGCAGAGAGTGCCCTCAATGGATTTTGTTGCACTTAACTTGGCTTTCTGTATTATAACTATCTCTCTACAAAGTAAACATTTCTAGTTGTTAGGGAGTTCCCATCATTAACTGGAAATGCGTTTTGTGCTATAGTTAATCTATCTAATTAAGCTTCTTTGATTTTTACAGGCCCAAACACTAAGGCCTCATGTACACTGCTGCTGGTAAACGGACGTTTAGTGGCAGTTGGGTGTTTTTTGCAGCTGCCCCTGAACTCTCCTCTATGTTATCTTATCAGTACATGTACACAGGGTCGTTTAAGGTCATTTATAGGCAGTTGAGATTAGAGGCATTTGTTGAAAAGCAGGTGCCCCCCCCCCCCCCAAGCCTTGACAGCCATTTTAAACGTTGGTTTCTAGCTGTCAAGTTGATTCGTTCAGGGGAGGTTGAAAAACATCCTGTGTACATGTAGCCTAACCGACTTTAGAGCCCGTAGTAGCTGTTATTAGTTGCTACATCGTCAGCTCCATTTAGTGGCCAATTGTGGTATATTTTCTCATTTCAGAATGATATATCTCACGTTGTCCATTAGGTAGAGCTGATGATACAGGAATTAAAGTGGTTATAAAGTCTTGTTTATTTTTTTTAAATTTTTTTAAATAACAAACATGTCATAGTTACCTCGATCCTCCTCTCCTAGGGTCCCCTGGCGGCGATCCTGGCTGCTCCCCGCATGGAGCTGGTGTGCTCATCCCCGTTGCTGAAAAGACCAGGTTCAGGTAAGTAAAAGGGGGGCTGAGGGGGGCTGCTACATCACAGGAGGTTTTCACCTTAACCACTTCAGCCACGGAGGGATTTCACACCAGACCAGGGGCAGAGCACTTTTTGCGATTCAGCACTGTGTCGCTTTAACTGACAATTGCGCGGTCGTGCAACGTTGCACCCAAACAAAATTTGCGTCCTTTTTTCCCCACAAATAGAGCTCTCTTTTGGTGGTATTTTATCACCTCTGCGTCATTTCTGACCACCGCTATAAACAAAAGAAGAGCAACAGTTTTCCAAAAAAAAAAAAAACAAATTTCTTACTTTTTGCTAAAATACAAACCCCCAAAAAAATATAATAAAACATTTTTTTTCATCGGTTTTGGCCGATTTATATTCTCTCATATTTTTGGTAAAAAAATTGAAATCTGCGTTTATTGATTGGTTTGTGCAAAAGTTGCCGCGTTTACGGATGATGAGAATTAATTTCTGGGATTTTTATTTATTTATTTATTTATTACTAGTAATGGCGGCGATCTGCGATTTTTAGTGGTACTGCGATATTGCAGCGGACATGTCCAACCATTTTGATACTTTTTTGGGACCATTGGGATTTATACAGTGATCAGTGCTATAAAAATGCACTGATTATTGTGAAAATGCCATTGGCAGTGAAAGGGTTAACCTGGAGGGGGCGCTCTAAGGGTTAACTATGTTCCCTGTGTATGTTCTAACTGTATGTGGGCTGGGCTGGCAGGGGGAGGGGCGTGATCACAGCTTCCATATATAGGAAGCCTGTGATCTCAGCCCTTCTCCCTCTGTCAGAAAGGAGATCCTTGTTTACTTACACGGACCTCCGTTCTTTCACTGCGGGGGGGGGGGGGCCATCGCGGGTAGCACAGTGAGCGCACCTCCAGGATCTCGCAGCCACCGTCATATGGCAGCGGTTTGCGATATCGTGGCAATTTGCTGCTGTCAGACTGCGGTCGGCAAGTGGTTAAAGTGATACTAAACCTTCGGTTTTTTTTTTTTTAAATAACAAACATGTAATACTTACCTCCTCAGCCACGGTTTTGCACACACTGGACCCAATCCTCTTCTTCTGGGGTCCCCCAGCGGTGCTCCTGGCTCCTCCTCTTCTCGAGTGACCCGTCAGGGAAGGTCTTTCCCTGGGGTCACCCGTGTGGGCGCGCTCCAGAGTCCTGTTTCTGCACCCATTGACACAGACAACAGGACTCAGCCCTGCCCCCCGACCCCCGCGTCACTGGACTTGATTGACAGCAGCGGGAGCCAATGGCTCCCCTTGTTATCAATCTATCCAATCAAGAACCGAGACACTGACTGGAGGTGGAAGGCTCGTCCCCGATGCGGGAACGGTCGGGCTCAGGAAAGTAAACGGGGGGGACTCTGGGGGGCAGCTGCAACTGAAAAGGTTTTTCACCTTAATGCATAGAATGCATTAAGGTGAAAAAACATGAGGGTTTACAACCCCTTTAATCTATTAGAAAAGTTACAGGGAAATTTTAGCCAGCTTGTGCATATGCTTTTGACATTTGTCCAACAAATGTTTTGTGTTTTACCCACAGAAAAATGAGCATACAATTTAGTTTAAAGTGGTTGCAAATGATCACCTTATAAAACAACCCACTCAGTTTGAAATAGAAATGAAAGGGAAAACATTTGTGTATCAATATAAAAAAAAACATTATAAATACTTTTTTCCCCCTTTTTTTATAAGTGATCACATTCCCTCTGTTCTCAGCTGCATAAGAGCTGGGGGAGGAGAAGCAGCAGCACACTGAGCTTCCCAGTGAAAGGCTGTGTGGGGAGGGGAAGGGGGGGGGGGTGTCCGGACAGGTCTTATCATTGGAGGAGAACAGGCTGAGTTTCCAGCACAGCTAGAGAAGAGACCACACTGTGCTCTCCTGGTTAGTGTGGTCAGTTTTTGAAAGGAAAGCAGAGGGACTGACAGGAACACCAGGGATTTTACACAAATGAAGTGATGCAAAGAGAACAGGATACTTTTCTTTTCTTTCTCGTACATCACAGGACACAGAGCAGCCATATACATTACTACCTGGGTTACACGCCACCTTTAGATGAATGCACACTGGTAGAAGAACCAAAGCAGGAAGTCCCCCTCTATATAACCCCTCCCATACAGGAAGTACTCCAGTTTTTCCGCCAGTGTCTGAAAAGGTGGATGGTCACTTTTAAGCTCCCTGTGAGCTTCCATGCTGTAATCCTGCACAGGTTCTTGAGAATCAAGGGACAGCTTTTTCCACATTGGATCCATTTCAAAAAGCTACTATGCTAAGATAAATGGTACCTGAGCCTCGTAAAGAAGATTAAAGGATCAAAGACGAGGTTTTGCCTGTGATGCAACCTTTGGGTGCTGGACCCTGCATAGTGGAAATCCTGGGCACTTCAGGATTAAGGCATTTCCTGTAGGGTGCTGTACAGGTCCAAGGGAGTGGATCCTCATATTAAAAGGATACCCAGTTCTTGAAGTTCTCTGTGGTGACAGAACCTTCCGAGATGGGTGAAGGCTGGACCTCTGGTTTAGGCTATTGTCCTGCGGTGGGAGTGATAAGTGGCCCTGTGTAAAACCAGGGTCCAATTATTATACATATTCCCCTGCAACAGTTGTGGTATATTCTGACTGAAAGCACCCAGACAGGATGTTTGTGTCTCCAAAGAGATTTTCTTACAGATCCTCAGAGAGTTCTTTACCATGAGGGGCCATGTTGAACTTCCTGTGACCAGTATGAGAGAGTGAGAGCAATAACACCAAATTTAACACACCTGCTCCCCATTCACACCTGAGATCTTGTAACACTAACGAGTCACATGAAATGGCTAATTGGGCCCAGTATGGACATTTTCACTTAGGGGTGTGCTCACCTTTGTTGCCAGTGGTTTAGACATTAATGGCTGTGTGTTGAGTTATTTTGAGGGGACAGCGCATTTACACTGTTATACAAGCTGTACACTCCCTACTTTACATTGTAGCAAAGTGTCATTTCTTCAGTGTTGTCACATGAAAAGATATAATAAAATATTTACAAAAATCTGAGGGGTGTATTCACTTTTGTGAGATACTGTTCTCATACCTTTAAACCCGAACACATATGAAATACACATATGCTGAGGTTAATTTAATGCAGATGAGGCACAAAGTGAGTTTAATTATGACCTTAATCAGCCACAGAACCTGTGTAATTAATATGTGTTCGGGTTTAAAGGGATGAGGTGGCAACCCTAACTGTATATCCTATGGAGGAAAGCTTTAGTAAGTCGAAAGAGACGCCTGTCTGTCTGACTCTGTATGAGTCTTCTGGGAAGGATGATTTCCTCATTTGAGGCAATTCCGTATGCTCAATTCCATTCCAGGGCATTGCAGCAGAATATTCTGTCTGCATGGAGCAGGAAGATGCAGGCTTTGGATTCCTGCACGATCATAACCACTAGGGCTTAAGGAAGTCTTGGATGGTGGTTTATAGGCCAGAATCTGGTACAAGGAAGTTATTTTCTTCCACTGTCGTGAAAAGCAGTGAGTACAGATGCCAGTTTCTCCAGCTGGGGCGCAGTCATGAAATGTTCCACAGTCCAGGGGAGATGGACTCTGAAGGAACAGGGATTGCCCATCAATGTTCTAGAGCTGCGGGCAATATGCCTCGCACTGAATTGTTGGACAGAAAGGTTACAGGGTCACCCAGTAAGGGTGCAAACCGGCAATGCCACGGCTGTGGCCTATGTCAACCACCAGGGCAGCACCAAAAGTTGTCTGGCTCACATGAAGGTCAGTCATGTGCTCTCTTGGGCACAAAAGTCTGTGCCAGTACTGTCTGCAGTCCACATTCCAGGGGCAGAGAACTGGAAAGCGGACTATCTCAGCCGCTAACAGATACATCCAGAAGAATAGTCTCTGCACCCACAGGTATTTACTCAGATTTTCCAGTGCTGGGGCATGCCGTATGTGGATCTGTTGACATCCAGGTTCAACTGCAAGATTCAGCAGTTTGTATCCAGAGCAAGTGATCCCCTTGCGATCGGGATAGATGCACTGGTAGTTCCCTGGGCTCAGTTCTCTCTGATCTATGCATTCCCCCCGATTCCTCACATGTAATATAGTTATTAGATGTTATTAGATGTTGCTGCATTGTGTTAAGCTATTAGAATGTTTTTTTACATTTTAGCATGGGGTGCCTCGAGACTGTCCACAATTTTAAAGGGTGCCTTGAGTTTTTCTATAAAGGTTGAGAAACACTGTCTTAAAGTGGTTGTAAAAATAATCTGCAAGACAAAGGCACAATGAGCTAGTATGCATTTACTTACCTTAGATCGATGATGTTGCAGCGGCCCCGCACACCGATGTGACCGGCGACATGTCCCCTGGAGTTATTTCCACGTTTGCGGGCTCCAGCCCTGTGATTGGCAGGGGCCGCGATGACGTCATGCGTGCGGGAGCTGCCGGTCATGGGCCCTGAAGAAACGGCACCCCCGGGCCGTTTCTTCAGTGCGCATGTGACGATGTCTGCACATGCGGATGGATACAGTGAATATCTCCTGAACAGTGCAAGTTTAGGAGATATTCACAGTACCTACAGGTAAGTCCTATTACAGGCTTACCTGTAGGTAAAGGTGGTGTAACAGGGTTTACAACCACTTTCAGTAATGGAAACTGACAATGGAAATCTCTAATACTGACCTGTCATTCTGGCAGTTGCTATGGTAGCTGAAGGCACATTTCATGATGGTGTCCAGAGTCATGAGGCTGACATGATGGAAGAGTTCCACTGGCTTCTTATCTGGGATGATATGCTCCCATTTATCCTGAAATAACAAAAGGCTATGAAAAGAACATGCAATTTGTAAAAATACAATTATATAAGAAAATATATCATCAGTAAGTCATTCAGTAGAAATTATGAGCCTTATGTTTCAAAAATATTGGGTGATGCAGACACTGTGAGGCTGATTTAATAAAGGAGCTGAAAATCTTCACACACATCATGATTAACAACAGATATTCAATTATGTTAAAAACAAATTCCTATTTACTTATTTCATTTGCAGAAGACTGGGTATACAACAAGACAAGTATTGAACAAGAATTTGTTTAGCAGACACCGGACTACAGTTATCTGGCACTGCAGACTTATCTTCTCCTTTCTTAGACTGCCTCTGTGTTCCCCTAGTGCTGGGCTCAGATTACATGCATCATATTCCAAAGTCAAGCAGGGAGCATTTGTGGGAACTGTAGTCTCCTGAACAGACCTCCATGACTTGCAGAACTATCCAAGAACTACACCTCCCAGCAGGCCATCTGCAAGGGTGCAGTGCTACATTTGCTTTTCCCCTGATCCTCCTCTGCTGTCATAGTGCAGGGCAGGTTGGATTCTGTAGGAGCTGCCAGGAGAGGTGCGCTGTCACTTATAAACACAGAAGATGGGCTTCTGCATTTACAAATGATAGTAGTAAGCGATGAGAACAGGGCCATTGCCAGAGGTGGCAGAATGAAGTTCCAGCACATTCCGAATGAAAAAAACCCTGGTTATTTTATATAAGTATACATATTCAATACCTGGCCAATCCCAATGTAAGCAGAGAATCTCTGTAGTAGTCTCTGCTGCTACAGAGAACCTCGCTATTCTATGGGTCCTATGCCAAGGGGCTGCCGTGCGATATAGTAATAACAGGGAGTTGGCCACTTGGCACAGGTGTCATTCAGAGAACGCCTTCTACTTTTTTCAGTAAACACAAGGCATTCTCTAATTGAATGAGGTGAGGACTGTGACATCATTGTCCCTCCTCTCCACCTCATCCAATTAGAAAATGCTTTGAATATCCTGGGAAAAATAGAAAGCGTTCTCTAAAAGGTGTGTTTTACCATGTGCTAATACAACGCACAGCAATGCTGGGCACTGCCATTGCAACTGTACTTTGGGGTTCCATTTATTTAGAATGGCACCCCAGTGCACACTACAATAGATGCTGATGGACTCACATTGAAGCGGGTTGCTAAGCAAATATGCTACTGTGTGTTATGGTGCACTATATCAAAAAATAAGGTGCAGGTCTGGATTTCATTCCATTGCCATGCGTTGGCAGCCCATTCTAAATGAATAGGCTTCCTTAATGCAAGACACATTAACAATAGAAATACCACATGTTAATATGTGTGCAGTAACATGCCACAATGGTACATGCAGGTGTACATAAATATAATCAAAATAGGACAATTGTCATTAGTAGAAAATCCAATTGAATTGAATCAAACCCATCTTTTTTTAGTTTTAGAGAACATCCATTTTCAAACAGATGACTGAAATGGTGGAATCAGTCTGTAATTATTGTTCATTGTTATGTGTATGGTCAGGATTAGACACACCACCCTCATCATGTTTTTTATTGCAAGATGTGCATGTAGCGTCCTCTACCATAGGCAGGTGCAGAGGCGTAACTACAACCTTCAGGGCCCCAGTGCAAGAAACCATGAAGGGCCCCCCTGACCTCTGGTCCTGGGGCCTTCCCTCTGGGCCTGAGCCCTTTACTCTTGTCATGGGACCCTTTATTACGACCCTCTCCTCCCTTCTAATACAAATTCATACTTCCCAACTGTCCTGGTTTTGGTGGGACCTTCTTGAGATGCAGATGAAATCCTGTGTATCTGTCTCCCAGCATTATTTCCCAGGGTACTGTTCTCATTTCCCGAGTCCGGGTCTCCCTTCCGGGGTCCTGGTCTCCAGTCCCCCCGGGAAGTACCAAAGAACGTGACCCCGGGACTTCCAACATCAATGCGGAGACGTGGACGGATACCATCTCCTGCGATGTACGTGTAGAACGTTATTTTTTGTACTACTCCCACCACACAGATTAGGACTGGTATGTGTATTGTTACTTGTTATTAATGTCTGACTAAGGTGGTAAAGTCAGTAGACAAACTTTTACCTACAAGAGATTTTGATTTTTTTCTACCCAAACTAAGTTAAGTTAACCTAAAA
>BLSH010325470.1:1917114-1940011 GCA_018402905.1 Glandirana rugosa | reverse complement strand
CCCCCGCACAAGTTCTCTTTGCTCACAAAGTGCCCCCTAACACATACAGCATCCTCTTCTACCCCCCTCCAAAATCACTGCAAGTATTCTTCTTTGACATGTTGCCCCTTTCTCTGAATCCCCTTCCTATGCAACTGCATTCAGCTTCAGCGCAGACCTCAGGTCAGCATGTCCCATCCCATTAATGCTGTGTCCATTCTCCTCCCCCTCCTCCTGTCTGCGACATCCTAGCCGAAGCGGAGGGGGCTTCAGTCCGTGTGTTGGTGTGAGACAGGAGGAGGGAGAAAGGGGGAGAGACGGAGAGATGTGACCACTGCCATACACAGTGATTGCAGCGGGTGTGGGATATGAAACATCCCGCACAAGCTGCAAGCCAGTCACCAGAGCCAAGTGCCGGAAGTGAAGATTACAAGCAGCGGTGTTAGAGCTCACCCTCCTCCACTACATCAGGCGCCGGCCCGGAAGTCTTTTGTGCTGTCTTGGGGCCCCCTTGAAGTGACAGAACGGCAGGGCCCCGTCGCAACTGTGACTGTTGCGACCGTGATCGTCCCGCCCATGGGCAGGTGCTTAGAGGTAGGTTTTTGTTTAGTCTCAGTGTTTTGATTCTGGGCAGGGGAGTGGCCCAGGGTAGACTGGAGACTGCAGGAAGCAACAACCCTTGGTTACTCCTCCCCTTTTCTTGATAAAGTTCTGGAAAAGGAAATGGGAAGAGGAGGTAAGGATTTCTGAAGTATGTTAAGGAGCCCTGACCAATCCCCAACCTGGATTGGCAGGGGGCAGGCCTCCTTAAATACTGTGGTCTGCCCAATGGGGGGAGAAGTTTGGGTGGAAGTGAGGGAGATGTTTTGTGGAAGTTGTTAAGGCCTGAGGGAGCCCCTAGTCTGGGGGGTGACCTCGGCCTGGGAGAGCTCGGGTGCAGCTAGGAGGAGAGAGAGATCCCGGAGAAGAGGGACAAGGTTGAGCTGAAGAGGACAGCAGGAGTGAGAACACTACAGAGAGATCTCCAGGAGGAACTACAAGTAACAGTGAGTGACATAGCCCAAGGGAGTAGATGCACAAGACAGATTAGGAAGAAGACAGTCTGAAGAAAGTGGAGGAAGAGATTGGGGTCTGGTGTCATGGACAGTGTGCGGATGGGTTGGGAGTTGTAGCCCATCGTTGGCTAGCTAGCACCATCTTAATGACTTTGCTACACAGGGGAACCTCAACACCTATGCTGACAAAGGGTGGTCCAGAGGCCTGATAAATATACATCAGGTCTCACATGTGCTAGCTAGGCCATGCAAGTTTGGAAGCTGGTAAATTTCCTTCCAGTCCTCACCAGTGGAACTAAGAAGAGTGCAGGAGAGAGGAACCAGGAGTTTGCAGTGAAGTAAGAAGCCTGCTGGAGTGAAGTGGAGGAGTTGTATATACTGGATGGTGTATATACTGGTCCCATTGTACAGAACCGTTTGACCATTGGGCATCCCATAACTACCCCAATCCCTATCCAAGTTCAATCCCCAAATAAAAACAACAAAAGCAAAGAGCAAGCCTGTTTTCTGACTCTGGATGCCAGTAGGAGTGTGATTGAGGGCAGTTGTGAGCAGGTGAACCACATCAACCACCCATCCCTAAGGGGGCCATTGGCTACATGTAATTACCAGCATGACGTTCACACAGTCTGACATGAGCCTCACATACGGCTTCAATACATCATAATGGAAGGCGGGAGTCAGCAGTCTGCGGTGCTGGAACCACTTCTGGCCGGATAACACCAGCAGCCCTTTACCTGAGTGATAAAAAGATTATTAAAGATTTTGAAATAAACATTGAATGACTTTTACAGAGTTGTGCAAGTTACAGTATCTCACAAAAGTGAGTACACCCCTCACATTTTTGTAAATATTTTATTATATCTTTTCATGTGACAACACTGAAGAAATGACACTTTGCTACAATGTAAAGTAGTGAGTTTACAGCTTGCATAGCAGTATAAATTTGCTGTCCCCTTAAAATAACTCAACAGACAGCTATTAATGTCTAAACCGCTGGCAACAAAAGGGAGTACACCCCTAAGTGAAAATATCCAAATTGGGCCCAATTAGCCATTTTCCCTCACCAGGGTCATGTGACTCATTAGTGTTACAAGGTCTCAGGTGGGAATGGGGAGCAGGTGTGCTAAATTTGGTGTTATCCACCAGCTCCATGATGTTGTCATGGAGGAGTGATAGAGGACTCCAGTGGCAACCTGTGCAGCTCTGGTGAACTCCATGCCCAAGAGGGTAAGGCAGGGCTGGAAAATAATGATGGCCACACAAAATATTGAGACTTTGGGCCCAATTTGGACATTTCCACTTAGGGGTGTACTCACTTTTGTTGCCAGCGGTTTAGACATTAATGGCTGTGTGTTGAGTTATTTTGAGGGACAGCAAATTTACACTGTTATACAAGCTGTACACTCACTACTTTACATTGTAGCAAAGTGTCATTTCTTCAGCGTTGTCACATGAAAAGATAGAATAAAATATTTACAAAAATGTGAGGGGTGTACTGACTTTTGTGAGATACTGTATGTTCCCCCTTTACTTTTCCCTTTATTAAGCACTTATTCAGTTCATATGTACGTTATATTTTGTGCATCAATAATTTGAACATACTTTGCAAAGGTCATCCCCCACTGAGCTCAGCCATTCTCCTACTTAAAAAATGCATGTAGGCTTAGTCTGATCTCTTTATCAAAACATCATATTCTAGCACTGGTATCCTAGTGTAGCGCCCCCACAGTAAATAGATGCTGTAGTGATAGATTTTTGCTAGAAGAGGCAAATTTATTCAGGCCTGACTATTGTGCAGACCTGAATGTTTTGATTTGGGCAGGGGAGTGGCCCAAGAAGAGCTGGAGACTGCAGGCAGGAACACCCTTTGGTTACTCCTCCATTTTGGCTCCAGAAGGTTCAGGAAAGGGGGGTGGAAGAGGAGGTGGGACTTTCTGAAGTATGTTAAGGAGCCCTGACCAACCCCCAACCTGGATTGGCAGGGGGCAGGTCTCCTTAAATAATGTGGTCGGCCCAGCTGAGGGAGGAGAGTGTCGGGTAGAAGAGTGGAGATGTAGCAGAGGTTGCAGAAGCCTCACCTGGGAGCCCCCAGTCTGGGGGGGGGGGGGTTTCCTTGAGGCCTGGGAGTTTGTGTGCAGCCAGGACGAGAGAGAGATCCTGGAGCGGCACAAGGGAGCAGGAGAGCAACAGAGAGCCTACAGTAAAGGCTCTTTAAAGGATCCACCGGTGTTGGTTAGTGACAGACCCTAGGAGCTGGAGGAGAGGACTGGAGCAGGCTGGGAGGATACAGTGGACAGTCTGTGGAGGTCAGAGGAGCCAGTCAGGGGAGCGGTGTCACTGGCCAGTAAAGTGGCCTGGAAGAGGAGGGGCTGGGACCAGTAGTCCATCAAACCCTGCTAGCACAATTGAACTTTGCTACACTTTAGGGGCCCAAGGCCCTTGCCTATAATGTGCGGTCTGGAGGTCCTGCCAACAGGAATGCAGGCCTCACCATGTGCTAGCTAGGGTAAGGTGACCAGATTTTTAAAATGAAATCCGGGGACATATTTTCTTTTTATTGGCAAATGGTTAACTATTTTATAAGCATATTTTCCTCAAGTTATAAATGCAGTGTATGTGGTATGTGTTCATGAAATTATTGTATGATATATACGTTATATCTCACATTTCCTCCATAAATAAAGATTAAAAGAAAAAAATACATTTTATAGTTTTTTGAGATATGACTCAAATGTTATGAAGATAAGACAGAGAAAAAAATACTGCAGAGTTCAGGAATGTATTACATAAAGAATGCAGAGCTCAGGAGTGTGCTGCATAAAGAATGCAGGGCTAAGGAGCGTGCTACATAAGGTATGCAGAGCTAAGTAGCGCTCAGGAGCATGCTACATAAAGAATGCAGGGCTCAGGAGTGTGCTACATAAAGAATGCAGGGCTCAGATGTGCCCAGCAATGCAACCTCACAAGTACCCAGCAATGCAACCTCACCAGTGCCCAGCAATGCAACCTCACCTGTGCCCAGCAATGCAACCTCACCTGTGCCTAGCAATGCAGACTCCTTAGTGCCCTGGAATGCAGCCTCTTTAGTGCCCAGGAATGCAGCCTCACCTGTGCCCAGCAGTGCAGCCTCACATGTGCCCAAGAATGCAGCCTCCCCAGTGCCCAGGAATGCAGCCTCACCAGTGCACAGCAATGCAGCCTCACCAGTGCACAGCAATGCAGCCTCACATGTGCCCAAAAATGCAGCCTCACCAGTGCCCAGAAATGCAGCCTCACCAGTGCACAGCAATGCAGCCTCACATGTGCCCAAAAATGCAGCCTCACCAGTGCCCAGAAATGCAGCCTTACCTGTGCCCAAAAATGCAGCCTCTCCAGTGCCTGGGAATGCAGCCTCACCTGTGCCCAGCAATGCAGCATCGCCTGTACCCAGGAATGCAGCCCCACCAGTTCCCAGGAATGTACCCACCAGTGTGCCAGTCAGTAATGGTCGAGAAATCTGTAACTTCCTACTTTGTTCAGCTATGTATGTTGGGGGGCAGGTGGTGTAATTAGGGGGGTCATAGGAGCAACAGAGCTCAGAGTGGGCTACATCACTGTACGGATCACTAGGTATCCAACTAGTCAGATGATGGGGCAATGGCACAGAGTGTACAGGTTTACAAGCTCTGAATTGTTGTCATCCCACCATGTTATGTTTCCATATAAAGTTAGAAGTTGGTGGGTCACTAGAGTATGTCCTTTATTTTGCATATCTTATGACAAGCCACTCAGATCCTGTATATTTGTTTCAGCTATGCAGTTTTCTGTTTGTTTAGTAAGAAATATCTATGGTAAACGAATATATAGGTCCAGAGGCGCAACTAGAACCTTCAGGGCCCCGGTGCAAGAAATTATGAAGGGCCCCCCTGACCCCTGGCCAGGGCCCTTTCCTCTTCCCACTGATCCTGGGGCCCTTAACTCCTAGTTGGTTCCTCTAAATGCCCCCCTCAATTGAAATTACGAAATGCAGCGCACATTATCATCTTTTTAATAGTGAAATTAGCAGAAGCGGCCCAAAGGGTGACGCACCAAAAATGAACTTCCTCTTTATATCCTCGTAGTACGTCACTGCGTTCGCCCTTGTCGAAGGACAATTTTCGCATAGTACGCTTTATAAAATCATGGACACGTGTTTTTGACATAAGTCAGAAGCTCGGTCGTACGACAATCGAACCGTGTGTACGAGGCTTTAGTGTTAGGGTTACAGGTAGGGTTAATGTTAGGGTTTCAGAGAAGGTTAGTGTTACAGGAAAGATTAGAGTCAGGGTTACAGAAAGGGCTAATGTTACATGAAAAGCTAGTGTTAGGGGGCCTTAGGGTAGCATAAATGGCTTTGCACTGAAATCTCCCATCTAACATATCTCCTATTCCCATGTAAACATAATTGAATGATATCTCATCTTCAGATGATTGTATGTGCTCTTTAAAGCCTCGTACACGCGGTTCGAGGGTTGTATACAACAGGTCGTACTCACGACCGTTGTATGTGAAATCGATTGTTCGTATGCGTGATTTGAACAGTCGAACATATGACGGTAGTACAAGGGGAGTTGTATGAGCAGACTAGAAAACTTGGTCGTACCAACAAGCTCTCATACGACCGTTGTATCATGTGTACAGAGCAGTTGGTACAACAAAGTTGTATTGTGCAAAACACGCATGCTCCAAAGTCAGGAACGGCTGGATGCTAATTACATGCACCTGAACGTTCTTCTGCGGTCGTGCGATCGTGTAGTGCAGTCAGTATGCTACATACAACAGCCAAAATACGATTTGCGATGATCATACGTACGATCGTCGTCCCGTGTGTACGGGGCTTAAGACATTTTTTACATGACTTCCCCTGGAATTTATAGCTGGATTGTTATTTGCAATCAGAATTACTTGAGATATGAATTTATCCTGGTGCAGGGGCCTATAAAACTCAGCCCTGCAGAAATATCATAGTAGGACAGTAGGACTATCTGGTTCAATGACCCCCCAGAGCTCCGGGCTTTTGTGGGATTTTGGACTTAGACATCAGTGCTGATTTTTGTGGTTAATGACTGACACCTGGAAGGAAGAGGAGAAGCTGCAGGGCCATGCCAGGCAGGATGTGGGGTAGCAAGAGGAAATTATGCATGTGGAGGGCAGGTTTAAGAAGGGATATGGTCCATCCCAACTCCCCTATCTGTAATGTACAAAACATAAATCACATTGCTTTTATCTGTGGTATGTAGATCTGCTTTTTGTATATTCAAATGATGTTACTTGCCAATCCATGGAGTAATGAAGTAATAGCCAAAATTATCCTTTGGATCTGCCAGGAAAAAGATACTACTGTCAGAAGGCAGCATTAAAGTGAATATAATATAATTCATTGAGTGTAGAAAATGGGAGCTCTTACCCTGTCTGGACAGAATGGCCTTCGCATAATCGGGGTGACAGATAGTCAAAGAAGCAAAGAAATTCCCCAGCCATAATGGATAGGCGTAAGGGTACTGTTTCGCATAACGCATGATGATGTCCATGTCTTTTCCATCACCATGGAACTAAGGTTAATAAAAATACACAACAGACCATAAATTCTGAGTACACTCATTCACATAAGTAACATGTGATAATCCATAACTGATTCATGTTAATGCAGATAAAATATATGATTTAAATGCCCTCTGCCAGTCAGTAATGGTCGAGAAATCTGTAACTTCCTACTTTGTTCAGCTCTGTATGTTGGGGGGCAGGTGGTGTAATTAGGGGGGTCATAGGAGCAACAGAGCTCAGAGTGGGCTACATCACTGTACGCAGAGGCGTAACTAGAACCTTCAGGGCCCGGGTGCAAGAAATTAGGAAGGGCCCCCCCTGATCTCTGGCCAGGGCCCTTCCCTCTTCTTGCTGATCCTGGGGCCCTTTACTCCTATCACGGGTCCCTTTATTACGGTCCCGCAGCGGGACCCTGGGAACAGCAGAAGACAAGTAAACTGGATAGGAGGGGCAGCAGGGGCAGCATATAGAGGAACCAATCTCCTGCATTAGGAGGAAAATTGGAATGAATAAAACTTCTAAATGCCACCCCCTGCCATCACTCCTATCCAGGTGTACAAGGGAAGCACATGGGCCCCCTGGAGCATGGGGCCCGGTTGCAATTGCAACCCCTGCAACCCCTATCGTTACGCCCCTGACTGTACGGATCACTAGGTATCCAACTAGTCAGATGATGGGGCAATGGCACAGAGTGTACAGGTTTACAAGCTCTGAATTGTTGTCATCCCACCATGCTATGTTTCCATATAAAGTTAGAAGTTGGTGGGTCACTAGAGTATGTCCTTTATTTTGCATATCTTATGACAAGCCACTCAGATCCTGTATATTTGTTTCAGCTATGCAGTTTTCTGTTTGTTTAGTAAGAAATATCTATGGTAAATAAATATATAGGTCCGGAGGCGTAACTAGAACCTTCAGGGCCCCGGTGCAAGAAATTATGAAGGGCCCCCCTGACCCCTGGCCAGGGCCCTTCCCTCTTCCCACTGATCCTGGGGCCCTTAACTCCTAGTTGGTTCCTCTAAATGCCCCCCACCCCATCCCTCCTATCCAGGTGTACAAGGGAGGCACATGGGCCCCCTGGAGCATGGGGCCCGGTTGCAATTGCAACCCCTGTAGTTACGCCCCTGTATAGGGCATCGGAAAACTGTCATGGAAATTTCAGGCACACTGAAGACGCTATTCGGTCATGATCTTGTAGGCAGGTGCAGTTTCCTGTCTCCACTGCAGGTGGCAGTCAACCACAGCGGCAAAGCAGAGGGAAAGGAAGTCATGGGGAACAGGGTACCTCACTGGAGCAGACATCTTAGATGTGGCCAAGTCTTTTGAAGGCCCTGGCCCCCCCTAATCCATGTGCCCATTCCCTAAACTACATGCAGGGCGCTGGATGCACACATTTCACTAGGTTTTTTTTAAGCACATTATTAAAGCCTGAGGCTCTAATTGGCTTCACACTGCGCCCTGAGCCCACCCAGTTGTGTGACAATAGCGAATTAATTTACGCTATTGTCTTCCTGCTTCTCCTCCCGGCCAATGAGGAAGCGGGTCTTAAGACAGGCCTACAGACCATATTGGCTGGTACTGGGGAGGATGTACAGGGAGGTCCGGGAAATGGCCATCTCTCTACTCTGCATCACCACCAACACACAAGCCAGACCCCGGCCGCGTGAGTACCGCCCACTGGGGGGGGGGGGGGTCAGGTGGTTTGTTTGACGCCCCCCCCCAAGAAAATGGAGCAGAAGCGAGCAGGTAAAGTAGGGAGAGGTACCCCATCCAAAAGGGACAGTACTAGCGAAAGGGAAAGCGTGGGGTCACATCTCTCTGGATACCTTCCTAGTTTGGCACTCGAAGGCCAGGCCACATTCTGTCCCCTTTCAACAGACGCTGTAGGTTCGGCTGGAACCTACTTCTTCACATTATTGGAAACTGTGAGTGTGCCCGGCTGGTTAGCTGTCCCCCTGGGTTTATTGTTAACTGTTGCTGCATTACTTCAATATAAGTTTTATACTGCACCCGACTGTGTGAATTACCCCACTTACAACCTTAAAACAGAGAATTTATGCTAACACTTTCAAGGTAATGTTGTGGTGATTTATTATGCCTTATTAAAATACATGTGATAGAGTTATAGACCATACAGAGTACAACAGATAACAAGGACACATTATCAGATTGAAGTCATCCCTGAAATCATAAGCAGAGTTCAAACTCCAGCCCCCTGATAAGTGTATAGTTTACAAATATTACTGCTCTCAATGTAAAACCTAGTACAAACTTTTTGTTTTTTTTCGTTCAACCCAGTGGGCTGAACGAAAAATCTGAAGAGTTTAGGAGAAGTGCTGTACTAACAATCCAATGTTAGTACAGCGATCTCCCCTGCTGATCTATTGTGTTCTCACCAGAACACACCGGACAATGGCTGAGAGCGCTGATCGGGTGCCGATCGGCAGACCTTATTTCCAGTGAGGGACCTCGGACAGTTAAAGCAAAGGTAAGTATTGCAGACTTTAGTTCTGCTTTAAGAAGACTGTAAACAGTGAAGCATGATGCTAAACATACTGAAAATTAGGTTTAAGATACACATACACTTTAAAGGGTAAGTTTGTCTTTGGAACAAGTTACATGTTCCACCCGTTTTTAGGGTGGAACATGTAACATGTTCCAGCATCTGCACCTTCTCCCCTCTCCCTGTGGCAGAGGGCAGGGTCAGAGGCGGCTCTTTAATTAGGCAAATTAGGCGTTCGCCTAAGGCCTCGCGCTCACAGGGGCCTCACGGCAGCCTAATTTGCGAAATGCACTGCCCCTTGAGCCCCTTGTTGTTATAGAGTGTTCGGTGGCAGCAGACAGTGACGTCCTCAGGATGTGGGTGCCGGGTGTACCCGCAGACGGAGGTCGTGGGGAAGGTGGACAGCAAGGGCAGCTAAGCCTGTGAGAGCCTGGAAGGGAAAAGAGCTCTACGGCCTCCCTGACCCCCGAAGATTTGAACAGCAGCTGGTGCAGTATCCCCGGCGCCTCACAGAACCTGGACTCCTCCAACCTCCTCCCCAACATCAACAGTGAGGGCCGGAGGACAGGCTGACTGGGGGCCCTGAGGACAAGGACGGGCAGGAGACGGAGGCTGCCAGGGTGCCGCTGGAAGGAGCAGAGCACCCCTGTTCTCTCTCCCCTTTTCCCTCTCTCTTACCCCCTTTTCCCTCTCTCTCTTACCCCCTTTTCCCTCTCTTTCACCCCTTTTCCTCTCTCTCTTACCCCCTTTTCCTCTCTCTCCCTCTCTCTCTTACCCCCGTCTCTCACCCCCCTCTCTCTCTCACCCCCCTCTCTGTCTCTCTCAACCCTCTTTCTCTCTCACCCCCCTCTCTCTCTTACTCCCCCCATCTCTCTTTCACTCCCCCTTCACCCCCTTTCTCTCTCCCCCCGTCGGGGTAGAGGGGTTAATTCATTAATAATATCATTAGTTAGTAAAGTGCAGCAAGAAGGGGTTAATGTTCTGCCACTGGTGCGTTAGTGACTGGTGACAGTTATTTAACCCCTTTGTGCTGCATTAGTGGCATAATTGTCAGTGTAAATTAACAACTTTATGAAGGGGTTAAAAAACACTGCAGTGGCCCCTAATGCAGCATAAAGGGGTTAATTAACTCCGCCAATACCCACCAATGGGGAGGGATTTGAGGGACCTTAATTCTGCCTTAGGCAGCATTAAGAGCATGTCTCACTTAAGTGAGCCTCGCAGAATTATTCTTCCCATTATGGGCGTAAGTGGGGCCTCATGTCTAAGTTTTGCCTAAAGCCTTACAAAGCCTAGAGCCACCTCTGGGCGGGGTATCTTCTCCCCACACCCACTGTCACAATTTGAAAACAGTGCAACCATATGAGACTCTACCCACATGGCAGCTTCATTCATTTAATTTCCTGTGAATGAATAGACTACAAGTACTGTCATCCATTGGAGCTGACGGCTTGTAGTTAATGAGAGAGCTCTCATAGTCCATTGAGCTTCCTGCTCTAAAGTAACTGCCTGCCTGTATTGGAGGTACGGGCAGGCAGCTATCCTGAGAGTCTGCAGGAGCAGGACATTACACCAGTGATCTGCTGATCGCGGGTGCAATGCTCTGTAGGCTCCTTAGAAAAAAAATAATAAATGCACATTTTTTTTCCTGCAAAAAATGTGCATTTATTTTTATTTTTTTTTCAAAGGTGAACTTAGCCTTTAAAGAGACCCTGTCACCAGCTTAAAATATGCAAGTAAAACAGAAAAATCAAGTATTTAAAATAATTACTTTAGTGTTTTACTTATACTGTATATGATTGTTTATTCACTTGCAATGTGCCCTGCTAGAAAATTTGACTGCTCTACAAAAGAGTCAATTTCCTTTTTGTACATCATAGCCCAAACCTCTTCTGGGAGTGCCAATGACTGCTGACCCAGCTCCTCTGCCCCTGCCTCCTTTTTATGTAGCTACCAGGGGAGGAGTGAAAAGGAATACTATAGAGCAGTGATGGTGAACCTTGGCACCCCAGATGTTTTGGAACTACATTTGCCATGATGCTCAACCACACTGCAGAGTGCATGAGCATCGTGGGAAACGTAGTGCTAAAACATCTGGGGTGCCAAGGTTCACCATCACTGCTACAGAGTGTCCTCTGAGTCTGCCGGGGCCGCTGACATCACATCTTCGATGGCGGCACCCAGCAGCAGTCTCATGGATTTTGGATGTCTACACAAGGGAGGCTTGAATTGAAATAAATAATCTGGCAATGGGTTCTCTTTAACTGTGCTGCAAAAAAAATCATGCAGAAAAATGCAATTCCCACTTCATTCTGGATGAGTTATCCCAGACATACA
The DNA here is from genome assembly GCA_018402905.1 of Glandirana rugosa. NCBI lineage: Eukaryota > Metazoa > Chordata > Amphibia > Anura > Ranidae > Glandirana > Glandirana rugosa. The sequence continues at coordinate 1,928,572 of BLSH010325470.1, read as the reverse complement.
TACATACATTTTCCTTGCTGTATATTTACACACATAACGTCTTACCTCGTGGGCATTGCCATACAGCCAGTGACGTTTAGGACCTGGGAAAGGGCTGAATGCTCTGTTTAACTCATTCCATGTCATATACAGCTTAGAGGCTTTGAACAGAACATAGAGGAGGCAGAGCCAGGCAGTCCAGTGACACAAATCATAGAAGCTCAGAGACAGGAAGCCAAACAGTCCAGTGATAGCCATGACAGATACCCTGATAGGTACAAGCTGGAAGGGTGAATGTGCCAGCAGGAAGCACCTGACATCAGGGACAGAGGACAATATACAGAGGAGGAGAGAGGATCAGAAGGCAGAGAGGTGGAGCTGAGCAATGTGTAATACTGTGCAGCAGCTGGGAAGACCTCACCCGTAAACAGCAATGCACTTTATGGTCAATTACTGTGACTGCGCAATCTGGCACCGACATCCCTGATACACCTATGAACTAAACACCGACCAAAAAAAAACATTAATGTATTCAGGATATGTACTGTCACGTTTACATAAATATAATCAGAATATTTATATATACAAAGGGACTTCAAGTCAAACAGGGACTTTTACGTTAATATAATAAAAGAACAAATTTCAAGGAGAGGAAACTGCATTTATTTATCAATATATTTCCCTGCTACATTTATACACCTATCCCAGCATTTTACCCCTTTGCGCCGGCTCATGCTGGCACTTTAACCACTTAAAGCGGAGGTCCACATAGAACTAAAAAAAATTAAAAGTCAGCAGCTACACATACTGTAGCTGCTGACTATTAATAATTGGACACTTACCTGTCCTGGAGTCCAGCAATGTCGGCCCCCGCCGCCGATCTTCGGATCGGGGGTCGGGTGCAGCCGCGTCTATTGCTGGTAAGGAAACCCGGTAGTGTAACATTACAGCTTCACGCCGGGCACCTTACTGAGCAAGGAGGGAGCCGGGCTGCTGACGTCAGCGGCCGCGGCCCTGTGCTCCCGGATGTTGGGGAAAAGGACACCTGTCAAACACAGGTGTCCCCTCCCCCTGAAAGGTGCCAAATGTGACACCTGAGCAGGGGGGGGGGGGGAATCCAATCAGTGGAAGTTCCACTTTTGGGTGGAACTTCGCTTTAAGGACCAAGCCTATTTTTGACATGTGTTGTTTACAAGTTAAAATCGTTTGTTTTTGTTTTTTTATTGCTAGAAAATGACTTAGAACACCCAAACATTATATTTTTTTTCAGACACCCTAGAGAATAAAATGGCGGTCGTTGCAATACTTTATGTCACATAAATATGTTTTTCTTGCAGCACTATTACAGACACAATTTTTGGGGGAAAAATACACTTTTTTTGAATTAAAAAATAAGAGAACAGTAATGTTAGCACAATTTTTTCTATAATGTGAAAGATAATGTTACGTCAAGTAAATTGATACCCAACATGTCATGCTTCAAAATTGCGACAAACTTTGGCACTTAAAAATCTCCATTGCTCTCGCTCTAACGATTGCGGCGATACCTCACATGTGTGGTTTGCACACAGTTTTCATATGTGGGTGCGACTTAAGTATGCGTTCACTTCTGCACGTGAGCTCAGAGGGTTGGGACGATTTACATTTTTTTTTTCTTATTTATTTTTTTTTATTTTTTATTTTTTTACACTATCCTTTAAAAAAAAATGTTTGGATCACTTTTATTCCCTTTACAACAAATGTAAACATCCCTTGTAATAGAAATAAGCATGACAGGACCTATTTAATGTGAGATCTGGGGTCAAAAAGATACTTAAAAGCAAAATAAAAAAAAAAAGTATTTTTTTTTTTTTTAATTGTCCCTTTAAGGCCGGAGGGCAGAAGTGATGTTTGACGTTGCTCCGGTCCTCCAAAGGCATAGAGTCGAGTGAGGGCTATTATGCCCTCACTCAGCTTCCTTACAAACAGGGGATACGATCGGATTGTCTCCGCCGCTACCAACGGATCCGGTAAGTGGCAGAAGCAACTTGGATGCAGCGGGAGGGGCACCTCTCTAGCTGCAGATAAATGTGATCTCACGGCGAATCCGCCACCACGGAGACCACTTTTATCCTAAAGCGGACCACCCGCCGTTGAAGAAAATACTGGGGTTATGGCAGCTATCTGCTTCCATAACAATGGTATTTAACGTCAAAGGACCAAAGTAAATTGACGGCGGGCGGTCCGGAAGTGGTTAAGGAGTTTGGCATTCCGGGAGGCAGGGCGGGGCTTGTGACACATGACCGCTGTGATTAGCTATCACCTGATCAGATTACTCCCGATCGTAAGAAGTGATCGGGAGCTTTTTGTGAGCTGCCGGTCACAGAATAGATTAGAGAATACAAGAATAAAATAGAAAAGAATAGAATAGCAAAACAATAGAACAGAATAGAATAAAATAGAATATATATATATAACCATTTTCTGAAATTCAAATTTCAAATAGAATGAATTCAAATTCGAATTTCAATAGAAATGGTTAAAAAAGAATATAATAGCACATAAGAGAATACAATAGAACTCTATCAGCGCTAATGCACGCAAATATGCAGCGCCAAGGCCTGGCCACAGTGAGGCTGCATATTTACGTGCGCCCGGCGCCTAGGGGTTGACTAATGCCTGGAAAGCTTCGCCATAGAAAGATTTGTCAGTGAACCATCCTAGGACAGCCTGCTTCACAGAAAGATTCATCTCTTGTGCAATTTCACGTCAGGATATGCGTCAATTATCCAGGATCAGGGGTTCCATGTGCTGAATGTTCACAGGAATGACTGCTGTGGGCTGGGATCCACAACGGCCAGGATCGTCACTGACAGACGTACGCCCATCTTTGAAATGTTTACATTCAAATGTCTTACTGCATTGCAACACGCTGTACCAAGCACGCACTAACACTGTTGTCTGCCATATTGATTAACAGTCTCTGGACTGGCCCACCGCCTATCAGTAATAGGACACGAGTTGACATGAACGCCCCTCAAAGAAGCTCAGCTCATTATTTGGATCACGGTCTCCTAAGTGTGATAGGTGTTTACAAACTATCTGCAGGTTAATAACTGATGATTTTCTCAACTGATGGACCATGAGACTATACATTAGAGATCATTGTGGTTCCCAGAGGGATTATGGTTCCCTGTTACAGTTTGTGCTCGATGCAAAAGAGAAGCCATTCTGCTCTAAGCCTTTCTGCACAGCTGTTCCACCACACAATCACATAGGGAATTTATTTCTTTTAAATCTCATTTTTCTTTATTCCTTTTTGAAAGTATCAGAGGACAAAATGGTAACAGGGCTGCCAGCTGGCCCTTAAATTGGAAGTAAATTCTGCAGACTGCCACCAGAAAAAGAACCTCATTTCAAAGGTTCTTAGTACATACCACAACCATCATTGCTAATAAGCATACCTTCATTTTATTTTGTACTACTCTGTTTCTCCCCAGCTAACACTGAAGTCAGAGCCTTCTTAAATGCTTTCTTCCATGTTCTTTTTTTATATATATATATATATATATAATCTTTATTTAGTTCAACGTTTTTGACATTACAACGTAAAAGAGCAATAAGAAAAAGGGGAAAGGAGAAGGATAACAAAGAGTGGATCATCATTCATGGTCCAAGGAGAGCAATAATAAGAGCAGTGAGATGTATCAACATGTTATGACTAGTGTTGAGTGAACCCGGACTGTAACGTTTGGGTCCGTACCGAACTTTTGGGTGCCCGGGACCCGGACCCGAACACGGATATTTCAAAAAACGTTCAGGTTCAGGTTCTGGGTTCTGGTAGTTGATCACGCATGTTGAATAGCTGCAGGGCAGCCAATCAACAAATGTGTCACTGGTTTGCCCTTAGGAGCCATCACAGCCATGCCTACTAATGGCATGGCTGTGATTGGGCAGTGCATCATGTGACCCAGCCTCTTTATAAGCTGGAGTCACAGTGCTGCATGTCACATGCTCTTGGGTTAGGGTAGGGAGAGGAAGCTGCCGGCGTGAGGGAGAGATTACAGACATTTTAACATGTGATCCTGTATCCAGGGAGACCTGTAGGAGAAAATGGACGGAGGGGCTACATGACTAAGGGAGGAACAGGGGTCAGGTAACGGACAGCTAGGTCAGTATTTGGGTCAGTGGTATAGTCTTACCTGATTGGAGATTCAGGGTCATGGGCAGGGCTGTAGCAATAGGGTCTTGGCAGTGGGGGTTAGTTTCGTTTCATTCCAAGGAGTTGGGGAGAAGAGTCAGCTTGTCAGCTTCAGCTTGCTTGCAGAGTCAGCTTCAGCTTCAACCCTGCAGAGATAGAAGAGACAGCATGAGCGATTTGGAGGCCCTGCTAGCACAGGTCAGGGCTGCAGCAGAAGACCGGGGGGCCCTCAGTGGCTGCAACAGAGGCTGTCCGACATGCTGGGAGAGTCAGGAGATCCCTCACCTGAGGGGAGGGGGTGTCCAGGACACACGCTCCCCCCTCCCCCTCTCTGCATATTCTGGAGCTGGCGGCTGCCCCCCCTGCTGAGGTGCCGAGCGGGGGGTCGGCTCGGCGTGGGAGAAGGTCCGGAAGAGGCAGCAGCGGGGGCTCCGCGCCCTCGGCTGCTTGTGGAGGGGAGGAGGCCAGTGATGGTGCGCCAGGCATGGTGCGGAGGATATCGTACCCCCCTTCCCGACGCCGCTGTGGGGATCCGGAAGTGTCAGCTCTCTCTGGACGAGCTGTGCAGAGAGGAGCTCAGCCTGGCAGCGCTTGCAATCCGAGCAGCAGGAGGGTTCGGGCGCCCTCTGCTGGCTCCAGGGAGGATTCACACCATGTTCTCCATCAGGGACGTCGGTCACAGAATCGTACAGGAGGCTCCCCCCCTTAAAGTGACAGAGGACCCCTGCTGCAGCTGGGGGTTCTGGGGCACCCCGCAGTCTTTCCGCTTTGCTGGATACGGCTGGGGCGGATGGGGACACGCCCGGGAGCCCTGAGCACGAGTCACCGGAACGAGGGGCACAAGAGTCGCCGAGGCAGCGGGATTCTTCTCCAGAATCTGGTGAGGTCACCAGTGCGGGAGAAGACGGGCAGCCGGAAGGGGGACGCCCTGCATTGCGGAGCCAGCTGGGATCCGGACGAACGGCTGGTCATGAGTCGGCCGGCAGCAGCACGGTAAGTCCATTTCTTTATCATTATCTAATTGTCAGGGTGGGACAGCTAGTTCCGGGCAATCGGGGGGTTTTTCAAGGGGGGCAGGACAGCGGGTTCAGGTGCCCCCAGACAGGTGGGGGGATACGGGTGCGGCGCCAGGTTTGGCAGAATTTTTTGCGGGTTTTAGGGAGTTATTGGCCCGCTGTGACCCGGCCGGGTCGTCTTGCCCATCACAGGGGCCCACGGGTGCATGGGTCTCTGGGGGTTCTACATCCGGCGGTGCTGGCTCGGCGGTTCCTTTTACACCTCTCTTGGCGGGGACGAGGTCGATAGACACGGTGGAGCTGGATTCTCAGGGTGACAAGGAGATGGTTAGCAGGACGGAAGCCACTGTGTCTTCCGTTTCCAGGGTTGCGGCTGCGTTGCAGACAGACGCCCCTGGGGGGTCGGAGCCCCACAAGGCGAAGGAGTTCTCGGAGAATAGGGTGCGGTTGGCGGATGCGGCGAAAGGCGAGATGTATGTGTGTTTTGAGGGCCCCCTGGGGGTCCATCTTAAGCAGGAGGTTCGAGAAAAGATTTGGAAAGGGGAATATGTTGAAATTTTCTCCCTTTTGCCTTTGGAGAAATTTAACATAGAAAAGGGTAAGGCGGACGAGACCAAGAAAGAGGAGGAGGAAAAGCGCCAGGGGCGGCTTATTCCTTGCACTTTTTCGAATTGGCTGCAGGCGTTTGCCATTTTGGCGAGCGTTATTGGCGAGAAAGCACCGGAGAATTGTTCTCCGTTATTTTGCTATCTGGACGCCATTGGGGAAGCGTACAGAGTTTATGGGGGTACTGCTTGGCTTCGTTATGATGAGCAGTTCCGCCAGCGCAAGGCTTTCAGGCCGGGCTTGCGTTGGGATCATAAGGACATTGGGCTTTGGATGAAGCTCATGGACCAAGCGAGGGCTCAAAGGGAGCCCTTTCTTGGGGGGGCCGACGGTTCAGGTGCCACTGGACAGTCGGCCACTCAAAAGAAAGGAGTTTGTTGGCAGTTTAACGAGGGGTCCTGCCGTTTTGATGCAGCCTGTCGTTTCAAACATGAGTGCTCCGGTTGCGGGGGCTCCCATAGTTACGCCAAATGTTTTAAAAGAGGGAAGTCCCAGCTCGGGGACAATGCTGCAAAAAGGGAGGACACCGGTAAGCCTCCCCACGATGGTGCCGTATCTAAGTAGATATCCTCGGCGAGAGGCGGCGAATTTTCTGGCTGATGGTTTTGGGCACGGTTTTCGCATCCCCTGTTCTTTGCCAGTGGCGCCATCCTCGCAGCCTAAGAATTTGACATCGACGCTGTGTTTTCCTCAGGTTGTGTCGGAAAAATTGGAAAAGGAGGTGGAACTTGGGAGAATGGCTGGCCCATTTGACCATCCACCTGTCCCGGGTTTGCATGTGTCTCCGTTAGGGGTGGTCCCCAAAAAGGAACCCAACAAATTTCGGTTAATACACCATTTGTCGTATCCGAAGGGTGCTTCGGTGAATGACGCCATTCCTCCAGACTTGGCTTCGGTGTCTTATACGTCGTTTGATGAGGCAGTCGGGTGGGTGCAACGTTATGGCCGGGGATCGCTGTTGGCGAAGGTGGATATCGAATCGGCTTTTCGGGTGCTGCCGGTACACCCAGAGAGCCAACGTTTGCTGGGTTGTTTTTGGGAGGGGCGTTTTTTTATTGACCGGTGCCTCCCGATGGGTTGTTCCGTTTCCTGTGCATATTTTGAAGTGTTTAGCACCTTTGTCGAATGGGTAGTGCGGGAAGAAGCGCAGTTGCGATCGGTGATACACTATTTGGACGATTTCCTTTGCATTGGCCCCCCAGATTCTACAGTTTGTTCAGTATTGTTACATACTTTGGAATCTGTTGCAGTGCGATTTGGAATTCCCTTGGCGCCTGGCAAAACGGAAGGTCCTGCTATGGTCATGCAGTTCTTAGGTATTGTTATCGATATGCAAATGATGGAATGTCGTTTGCCGAATGATAAATTGGAAGATCTGCATCAGATGGTTGCTGAAGTTAAGTCGGCAAAGAAGGTCAGGCTACAGCTATTGCAGTCGCTGTTGGGCAAACTTAATTTTGCATGCCGCATCATGCCCATGGGGCGCATCTTTAGTCGACGGCTCGGTGCTGCCACTTCAGGGGCAACACGGCCGCATCACTTCTTCCGGCTCTCGCGGGAGCACAAGGCCGATCTAGGGGTTTGGGATGAGTTTCTGACTTCATATAATGGTAAATCTCTGTGGATGGCTCCGAGCATGTTGGCTTTTGACCTTGACCTGTACACTGATGCTGCGGGTTTTGGCTTTGGGGCTTTTTGCCAAGGGGAGTGGTGCGCGGCGGCGTGGCCCGAGGAATGGCGAGCAGCTGTTTTTTTGCGGAATTTGGTGTTACTGGAGCTGTTTCCGATTGTGGTAGCCATCGACATCTGGGGCTCTAAGTTTCAGGATCGTCGTATTTGTTTTCATTGTGACAACATGGGGGTGGTGGAGGTTGTGTCCAGACTGTCAGCATCTTCACCGCCTGTGGTGCGCTTATTGCGTCACCTGGTTTTGCGATGTTTGAGTTTAAATTGTTTTATTCAAGCTGTTCATGTCCCAGGTGTTTTGAATTCCGTTGCTGATTCTTTGTCTCGTTTTCAGTGGGACAGGTTCCGGAGGCTGGTGCCGGAGGCTGGTGCCGGAGGCGGAGCAGCAGGGGTTTCCGTGTCCCGAACGGCTGTGGAGACTGGTGTTAGAGTAGCATGGGAGCTGTTACGCCATTCTGTGAACGAAGGGACATGGTCGGTCTGGAGGGATTGGTCTGCTTTGGTGAGTTCGGTTGGTGGTTGTTTTTCCGTGGCTGATGGTTTGCTGTGCTTATGTATTTTATTGGGTCTGGATTCACGCAGGGCACGTCAGTTTCCAAAATGAACAGGACCTTGGCTGCTCTAGCTTTCTTTTGGCCTATATGATGTAACCAAAGAGTTTATGGTCAAGCAGGCCATGAAGGGATTTAGGCGGGGGCGGGTGAAGCAAGATACCAGGCGCTCGGTATCTTTTGACTTGCTTCAGGAGTTAGTGGGGGAATTGCCCAGGGTTTGCGCCTCTGCTTATGAGGTGCGGTTGTTTAACGTGGCTTTTGCGTTGGCCTTTTTTGGGGCATTCAGAATTGGTGAGCTGGTCAGCAAGAACAGGTGCGGTGGCGGTGGGTTGCAATTTTCCGATGTTACGATGTCTGCCAGTTGTGTGCTGGTTCATGTGGGAAAATCAAAAACTGACCAATTGGGACGGGGGGTTTCGGTGGCGTTGTTTCGGGTGTTGCCGGACTCGGTTTGCCCGGTTTCTTCGGTGCGGAGGTTTTTAGAAGTGAGGGGGTTGGCACCGGGTTCCTTTTTGCAGCACGAGGCTGGGTCGTCCTTGTCGCGCTTTCAATTTTTGGCGGTTTTTCGCCGCTGTCTGGTGGGGGTGGGCAGAGAAGTTTCCCAGTTCAATACACATTCTTTTAGAGTGGGAGCGGCAACGGAAGCGGCCCGATGGGGTTTGAGCCCAAAGGTGGTGAGACGGATAGGAAGGTGGGAATCAGATCGTTTTAAGATTTATGTTCGCCCTCATTTACTATGAGTTTATTAGCTGTGCTTTACAATTTTAGATGTGGTGTGGCGCTATGTTTTTCTTTTGTTTTATTACAGGTCTTCCTCCTGGTTTGGTCTGGATTTTGGGGGATTCTTATGTTTTCTGGGGGGCGGTTAGAGCTGATGCTCGGCCGGAAGGAAGGCAGCTTGGCGTGCCACGGAGTGAGGGTATTTTGAGATGGCTGGGGATTAGGGGCATGATGTGGGGCCGAGTTCTCCCCGAATTTCATTATTATTCTAGAGTTGATAGGCCTCCAGATGTTTTGGTTGCTGCATGTTGGGGGTAATGATTTGGGGGTCCGGGCCACCAGGGACTTGGTCAGAGATGTTAAATTTGACATCTTGCGCTTGATGCAGGATTTTCCGGGATGCATCATTGTATGGTCCGATATGGTGGCCAGGAAAGTTTGGCATTTTGCTCGCTCCGTTGCCCGACTGAACAAGGCTAGAATTAAGTTGAACAGGGAAGTGGGCCAGTTCGTGGCTAGGCTTGGGGGCGTAGTGGTTCGCCACCGGGAGCTGGAGGATCAGACTGTGAGATATTGGAGGGACAATGGTGTTCACCTGAATGCGGTGGGGGCGGATATTTGGGTTTTGGGCCTTCAGGAAGGGGTGCTGAGGGCACTGCTGGTGTGGAGGGATTCGCTTGTATGAGGTGTCATTCAAGCTCATGTGGCGGGTCAAGGGGTCTTTGGGGGGTCTGTGAGTAATTACAGTGTGATAATATGGGGGGCCCATCTAGGGTATGGCGCTCACACCTGGTTAGTGGTGTTTCTCCCAGGGGCTAGGTCCTCTGGGGGAAGGGAATATGGAAAGTATGTGTCGGAACGTATTCGAGCCGGTTGGGGTACAGCTGAAGACATGGACAGTTACATTTAAAATTGGGCTTTATATACACCCAAAGACCCCTTTGTGTTTAGGCATTATATGGTTTATGTTTTAATGTGTTGTATATTATTTGGTTAATAAAATTGGCTGCTGTGGCCATTTAAATCCATGTAACGCAGTCTGTGTCTTTATTTATTTATAATTGTAAGTACCCAGGTTGACGAATCCTTTAGTCAAGGGAGACCTGTAGGAGAAAATGGACAGAAGGGCTACATGACTAAGGGAGGAACAGGGGCCAGGTAACGGTCAGCTAGGTCAGTATTTGGGTCAGTGGTATAGTCTTACCTGATTGGAGATTCAGGGTCATGGGCAGGGCTGTAGCAATAGGGTCTTGGCAGTGGGGGTTAGTTTTGTTTCATTCCAAGGAGTTGGGGAGAAGAGTCAGCTTCCCTCCCACCCGCCCTGGTATTGGGTGTTACAGCAGTAAGTAGGTGATTAGTAGGTTTTAGTCTTAAGTGGTGTTGATTATGGAATTCTGTATAATCTTGATGAGGATATGTTTATGGAGATGTTGGTTGTCACAGCAGTTGGCGGGTCAAGGGGTCTTTGGGGGGACTGTGAGCAAACACAGTGTGATAATATGGGGGCCCATCTAGGGTATGGCACTCACACCTGGTTAGTGGTGTTTCTCCCAGGGGCTAGGTCCTCTGGGGGAAGGGAATATGGAAAGTATGTGTCGGAACGTCTTCGAGCCGGTTGGGGTACGGCTGAAGACATGGACGGTTACATTTAAAATTGGGCTTTATATACACCCAAAGACCCCTTTGTGTTTAGGCATTATATGGTTTATGTTTTAATGTGTTGTATATTATTTGGTTAATAAAATTGGCTGCTGTGGCCATTTAAACCCATGTCACGCAGTCTGTGTCTTTATTTATTTATAATTGTAAGTACCCAGGTTGACGAATCCTTTAGTCATGAGATTACTACTGCTGTGCTGTTGCTCTGAGGGACAGATAGCAGAAATTTGAGATTTCACATACCGCTGCTTTGAGTTGCAGATTGCAGATCAAACTCTGCATAAAATAACGATCGCTACGATCGTGCACAACGATCAGATTGTTGGAGTAATTTGAGATTTCAAATACTGCTGCTTTGAGTTGCAGATTACAGATCAAACTCTGCATAAAACAACGATCGCTACGATAGTGCACAACGATCAGATTGTTGGAGTCATTTGAGATTTCAAATACTGCTGCTTTGAGTTGCAGATCAAACTCTGCCTAACGCAACGATCGTTACGATCGTACACAACGATCAGATTGTTGGAGTAATTCGAGATTTCACATACTGCTGCTTTGAGTTGCAGATTGCAGATCAAACTCTGCCTAACATAACGACGTACACAACGATCAGATTGTTGGAGTAATTTGAGATTTCACATACTGCTGCTTTGAGTGACACATTGCAGATCAAACCCTGCCTAACACAACGATTGTTACGATCGTACACAACGATCAGATTGTGGGATCGTACACAGCGATCAGATTGTGGGAGTAATTTGAGATTTCACATACTGCTGCTTTGAGTGATCTGCCTGCACTAGGTAGAGGCTTCTGCTTAGAGGGACAGATTCTTGTTCAAAAACCATTGCCTACTCCTATAGGGCCAACTGTTGCTGTAAGTGACACATTATTGTTCAAAAATCATCTACTAGTTCTAAAGGGAGAGTTTACAGCTGTTGCTTAGAGGGACAGATTCTTGTTCAAAAACCATTGCCTACTCCTATAGGGCCAGCTGTTGCTGTAAGTGACACATTATTGTAAACTTGTTCTTAGACAGGGAGATTCGTTGTCGA
>BLSH010325470.1:1878468-1899101 GCA_018402905.1 Glandirana rugosa | reverse complement strand
GTGGAACCTAGGGAATTGGCCCTTCGGGATACCACTTTTAACCCTTTATCCAAAATGCAGGCATATATAGGGTCATGACGTAGTGTGGAAGCATGTTTCAAGATTATTTTTCTAATCTGTTGAAACTCTATGCTATATGGTGTGGAAAATACTGCAGGCCCTTCAGACGCAGGTGCTCGGCGTGTGGGTCTATTACAGCGCTGTTTTTCAGGTGATGCTTTGTCTGCGATTTTAATCGCTCTATGTATAGTTTGTATAGAGTATCCTCTTTCCAAAAAGCGCTGTTGCATTTTGATTTTTTCTCGTTGGTAGTCAAACTGACTTCCGCACAAACGTCTTAGCCTAAGGAATTGTCCTACTGGGATCCCTCTAAGTGTGTGGGCTGGATGGCAGGAATCTGCTCGAAGGAGAGAGTTCCCTGCAGTCGGTTTCCTATACAAACTCGATACGACCCTACCATTCATGGCTGTCAGAGTTACATCCAAAAAGGTGATACATTTACAAATTGATCTTTCCAAGCCTGTAGACTTTACCTTACACATTAGCCGTGTGTGGGGAACGGTGTCAAACGCTTTTGCAAAATCCAAGTATACCACGTCCACAGCCACCCCTCTGTCTAAGGTTTTACTGGTTGTATCTGCACTTACTCAGATACATTTATGAGTTATACCACCCGGGTATATTACCCTACTGCCGTCATCCCTGAACTATGAATGTGAAAAAGGAATAAATACCCCCATGTAATCGGGACTTTCAAGGCAGACACTCAGATACATAGTAGTACTCAGGAATATGCAGCGTACAGAGTGCAGGGTTCGGGGGTGGGTTGAGTACAAAGTGCAGGGTTGAGGAGTGCACTACATAGAGAGTGCAGGGTCTAGGTGTGTGCTATGCAGGGTTCAGCTCTCTTTCACAAGCTGTCCACATCTCACTCCCACCCCTCCTTGGCTCTGACCTCTGCACCACTCTCCCTATCCCTTACCTCTGTACTCATCTCCCTCCACAGCCCTCACTCATCTCTCTACCCCCCTCCCCATAAAAAAAGCTTCCTTGTGTTTCACCTACACGGCCCATGCTCTAGTACCTTCCGGCATTTTAGGCAGCTCCTTCTCTCTCTCACAGGGAGCTCATTGGTCGGCATCTGTCCCCGCCATGAGTGTGAGCAGGGTAGGCAGGGGTCTGTGAGAGCCGCCAGCCACTGAAAGGGAAAGCTGTCCTTGTAAATACAGAAGGCTTCTGTGTTTACAAGTGACAGTTGTGAGCAAGGAGCAGAAGGCGAGAACTGGAGATGGCGGAATGGAGCTAAAAAGAAAACCCTGGGTGCGAGGGCCACATGAAATGGCCTGGCGGGCCGGGTTTGGCCCATGGACCTTGTGTTTCACACATGTGCATTAGACGTACGCCTTATTCATCTACATAAGTAATTAATAAATATGTTATTACACATGCTTGTTTTATTAAAAGCTCAGTTCAGCGCATGATTTGTGTACAGTATTGATCACAATTGTTCTATCATTTGAGTAGTTGCCCTTGGATTGGTCAGAGAAGTTTGTACAAATTCACCGGTCCTTGACGTTACTGGTCGTTCTCCTTCATACGGTCTATTTTCTTCAGATTCAGGTGGATTCCATTTAAGGATTTCAAAACCAATTGCAGAGTCTTTATGGGTTCGTTCTTGGGATCTGGGTACAATTCAAACCTCTGTAATGTGAGCGCCACAGCAACCTTCATCTCATTCATTGCAAAATTCTGTCCAATGCAGTTTCTGGGAGGTGAGATGGATTATTTCAAATGTATTATTTTCAACATAGGTTTTATAACATTTTATTACTTTTACTATACATACTTTTAGTTAAAGAAAATCTGTGGTCGCAATATATACTCTTATTTTATAACATCATCATTGTAATAGTAACACAAATAATAGTTATTTTTGATAAGCCAATATAAGCTTACTTAACAAAATCTCCTTTCTTGATTTGCGTGAATTTTTTACTTCTTCTAGGTTACTTCCAAAAGTTTTGCCTTAGACTTTCACAAGGAGTCTGCTTCATCCTGTGAGCCAGAAAAGCGGTCGCCAAACACTTTGGTGACCATAAAAAAGAAAAGGCTGCAAACTGAGTGCATTAAGGTCCAGTTCACACCATAGAACCGCAGTACGGATGCGTTCCTGATGCTTTTCTGTATGCGCGTTTTTGATGCGTTTCCAGTGGGTTTTTGATGCAGTCCAGTGCAGTTTCCCCCCCCCCTTTTTTCTTAGGACATGTGAGTTCCAGTGCATTTTTGGTGCATGTAGGTGCATTTTGGTGCATTCCGGTGCGTTTTTGATGCGTTTTACCGCGTTCCAGTACAGTTCAGTGCGTAAAAAATGCAGCACTACTTTTTTTTCTGGAGCTCAAACGCACTGAACTGACTGCACTGGTGTGAACTAAGCCATTGAAAGCCATATAACCTACTTTCCATGCGTTTTTGATGCAGAAAAAAACGCACTGGACTGCATGTGGTGTGAACTGACCCTTATAGAGCACAAGGAGCTCTGAGGTGAAACTTGATATATTATACTTAAAAAGATCACAGCATACACTTTCCTTTTATACCATCACCATCGTAATAGCAATACAAGCAAGTTATTTTTGACTTGAAAAGTCATTTTTATGTTGTGAGTGCTGCCTGTCTGCTGGCCACCTCTTTCCACAACTTCTTGGAATCCCTGCATGCTTTGCAGTTTTTTTCCAGCTATTTTCCAAGGTACCTTGCTGTCTGCAAGCAGTGATTCCTGCACTGACCCTATCTCCTGAAACGCCTCCTATCAGCACCTCTGTAGTTCGTGAAATGTGTGACACGGCAGAGCCTACTCACTGGGTATAGTGAAATTGTGTCACAGAATTCAAGAAAGTAAATGTGTGGGATTTTTCAAAAAGTTTACAAACTTTAAAGTGTTACTAAACCCACAACAGTAAAATCAGTCTGCATATGTGGAATAGCATGCTTGTTATACTCACTGTGAAACTTAAGGGGTTAATCCCCTGCATGGTTTAAAAAGGCTCTTTGATCCTATATGCACAGATCATCCCTCTCCTGTAGGGTCTCTCTTGGCAAAGCCAGATAAGACACAGAGTAGTAAGGCTGCACATGCTCAGTTTGGTCTCTATTGCTGCAGAGAATATTTCCTTGTTGAGCTGAGCTTTTCAGGTCACATGATATTGACATCGCACATGTGGGCGTGTATACAGATTCTAAATGATAGACCAGTCCCTCCCTCCTCCTCCTCCATGCCCAGTAACTAAAAAAAGAACACAGCGGGTGGGATGTCACATCTTGATTCATGGATGACCCGCCTCCCATAACAGCATGAGGACACAGGCTGTAGTGGAAATCTCCTCCTGCCTGAACACTCAGCACTCAGGCAGACCCTGCGATTTTTAGCGGTACTGCGATATTGGGGCAGACATGTCGGACCATTTTGACACTTTTTTGGGACCATTGGCATTTATACAGCGATCAGCGCTATAAAAATGTACTGATTACTGTGTAAATTACATTGGCAGTGAAGGGGTTAACCTGCAGGGGGCGCTCTAAGGGTTAACTGTGTTCCCTGGGCGTGTTCTAACTGTGAGGGGGCTGTCCTAGCTGGGGAAGGGAAGTGATCACAGCCCTTCCCCCTCTCACAGAACGGAGGTCTGTGTTTACTTACACGGACCTCCGTTCTTTCAGTGCGGGGGGGGGCATCGCGGGTAGCCGGCGGCGATCGAGTCCGCGGCACCCGCTCCCTGGCCCTCCCTGAACACAGTGAGCGCGCGGGCGCGCCTCCGGCGGCGCGTGCGCTCACAGTGTGCGATCTCGCAGCCGCTGTCGTATGACGGCCATTTGCGATATCAAACCACTTTGTCGCCGTCAACCTGCGGTTGGCGGTCAGCAAGTGGTTAAGATCATTAAGAATAATAGGCGTAGGCTACAAATAATTGAAACACAAGGAGGAAATTAATACAGGATTTTAAATTTAAAAAAAAGACACCCTTTAAACGCTTGCCACCATAATGAGCTTTCTATTAATTCTATCACACAAAAAAGTCTCTTCTGTGTGTCTCTCTGATCTCGATTTCATTTAGCTCAGCTTGACGACTCCAACTTGGGGGGGTAGGGCTTTAGGTTTTTTTCTACAATAAAATGATTATTATTCAGTGATAAATATATGTTATGTATTTCCTAAATTACCTTTCTACTGGACATAAAAGATGTATATATTACTGTGTACTGAGGCTTCAAACTAAAGTGTCATAAAAAAAACTTCTCTTATTTTCTAAAGCAGCCAATTAGATGATCCCTTTCACTCTCCTTTACTGCAAAGGAAAAAAATAAATGGAACAA
This sequence comes from Glandirana rugosa, assembly GCA_018402905.1. Lineage (NCBI taxonomy): Eukaryota > Metazoa > Chordata > Amphibia > Anura > Ranidae > Glandirana > Glandirana rugosa. The sequence continues at coordinate 1,894,733 of BLSH010325470.1, read as the reverse complement.
TCTGATTGGTGGACAAAAAAAACATATTTTCTTTCAGATATTTTGATTAATAAAAACCTGCACGGTTTTAATCTTTTAAATCATTGCTTGTAAGTTGTATGAAGAGCGCAGAGATACCTTCCTCCAGCAGAGAAGGGCAGGAAGGCGTGTGAATGTCTTTTGGTGATATTCTCAGGAGAGAATCTAAGGGGATCAAATACCTAAAATCAGAAATAAAATACAATTTATTAATATATGTGTGTAAAAAAAAAAGTAATTGGCAGTGTATTTCATAGAGTGGCATTTTTTATTATTATTTTTTTTTGTATTGTCTGCAATGGTCCTCACACCAATCAGAACAATTAACACCTTCAGCCATGTGACTTGAACAATTGACACCCACCAGACATGACAGTATGGTTTTTGTATTTTGATATAAGAGCACAGTGACTTCACAAACTTTCACATCTCTCATCCTGTTCTTGGAACAATCAACATCTGCCTTGACATGCTAATTAGTGATCACTCAGTAACCTGTGTGGCTATAAATGCTGGGGTGTGTTCCTGACACTCATTACAACTGAAGCTGAGCAGTGACGTGTTAGATTCTGGCTTTCAATTTTTCAGTGCACATACAGTTGTGCTCATAAGTTTACATACCCTGGCAGAATTTGTGATTTCTTGGCCATTTTTCAGAGAATATGAATGAGAACACAAAAACATTTCTATCACTCATGGTTAGTGTTTGGCTGAAGCCATTTATTATCAGTCAACTGTGTTTACTCTTTTTAAATCATAATGACAACAGAAACTACCCAAATGACCCTGATCAAAAGTTTACATACCCTGGTGATTTTGGCCTGATAACATGCACACAAGTTGACACAAAGGGGTTTGAATGGCTATTAAAGGTGGCCATCCTAACCTGTGATCTGTCTGCTTGTAATTAGTGTGTGTGTATAAAAGGTCAATGAGTTTCTGGACTCCTGACAGACCCTTGCATCTTTCATCCAGTGCTGCAACGACGTTTCTGGATTCTGAGTCATGAGGAAAGCAAAAGAATTGTCAAAGGATCTGTGAGAAAAGGTAGTTTAACTGTATAAAACAGGAAAGGGATATAAAAAGATATCCAAGGAATTTTGAATGCCAATCAGCAGTGTTCAAACTCTAATCAAGAAGTGGAAAATGAGGGGTTCTGTTGAAACCAAACCATGGTCAGGTAGACCAACTAAAGTTTCAGCCACAACTGCCAGGAAAATTGTTCGGGATGCAAAGAAAAACCCACAAATAACATCAGGTGAAATACAGGGCTCTCTGAAAACAGATCCTTTGACAATTCTTTGCTTTCCCCATGACTCAGAATCCAGAAATTTCAGTGCAGCACTGGATGAAAGATGCAAGGGTCTGTCAGGAGTCCAGAAACTCATTGACCTTTTAGGTTGGTTTCACACTATCCGACACAAAAATGGTCAGACTTTTGATCCTACTTTTCCCTGCAACATCGGTCTTACTTCAGTCCTACTTCTGTCCTACTTTGGTCCTACTTCCATCCGACTTGAATGAACAAGATAAGATTTTGCTCCGACTTTGAGACAGTGACTTGTCCTTTGACCAATCAAAACAATCCCAGTGTGAGATAAATTCCTTTTACTGCTGCTGTAATCACTAAGTCGGATGTCACAAGTCGGATGGGTAGAACAAGGATCCGACTTTGATCCTACTTCAATAGGCTGAAGTAGGACCAAAGTCAGATCAAAGTAGTACAGGAACCTTTTTCTAAGTCGGACCGACTTGTGTCGGACCAGTTAAGACGGCTTTCATAGGGAAACATTGATATTGTGACATAATGCGACTTGTGCTCACAATGTCAGTCCATTTGTCGGACAAATGTGAACCCAGCCTTATACATACACACTAATTACAAGCAAACAGATCACAGGTCAGGATGGTTACCTTTAATAGCCATTCAAACCCCTTTGTGTCAACTTGTGTGCATGTTATCAGGCCAAAATCACCAGGGTATGTAAAATTTTGATCAGGGTCATTTGGGTAGTTTCTGTTGTCATTATGATTTAAAAAGAGTAAACCCAGTTGATTGATAATAAATGGCTTCAGCCAAGCACTAACCATTAGAGTTGAGCGAACCCGAACTGTAAAGTTCGGGGCCGTACCAAACTTTTGGGTGTCCGGGACCCGGACTTTTCAAAAAAAGGGGTTCTGGTATTTTATTACACATGTTGAAAAGCTGCCAAGGGCAGCCAATCAACAAGTGTTTCACTGGTTTTCCCTAGAAGCCATCACAGCCATGCCTACTAATGGCATGGCTGTGATTGGCCAGTGCACCATGTGACCCAGCCTCTATATGGGGCTGGAGTCACCGTGCTGCATGTCATATGCTCTCAGGATAGTTTAGGGAGAGGATGCTGCTGGCTCTGTGAGGGACAGATTGCAGAACATCTCATCCTGCATTACTGAATGATCTGATTGTGAACTAGGGAGAGATACTAGTACTGGTGCTTCGAGGGACAGATTTCACACCTCATCCTGCTGCACAGAACGATCTGACTGGACTAGGTAGAGTCTGTTGCTTTAAGGGAAAGATTATTCTTCTAAAATCATCTCCAAGTTCAATAGGGAAAGGTTCCAGCTGTTGCTTTAAGGGAAATATTACTGTTCTAAAATCATCTTCAAACTGTGTGTGAAAAGTCTATTTCAGCCCCAGGGAGCCATATCAGTGTTGTAAAATCATCTTCAAACTGTGTGTGAAAAGTCTATTTGAACCAGAGGGAGCCATATCAGTGTTGTAAAATCATCTTCCAACTGTGTGTGAAAAGTCTATTTGAACCAGAGGGAGCCATATCAGTGTTGTAAAATCATCTTCCAACTGTGTGTGAAAAGTCTATTTCAACCGGAGGGAGCCATATCAGTGTTGTAAAATCATCTTCCAACTGTGTGTGAAAAGTCTATTTGAACCGGAGGAAGCCATATCAGTGTTGTAAAATCATCTTCAAACTGTGTGTGAAAAGTCTGTTTGAACCAGAGGGAGCCATATCAGTGTTCTAAAATCATCTAAGATGATTTTAGAACACTGATATGGCTTCCTCCGGTTCAAATAGACTTTTCACACACAGTTTGAAGATGATTTTAGAACACTGATATGGCTCCCTCCGGTTCAAATAGACTTTTCACACACAGTTTGAAGATGATTTTAGAACACTGATATGGCTTGAAATAGACTTTTCACACACTGTTTGAAGATGATTTTACAACACTAATATGGCTCCCTCCGGTTGAAATAGACTTTTCACACACTGTTTGAAGATGATTTTACAACACTAATATGGCTCCCTCCGGTTGAAATAGACTTTTCACACACAGTTTGAAGATGATTTTAGAACACTAATATGGCTCCCTGCGGCTGAAATAGGCTTTTCCCACACACTTTGAAGATGGTCCACATCCACCTCCATTTTTGATTTTTTTAATGTGATTTTAGTTTAAAAATTATTTTAAGTTATTTCCCTAACCCCATTTCTTTGTAGGGCACTTGTCCAACCCTTACCCCATTTTCCTTCCTTTTGCAGACCTCTAGGACTTTCCAGGACTTTGTTACAGCCATGTCTGTGCCTAAAAGTTCAGGTCCCCATTGATTTCAATGGGGTTTGGGGTCTGTGCCAAAGTTCGGGTCCTGTCCGGACCCGAACCCGGACTTTTTCCCGAAGTTCGGCGGAACCAGCAGAACCCAAACTTCCAAAGGTTCGATCAACTCTACTAACCATGAGTGAAAGAAATGTTTTTGTGATATCATTCATATTCTCTGAAAAATGGGCAAGAAATCACAAATTCTGCCAAGGTATGTAAACTTATGAGCACAACTCTATAGTATGAAAGAAAATTTCTGACTGGTTGTAACAGGCAAAATTACATCTTCCCTTTGCCTTGCCACAAACAGCCTTGTTATTCCATAACATCACTTAGTTTCAAGGGAAACACTACTTCAGATCATATATATATATACACTATATATATACTCTATATCATTTTGTCATTAATTGTTAAATGTTTTTAACATTTCATTTTCCTTTTTATCCATAGCTGGTATGATTTACTAAAACTACAAAAAGATTACATTTGAACTTTTTACTAATCAAGGCAACCTGGGTTGTTCTGTGATTTGAAATTCCCGCGGCTTGATCTTCTTTCCGTACCTCTCAACATGTACGTCACATGGACAGCGCTGACCAATCAGAATTAGTCTAGCCTGTCATGTCAGCGCTGCAAGGAGAGGAGAGAAAGCCAAGAAGATTTCAAATCCCCGGACCCGTGAAGTGGCGTTCCGGTGCCTGACAGACAGTGTTGCCAACCACAATTTTCAGGCTGCCCGTAAACGTCCGTTACGGGCAGCGGTGCCCGTAAAAAAGATGCCCACCAGCTGACCATGCAACTGCGCATGCGCCGTTCCAAAGCCGACAGGACTCTGGAAAGTTCGTACGTGCTCGGCCGGGCGGGCCGATGCGCAGTAACGTGACAGCATCCTTTTTGAATAGAAGCCATCTGCCAGAGTGCCAATCCACTCATTCTTGGCGGTGCCGCAGCGGCCGGAGCCTCATTCACTCACCCCAGCAGAGAAGGAGCCTAACAGGGGTGAGGAGAGAGTGACTGTGACACTATGTGTGGGGGATAGCAAAAAAGGGGGGTGAAGCCATGCAGGGCCAGGAAAGGACACTGATGTGCTGCCCTGTGGAGAGGTGAAAGGGGCATAAGAGTTCCCGTTCACTGTAAGGGGGAATCCTGCAGACTGAGGAAAGGGGGGACTCTGTGCTGGCTGGGTTATAATAACCTGACCTTCATATAAATGGAGAAATATGTTTTTTTGACTTTTGTTTAACTTAAATACATTGCTAATATCACTAGCTATGTGTTTATAGTTAAAATATTGATATTTGCACTGTTTAGCACTGAAAACTGTAATTTTAGGTACTTTTTTGCAGTGGCAGTAAAAAATGTGGCTCTGCCAGTAAATTTCATACTTGCCAGCAAAAAAATTGGTGCCGTTTGTAAATTTTGGCATCCTGCCAGTAAATTTCACTTTGGGGGGCTGGGGTTGGAACACTGCTGCCAGAGCAGGATTGTGGGACTACAGTACAGCGGGACCGGGTGGGGGTGGACAGAGGGTCCAATGATTTTCTGTAAAGGTGAGCTTACATCTCACGCTCAGCATTTAGGGGCAGAAAAAAACCCTCTTTTTTGCGATTTTGAGAGCAGTTTTCTGGCTGAAAAAAAGTGAATGTGCCTAAACTCTTCTAAAAGCTCCTGAGCTCTCCTAAACGCCTTTTGAAAAACCCTATATAGGAGCCTTTTTTTCTGCCAATGGTGTTTTTTTAAGCCCAGTGTGCATGAACCCCAAAGCCTAGAACAGCACAGCGGGCTGAACAAACAAAAACGGACAGCTCAGGTCAGAGCCACTGTACCGACAATCCGATGTTAGCAATCTCCTGGGAGGGCTGACTGAAAGTCAGTCAGCAAACATTTTTTGTTCATGCCCCTTTGACAGAAGTCAGCCGAAAGGATCGGCTGCAGTACACACAGCCCGAATGTCGGCCGGTTTCTATTGAAGGAAGTTTCATGAATTCCAATATCAAATGTTAACAGCAAACAGCATTTTGAAGGCTGATCCTCCCACCTGCAGTTATGTTTGGGAAAGGATATGGTAAGACCTAATGCTCCAGAACAACATATGCTACAATTCTTGTGTAGCCCCATCTACTTTTAGGTAGGTGCTAGGTGTTAGGATTTTGGTAGGTAAGGTAAATTAAGTCAGGTCTCAGTAAAAGTCAGGCCTGATTGTTTTTACCCTGGGCAGGGGAGTGGCTCAGGGAGTGGCTGGTGATTCGCAGGCAGTGACACCTCTTGGATACCTCCTCTTTGCTTCTAGAGGGTTCTAGAAGAAATGGTGGGGAAGAGAGGTGGGGCTGCCTGGGGTGCTTGGGCAGCTCTGACCAATCCCCTATCTGGATTGGCAGGGGGCAAGCCTTCTTAAATACCTGGGGTCGGCCCAGCCAGGGAGGAGAGTTTGGGTGGAAGATCTGGGAGATGGAGCACTAGTTCCGGAGTCCTTTGAGGGGGGTGACCTTGGGTCTGGAGGTTTGGGAGTGGAAGGGACCCCTCAGTACATCCCATGGGGAGTCTTGACTAGGGAGCAAGAGAGAGCAACGGAGTGGTGCTGCCGGGCAAGTCTCCAGGAGGGATACACCATGTGTCGGTGAGTGACACACACCCAGGGAAGCTGGAAGAGGCACACCGGAGCAGAATGGGGGGAGAGAGAGAGACAGTCTAAGAAGGGTGCAAGAGCCAGTTGGGACTGTGGTGTCACCGGGCAGTGGAGTTGGGTCGCTGCAGCCAGGGCCTAAAGAAGGGACTGACTGGGAGCAGTAGTCCACCTAGGCTAGCTAGCACACTTTGTACTTTTCCTACACCAGAGGGGTCCGTGACTCCTGCCCTTAATGGGCGGTTTACCAAGGCCTGGCCAGAGCCAGAGGCAGGCCTCATCACGTGCTAGCTAGGCCTGAGAAGTGTTGTGAAGTAAAGAAGTGTATATACAGGAGTCTATATAGGTGGTCCCATTGAAGAATTGTTTGATCTACCCTTCCCAAGTTAAATCCCCTAAAAAAAAAAAAAAAAAGTACCAGCCTGTTCTTCCTTACTCCGGATGTGTGGAAAAGAGTGACTGAGGGCAGTGTGACAGGTGAACCACTACTTCCAGCAACCCCTACGGGGGCATGGCTACATTTGCAATGTTGTGCATAGTTCACCAGAGTGGATTGTTTTTTCAATCAATAAGTGTGGACTTTCACTTTAAATACACCAAGTAAATGTCATGTACTCTTTTGAAAACAGGTGATCCACAGGTGAGTTCATACAAATGTATAGAGAATTGAGCAAATACAATACAAACATTTCACAATTTAAAACACTTGCCTCTGGATTTTCCCATACACTACAACATCTGTTCATTGCATAGATGCACAACAGAACACCTGCACCTGTAGATACAGAGGACATGAATGGATGATCGGGTGATTTGTATAGGTATACAAAATAAAGGAAAACTAGGCATAGCAAATATGTTTAAATATACTTATATAGCAAGCGCTTTGTTGTATTTCTAAATAAGCAATTCAGGCCAGAATACTTTTTTACTTTTTTACTATTATATGTAATGTTATCTCTGCCTACATTGCAACTGATCCTCCCCACAGCATATCACTGCAGTAAGAAGAACACAGCTCATGTGCAACAGAAAGAGTGAGAGTACGCATCCCTGGAGAGGCAGAGCACTATGTGATAACCTAGCAAGCCGCCAATAAAAAGGTCAGTAGTAACACGGAGTTCAGAGGTCAGTAGCATGCAATGCATAGTTGAGGATCATGTGCAAGTAATGTAGCATTCAAAGATCAGTAGTATGTATGTAACACAGAGTGCAGGGTCCAGAAATAGGTAAGCAGTGTTCAGGGGTTCGTAGTGTGTAACGCAAAGTGCAGGGATCAGGCATAAATCATGCAGGGTTCAGAGGTCAATAGTGTGTATTGCAGAGTGTAGGGGTCAGGAGCAAGTAATACAGAGTTTAGAGGTCATAGTACAGTGTATACAGTATCTCACAAAAGTGAGTACACCCCTCACAATTTTTGTAAATATTTTATTATATCTTTTCATTGACAACACTGAAGAAATGACACTTTGCTACAATGTAAAGTAGTGAGTGTACAACTTGTATAACAGTGTAAATTTGCTGTCCCCTCAAAATAACTCAGCACACAGCCTTTAATGTCTAAACCACTGGCAACAAAAGTGAGTACACCCCTAAGTGAAAATGTCCAAATTGGGCCCAATTAGCCTTTTTTAACTCCCCGGTGTTGTGTGACTAGTTAGTGTTACAAGGTCTCAGGTATGAATGGGGAGCAGGTGTGTTAAATTTGGTGTTATCACTCTCTCATATTGTTCACTGGAAGTTCAACATGGCACCTCATGACAAAGAACTCTCTGAGGATCTGAAAAAAAGAATTGTTGCTCTACATAAAGATGGCCTAGACTATAAGAAGATTGTCAAGACCTTGAAACTGAGCTGCAGCATGGCGGCCAAGACCATACAGCGGTTTAACAGGACAAATTCCACTCAGAACAGGCCTCGCCATGGTTTGACCAAAGAAGTTGAGTGCACGTGCTCAGCATCATTTCCATAGGTTATCTTTGGGAAATAGACATATGAGTGCTGCCAGGATTGCTACAGAGGTTGAAGGGGTGGGGGGTCAGCCTGTCAGTGCTCAGACCATACTCCGCACACTGCATCAAATTGGTCTGCATGGCTGTCATCCCAGAAGGAGGCCTTTTCTAAAGATGATGCACAAGAAAGCCTGCAAACAGTTTGCTGAAGACAAGCAGACTAAGGACATGGATTACTGGAACCGTGTCCCGTGGTCTGAAGAGACCAAGATAAACTTATTTGGTTTAGACGGTGTCAAGCGTGTGTGGTGGGAACCAGGTGAGGATTACAAAGACAAGTGTGTCTTGTCTACAGTCAAGCATGGTAGTGGGATTGTCATGGTCTGGGGCTGCATGAGTGCTGCCAGCACTGGGGAGCTACAGTTCATTGAGGGAACCATGAATGCCAACATGTACTGTGACATACTGAAGCAGAGCATGATCCCCTCTCTTCAGAGACTGGGCTGCAGGGCAGTATTCCAACATGATAACAACCCCAAACGCACTTCCAAGATGACCACTGCCCTGCTAAAGAAGCTGAGGGCAAAGGTGATGGACTGGCCAAGCATGTCTCCAGACCTAAACCCTATTGAGAATCTGTGGGGCATCCTCAAATGGAAGGTGGAGGAGCGCAAGATCTCCAACATCCACCAGCTCCGTGATGTTGTCATGGAGGAGGGGAAGAGGACTCCAGTGGCAACCTGTGAAGCTCTGGTGAACTCCATGCCCAAGAGGGTTAAGGCAGAAAATAATGGTGGCCACACAAAATATTGACACTTTGGGCCCAATTTGGACATTTTCACTTAGGGGTGTACTCACTTTTGTTGCCAGCGGTTTAGACATTAATGGCTGTGTGTTGAGTTATTTTGAGGGGACAGCAAATTTACACTGTTATACAAGCTGTACACTCACTAATTTAGATTGTAGCAAAGTGTCATTTCTTCAGTGTTGTCACATGAAAAGATATAATAAAATATTTACAAAAATGTGAGGGGTGTACTCACTTTTGTGAGATACTGTATGTTCATGAGTAAAACAAACACTTTTGTACACAGTGATGAATTTATCAGATAAAAAATAACGTTATATTTAACAAAAGAGGAATGATGACTGACCTTTTGGAAGGCTTCGCCCATCACAGAATGTGATTGGTTGGCTGAGCTCACGAGCCACTTCAGGTACTGGTGGATACAGACGCATGCTCTCCTTAATACACATCGTGGTGTACGGCATATTAGCCAGATCATCCCTGATTGCACAAAAGATAATATTAGCACAAATGGACAATACAAAAGCATTTTGATGATTTTTAGTTTAGATGGAAAACCCCTCCATGCTTTGGCCCTCGTGGTAAAATGGAAGAATCTCCACTGCCCAACTGACTCTTACAAGCTTGTTAAAAAAACTGCAAATGTGCAGACTGTACCTATGACAACCCAATCTCTGACTGCAGCTAACCCCAAATCTCCATACTGTTAAGTGACCAAGGATGCTGTCAACAAAAATAAAAATGTTTGGGCTGTGAACAAACCGAAATTACCCCATAAAAACACTGAGAACATACACTATATTACCAAAAGTATTGGGATGCCTGCCTTTACATGCACATGAACTTTAATGCCATCCCAGTCTCAGGCTGGGTTCACACCTATGCGAACTGGATGCGGTTTACACCGCATCCAATTCTCATGACACTTGAAAGAACATTGCTTTCTATTGTGCTTGTTCACATATGTCCGGTACAGCTGGGGTGCGAATTGAAAAAGAGTCCTGAACGGATACTGATGTAAACCTGACCTGATCCTGATCAAAAACTGACCTAAAAACGCTGAACAACTACTTTGTCAATTAGCTGTGAAAACAGACCTTCAATTCGCACCGCAATGGTGTGAATCCAGCCTTAGTCTGTAGGGTTCACCCTTTGCAGCTATAACAGCTTCAACTCTTCTGGGAAGGCTGTCCACAAGGTTTAGGAGTGTCTATGGGAATGTTTCACCATTCTTCCAGAAGCGCATTTGTAACATCAGGCAGTGATGTTGAACGAGAAGGCCTGGCTCACAGTCTCCTCTCTAATTCATCTCAAAGATGTTCTATAGGGTTGAGGTCAGGACTATGTGCAGGCAAGTCAAATCGCTAATCCATGTCTTTAAGGACCTTGCTTTGTGCACTAGTGTACAGTCTGGTTTGAATAGGAAGGGGCCATCCTCAAACCGTTCCCACAAAGTTGGGAGGTTGAAATTGTCCAAAATGTCTTGGTATGCTGACACCTTAAGAGTTCCCTTCACTGGAACTAAGGGGACAAGCCCAACCCCTGAAAAACAACCCCACACCATAATCTCCCCTCCACCAAATGATTTGGACAGTGCACAAAGCAAGGACCATAAAGACATGAATGAGCAAGTTTGAGGTGGAGGAACTTGACTGGTCTGCACAGAGTCCTGACCTCAACCCCATAGAACACTTTTGGGATGAATTAGAGTGGAGACTGCAAGCCAGGCGTTCTCATCCACATCAATGCCTCACAAATGCGCTTCTGGAGGCTGGAACCTTGTGGACAGCCTTCCCAGGAGAGTTTAAGCTGTTATAGCTGCAAAGGGTGGGCCAACTCAATATTGAACCCTACGACTAAGACTGGAATGCCATTAAAGTTCATGTGCGTGTAAAGGCAGGCATCCCAATACTTTTGGTAATATAGCGTATATTTAGTCTGACCATATAGCAATGATGGAAATAGATCTCTGGATCCAAGATCTGCAAAGTAACAGCACTAGATCCACATTTTCTCAGAAGTATCTGAACTATCAGTTTAGCTTCAATATAATAAACATAACATAAAGTAATAAACATAATAGTAAGTTCTTACCATACCACAGTGTCTCGATCTCCCAGCACCTCTCTGATCTCCTCCCGACATTTGTCTTGATGTTCTGGATATTTGGCCATACAGTAGAATATCCAGGAGATCCCGCTGGCTGTTGTATCGTGTCCCTCAAACATGAACGTATCCACCTCTGCACGTAGGTCCTCATCAGACAAACCCTGACCGTTCTCATCCTACAAATATACACATGCCTCTACTTCTTTTTTCAGAATATTTAAAATCGAATTCAAGTCAGACAGCCAAATACACTATTGGAATACATAAATGTAAACTGTCTTGTCAGCCAAAGAATTTGTAAGTCTGTTCAGCAGTGGTGGCTGCTCATGCAGGGCGCGGCCCCCCTAATCTATGTGCCCATCCCCTAATCTACATGCAGGGCGCCGGGCATATGGATTCCAATGGTTTTTTTTTTTTTGAAGCACATGAGTAGAGCCTGAGGCTCTAATTGGCTTCAAAAAGGGTGGGCTCGGGTCACAGAGCACTGCGCTATGAGCCCACCCAGTTGTGTGACATTAGCAAATTAATATTCACTAATGTCTTCCTGTTTCTCCTCCTGGGAAATCAGGAACCAGGTCCTAAGACCCGATTGGCCACAAGTCCTAAGTCCTGATTGGCCAGGAGGAGAAGCAACCGCCGGGACTCAGGAGGAGACGCAGGGGCGAAGCCGCCAAAGCCACGACCTGGATGGGTTAAGTCAGGGGCTGGCGGGGGGCCTGGCGAGCGGTGCGGCAATCGAGCGATGGGGGGAACGGTGATCGAGTGAGCAAGCGCAGGGGGGAGGGGGTGGCTGACTGTCTGGCTGGCTGGCTTGGGGGGGTTATCTGGCTGGGGGGGCCTGGGGCTGCCCCCCTAAAAAAACTGAACACCAGCCACCACTGCTGCGCAGCCATTTTTGTGATTCCTATACCTCTAACAGACAGCACATCCAAGAGGGTCACACAACTCTCTTTCTTAGGCTGGCCATCCAATATACGATTTTCTGGTATTTTGTAGTAATCAGGTAGGCCCTTACATAGTTGAAGTTAAAACTAAAAGGAAATTGAAATAAGAATAAGAAGAAGAATAAGAATAAGAGAAGAATAAGAATAAGAAGAAAAGGAATAAGAAATTGAATAAGAAAATTGTATAATGTATGGCCAGCTTTAGAGTTGGAAAACACTGGTGAGGACTTCCCACCTTCAGTCTGCTGCATAACAAGGCCCGGTTCACATTATAAAATCGCACAGGAACACACTGCACATTCCTGTCCAATTCACATGCAATTCAGTGCAGTGCGATCTGAGCCCATTCATTTTGAATGGGCTCAAATTGCACTGCATAGCAGTAAAAGTAATGCATGCACTACTTTTGGAAACGCACTGCAACCAGATCGCATTGTACTCTTGTACCATGTAATCCGTTACATTTGAACACACTGCATTTGGGGTGTTGTTAGCTTAACATTGACACCTGCTGCAGATCACAACTGCAGTGCGTTTTGAAAACGTGCATGGAACGCGAGTTTCCCGCACTGCTTTTTAGTGTGAACCTAGTGTAAAGGAAAAGCAACACATTGGCAACTCATTAGCTTTTCTTTAAACTGCTTACTTCTCCTATCAGGATGAACCTTGGAAGCATACTTGCATACAGAAGAGCACAACTGGCTCCTAGTCCTGAACTTCCCTCTCAGTCTGAGCTGCTGAGCAGGGATGGAATGCACAACTGCATTCATTTATTACAGACATCCATATAGTGCCGACAGTTCATGCATTGCTTTTACATACTGTACATTCAGTGCAGTGAGCCAATGCAAATTCATTGCAGATAGTGCACAGGCCAGGTACCAAACCAAGTCCCCCAGTGCTGCAAGCCTTGAACTGTTCGGTTCAGATTTAACCCATTACTAAAGGACCCAAATATTGCAGTTACAGTGGGTATAGAAAAGAATCACTCCCTTTAAAATAATCACTTTTTCTTGCTTTGTAGCCTGAAATGAAGACAGACATGGTTTGTGTTTTAACCACTTCCCGACCACGTGCCGTGTTTATATGGCGGCAGTCGGGATGCTAAGCGTGAATCGCCGTAAAAACACGGCGATCTGCGATCAGCCACTAGGGGGCGCGCACGCCCGCCGCACTCCTGGGGAGTGTGCCCGTGGCTCGGGCGGACCCGATGTCCACCGGCGAGCCGCGATGAGCAGCCACAGGGAAAGAACGATGTAAACACGGCGGTTCCCCGCTCTGTTAGTAGGGGCATGAGAGATCTACTGATCCCTGTCACTGGGATCAGTTAGATCTCTCATGCCCATGTTAGCCCAACCCCCCCCCCACAGTAAGAACACACCCAGGGATTTATACAGTAATCAGTGGACATTTAAATTTCTGATCGCTGAATAAATGTCATTGGTCCCAAAAAAAGTGTCAAAAATGTCCGACATGTCCGCTGCAATATCGCAGTACCGCTAAAAATCGCAGATCGCCGCCATTACTAGTAAAAAATAAAAAAAAATAAAAACCCCAGAAATGAATTCTCACCATCCGTAAACGTGGCCACTTTTGTGCAAACCAATCAATAAATGCCGATTGCGATTTTTTTTATCACAAATATGAGGAATTATATAAATCGGCCAAAAACGGTGAAAAATAATGTTTTTTTATATTTTTTTTTTGGATTTGAATTTTAGCAAAAAGTAAGAAATTTGTTTTTTTTTTGCAAAATGGTCGCTCTTATTTTGTTTATAGCGGCGATCAAAAATGATGCAGAGGAGATCAAATACCACCAAAAGAAAGCTCTATTTGTGGGAAAAAAAGGACGCAAATTTTGTTTGGGTACAACGTCGCACGACCGTGCAATTGTCAGTTAAAGCAACGCAGCGCCGAATCGCAAAAAGAGCTCTGGTCCTAAAGCTGGAAAACCTTCCGGTTGGTAAGTGGTTAACCAGCTGTATTTACTCAGTGCAACTTAAAACAAGTATATAACACCAACATGTCAGAAAAAAAATAAAAAACAAAACAAAAAACAGAAACACTGAGTTTGAAAAAGGATCACCCCCTCCTAAAAATGACTCGAAAGCATATAAAGCCATTTGACTTTCAACTGTGAACAGCTGTGATCATTTTGATTAGCTCAGCATGAAAAGAGCTTTCCAGGAGTATTCAGTCTCTGGTAGTGTAACTGAAGCAAACAATCAACTATGGGTGGCAATGCACTGTCAAAAGATCTCTGGGATAAAGTTGTGGACAGGCACAAGTTAGGAGATGGAAACAAAAACATTTCAAAAGCTTTATTAATGCCTAGGAGCACAGTGAAGTCTATTATTGAGAAGTGGAAGGTATTTGGTATAACACAGACCCTACTTGGATCAGGATGCCACTCTAAACTGGATGAAGGAGCCAGGAGGAAACTGGTCAAAGAGGCTACCAAGAGGCCTACAGCAACTCTGAAGATGACTCTGAATTTATGGCAGAGTAGTCATTGTGTGCATGTGACAACAATATCTCCAAAAATGGGGCCTGTATGGGAGGGTTGCAAGAAAAAAGCCACTCCTCAAGAAAGGCCACATGCAGCCATGACTGAGCTTTGCCAAAATGCACCTTGAAGATTCTCAGGCCACATGGTGAAAAGTGTTATGGTCAGGTGAGACTAAAATTGTATTATTTGGCCTCAATACCAAACGATATGTTTGGTGGAAATCCAATACAGCTCACCATTCAAATATCACCATTCCTACAGTAAAGCATGGGGGCGGTAATATCCTGTTGCGGGTGTTTCCCGGCAGCAGGGACTGGTGCACTTGTCAGGATAGAAGGAAAATGTATGGGGCAAAATACCATCAAATTCTTGAGGAAATCTGCTGTTGTCTACCAGAAAGTTGTCAATGGGAAGAAGGTTTACCTTCCAACATGACAATGACCCAAAGCACACAGCAAAAATGACCACACAGTGGTTGAAGGAGAAAAGAGTGAATGTACTTGTATGGCCCAGTCAGAGCCCAGAGTTAAACCCCATTGAAAATCTGTGTAATGACTTGAAGACTGCAGTCCACTAAGAGTTAATCATCAAATTTAACTGAACTTTAGTTGTTCTGCAAAGAAAAGTGGGCAAATATATTGCAAAGTCTAGATGTGCAAAGTTAGTAGAGACATATCCCAACAGACTAATGGCTGTAATTAAAGCAAAAGGTAGTTCAACAGAATACTGACACAAGGGGGTGATCCTTTTTCCAACACAGCGATTCTGTTTTTTTATTTTTTATCTTTTTCTGACATGTTGGTGTTATATCTTTCACTTGGATGTTATAAGTTGCACTGAGTAAAAACAGCTGGATGAAACGAAAACTGTGTCTGTCTTTATTTCAGGCTGCAAAGCAACAGAATGTGATTATTTTAAAGGGGGTGGTTATTTTCTATACCCACTATACATGCTTACTTTATTAAAAACTAAACATAAAATGCTGCATTCCTAAACAATTGATGGGCATTCAATAAAAAATGATGAATGCATAACATAACTTATTGTATGGTAGCCTTAGTTTGCAAAATCATGTTCTTCTTTTATTCAGGCAGTCTTGTATGCCACTGTCTAAGGCTGGATTCACACTGGTGCATCCTTAGACATCACATGTGAGTCGCACCGCTGTGTAGATTACATGTGATGTCTGTGCAATGCAAATTCAGCCATACATGTTGTATGGCTGAATTTGCTTCGCATTCACACCAAAATGGTGCAGGACCTATTTTAGGTATGCACTGGAATCGGATTGCAAGAGTGTTCACATCCATGCAATCCAATTCCTGCACCATTGGACAGTAGGCACTAAGATATGCGAACCGATCTGGGGGTGTCATTAACTTTCTATTCACACCCGCAGCAGTTTGCATAGGGCAGTGTGAACCATCTGCGAGTTCTATGTGATGTGGGAACCGGCACTGGAATCGCACTGGTTCCCGCATTGGGCTAGTGTGAACCGAGCAGTGGCGGCTGGTGTGGGAGGGGCGCTGGGGCGCCGCCTCCCCGCCGGCAAAAGACTGAAAAAAAAAAAAAAAAAAAGTCAACCCGCCCACCTAGGTGGCGCCGGTACCTGTCGGTTTCTCGGCTTTTCTTTTTTTTTTTTTCTTTCAGTTACATGGCCGCGGTGGATCCACCCGCCCAACTGAAAAAAAAAAAA
>BLSH010325470.1:1834003-1851159 GCA_018402905.1 Glandirana rugosa | reverse complement strand
ATTTTTTTTTTTTTTTAATTATGTATTTTACTTTATAATTTTTATTTTTACAACTTTTTAAAAAAAAAAAAATTTTTGACCACTTTTTTTCCTATTACAAGAAATGTAAACATTCCTTGTAATAGAAAAAAGCATGCCAGGACCTCCAAAATATGAGATCTGGGGTCAAAAAGACCTCAGATCTCATTTTTAGACTAAAATGCAATAAAAAAAAAAAATTTTTGAAAAAAGTGGCAGGGGGAAAAAAAAAATGTCCCCTTTAAGAGCATTGGGCGGAAGCGACTTGTGACGTCGCTTCCGCCCAGCCATGTTATGGAGCCGGGTGAGCGGCTTCACTGGAGGGAAAGGACGCGATCATCTCCGCCGCTGCCGGCGGGTCCGGTAAGCGGCGGAGATGACCGGAAAGCGGCGGGAGGGGGGGGCACCTCTCCCGCCGCTGATAAAAGTGATCTCGCGGCGAATCCGCCGCGGAGATCACTTTTATCTTACGCAGAATCGCCTCCTGAAAAAAATTATACCGGGGTTATGGTAGCTATCTGCTACCATAACAACGGTATCCCACTTCAAAGTACCGCCGTCAAACGACGTACGGCGGTCCGGAAGTGGTTAAGTTATATACTTGTTTGGTCTCAGTTTCCTGGCGTAGCTACGTGTCTGGTCTGCCAAGCTGCTGAATCCTGAAACAGTGCATATAAGACTTAACTGCAATTTAAACAATAGTACTATTAGTGTGCCCTAAGAGAATGCCTAGGATATGGTGCAATGTCCCCAGAGTGGTAGCTCTTAGCATAAACAGTAGATAAAGGTCTCCGTGTAGCAGCTGTAAAGAGGCAATCTTTAATTATAACTCTTCAGCTAGCTAGCGTTGGGGCCCAGCTGTACCATTGGTGCATATGAGTACAGTCCCAGGCACACTTGCAGGCAGCAAACAAGGCTACTAGATACAGTAGCTGTATGGTCCGTTTCTAAAAGGACTCAGTTTTTTTCTCTAGCGGCAGATAGTAAATCCCTCCAGCTCACCAGCCCCAGTGATATTGTAGTCACACGTCCGGTCACACGTAGCAATTAATTCACTCTCTGCTCTGCACGCAGGTGACTCTGGCTGTTGCCACTTGTGAACTCAGCACTTTGGATCCTGCTCTGACTGCCAAAATGCAGCAGTGCTGGTGCACCCTGGACAGCGACGTGCACTCTCCATGCTCCCTCACAGAGGGAAGAGGAAGTGGTGTCCTCTACAGCCTGGTAAAATGCAGCTCTTTCCTCTCCTTCTTCTGCAGGGTCTGGTGGGGGCTGTAGTTCAGGCCCCATTACTTTCAGTGGGTAGCCGCTCCCAGGAAGATACTACATGTTCCATGACTGTTTTGGATTTCCGTCAGACATATCGTTTGATGCTGAGGCCAAATAATTACATTTTAGTCTCATCTGACCATAACACCTTTTATCCATGTGGCCTCAGAATCTTCAAGGTGCATCTAAAGTGGTCAGATGAGACTAAAATTGAATCATTTGGCCTCAACACCAAACAATACATCTGGCAGAAATTCAATGCAGCTCACCATCCAAATAACACCATTTCTACAGCAAAGCATGGAGTTGGTAATATCCTGTTATGGGGGTGTTTTTCTGCAGCAAGGACTGGAGCACTTGTCAAGATAGAAGAAAAATGAATGGGGCAAAATACCATCCAATTCTTGATGAAAACCTGCTGCCCTCTGCCAGAAAGTCGTCAATGGGAAGAAGGTTTACCTTCCAACATGACAATGACCCAAAACGCACAGCAAAAATTACCACACAGTGGTTGAAGGAGAAAAAGGGGAATGTCCTTGCATGGCCTAGTCAGAGCTCAGACTTTAAACCCATTGAAAATCTGTGGAATGACTTGAAGACTGCAGTCCACAAACGGTCACCATCAAATTTAACTGAAGTTGAGCAGTTCTGCAAAGAAGAGTGGGCAAATACTGCAAAGATGTGCAAAGTTAGTAGAGACTTATCCCAACAGACTAAAGGCTGCAAAATGTGGTTCAAGAAAAAATACTGACATAAGGGCGGTGATCCTTTTTCCAACTCTGATTCTGTTTTTTTTTTTATTCTGTTCTTGAATTTTTTTTTTTTTTATGACATGCTGGTGTTATATCTTTCACTTGGATGTTATAAGTAAATACAGCTGGATAAAACAAAAAACTGTGTCTATCTTCATGTCAGGCTGCAAAGCAACAAAATGTGATTATTTTAAAGGGGGTGATTCTTTTCTATACCCACAGTATATATCAGTGCCTGTAAGATTCATAACAAGATGGAAGGCATAAGGTTAACATGAAAATGAATCCCAAATGTATTACAAAGCAACAGACATAGAAACAGATTTAATATAATTAAACACACTGAAAATCCATTTCCAGTTTGTGGCCTATAGCAACTGTAGCTTCATTTTGTAGTAAACAGACAGGTGCTCAGCCTTGGCTTAAAGTGTTACTAAGCTTTTGAATGTATAAAGGATCCATCCGCACCCCCCGCAGCACACACATCCCCTATATGTTGTTATTTCTTTAAAATAAAACGGCTGTATACCTTTTCCAATGATCGGTATACAGCAGTCACATGACATACATCATTGTCTGGCCGAACGCTGAAGGTTCTTGAAGGAGGAGACTTCACTCTCCTCTGATATGGATAGTGATGGTACCTGACCCCTGACCCACTGTCCGGCAAGTGCTGATTGGCTGACTGTGCCGATGACATGTACAGGAAATGTTCTCTCCAGCAATACAGACCAAACTGAGCATTTGCAGCCTGACTCCACTCACTATGTCTTATCCAGACTTGTCCAGGGGGGCAGTGCAGGAAGAGGAGGTTCTGTGCACACACAATCAAATAGCCTTTTTACACAATATAGAGGATTAACTCCTTAGTTTCCACAGTGAGTATAACAAGCATGCTATTCTGCATATACAGAGTGATTTTACTGTTGTGGGTTTAGTAACACTTCAAAGTGCGAGTAAACCACAAACAATACAATCTAAATTGCTCTTTTGGCCTGTTAAATAAACCATTGAAAACATTTTGTCATGTCTATTTTTTTAAGGTTTTAAAACCAGTCGATCTTATTAGAAATTTAGAGCTGTCCGGTGAACACTTTGCATGTTATCTCAAAGAATCTACTTAGCCCTTCTAGTTCTTCTCCAAGGACTATAAGTCAATTAGTGCCTGTGCTTTGAAGATGAAGACAATAGGAGAGGTTGACTAGTTTACCAATAGAAAACTGGGTAGGGCTGACACCACTCAGTCCACAAAAATGCTGTGTTGTCAGTCTACAACAGGAAATTAGGAATGCATTTCTGGCAGATGAGCGGCAATTTTTTGTACTTGCTGGGTCTTTATAGAGATAAAACACACGTAAATGTGCATGCCTTTCAGATATTACTGCATGTGTTTTTTTCTGTTTTGCCTTGATATACGCTTTAATTTAAGCACATCATTAACTGCATAGGTGTCCACTTATGTCATACAATTATATAGGAAGGTACATAAGCACACATTTGACTTCAGTTATACACATTAAAGGAAAGGGAATTATATTATTTTTTGGAACCAACCCGATTCCACCTGATATTTTTCTAGCAGAAGTGAACAAATTGCAAGACCCCTTTCACACTGGAGGCACTTTACAGGCGTTATTTAGCTAAAAATAGCACCTGTAATGCGCCTCTTAATGAAACTCAGTGTGTCCTTTCACACTGGAGCAGCACACTTGCAGGAGAGGAAACAAACTCCAGCAAACAGCATTTTGGGGGTGGTGAGGGAGTGATGTACACACCGCTCCTCCACAGCCCCTGCCCATTTAAAATGAATGGGCGGTGCTTCCGAATCGGCTTACACCGCTCCAGAAGCGTCACGCGTCAATGCTTTTATCCCCTTTTTAACCCCTCCTTAGAGGTTAAAAGCACCCTGCTGCCGCCCAAATAGAGGCGCCAAAGCGCCGCTATAACAGCAGTAAAGTGCCACTAAACTAGCGGCGCTTTACCACTAACGCTCGGGTGGCTGCAGTGTGAAAGCAGCCTAAATCTCACTGGTTGCCAAGAACTAGACAAACATTTTCTTTATTACAAGGCTCAGAATCCCATGCTACTAACCTGTCATTCTGGCAGTTGCTCTGACAACTGAAGGCACATTTCATGATGGTGTCCAGAGTCATGAGGCTGACATATTGGAACAGCTCCACTGGTTTTTTATCCGGGATGAGGTACTCCCATTTATCCTGAAAAATGACAATCTGTCAACATGGCAATCAGGGAAAAACTTGAGTGTTTTAGACAACATTCCATCTTTCATATAGGAAAATAACAAAAAGTTGTTTTCAGCAGGGAAAGCACAGAATCTATTAGGAACTTAATTTAACAGATACTTAAAGAGGAGTTCCACCCCCCACTAAAAAATTAAAACTCTGCAGCTACAAATACTGTAGATGCTGACTTTTAATATGAGGACACTTACCTGTCCAGGGAGCCCACGATGTCAGCACCCCAGCCGATTTTCGGATCGGCTCTCAGGTGCCGCCGTCTTTTATGGTAAGGGAAACCAACAGTGAAGTCTTTTGGCTTCACAGCCAGTTCCCTATTGCGCATGCGCTAAGCGTGCTGCGCTAATTGGCCCGGTGGCAGAGGAAGAAGGGGGGCCGAACTTCCGAGGGACGGCACCTAAAAACAGGTACCTGTTCCTCCCATCCCCCTGAAAGGTGCCAAAAGTTGAGAGATGTTTTGTATGTATACACAGTACCACTTCTCATGCCTGGTATGCTGGGTAACCATGTCCTCTGACGTCCTGTACCATGTCCGCAGCCTCTGACATCTGTTCTATGTCCACAGCCGCATATTCTATACATGTGTATGCCCGCTCAAGCATATGACTTTCCTTACTTTGCTGCTATGGGCTCTAGCCCCAGATCTTTTTTAGACCTAGCAATGCCCCTCGCCACATTAAACTGGCTAGAAAATATGACTACTTCTAAAGAGTCAATTCCCTAGCAAAGCCCCTCCCTCCTTGCACATCACAGCCCATTCTTTCACTGTTAGTGTCTGTTTGGTATCTGTGCTGGCCCACCTCCTTTGCCCCTCCCCTCACTTCCTTACACAGCATTTTATGTAGCTGCCAGGTGGGGGTAAGCAGATGGATACTATAGAGCAGGGTTTCTCAACCAGGGTTCCATGGATTCCTTCAGAGGTTGCTAGGGGTTCCTTGTGCAATGAGCAATGTCTGTCTCTCAGATAAGTTCCCACTGACACCATTGATCTTTTTAGCTACCTGTAAGGGGATAATTCTTCCCAATGATCACAAGTGTAAGGAGCATTCTTCCCACTGACCATCACACAAATTTATCATAAGTTGTAGTTATAGTAATTTTTTTCAGGGGTTCCCTGAGACGGAAAGTTAATTCAAGGTTTCCTCTGTGTTGTAAAGGTTGAGAAAGGCTGCTATAGAGTGTCATTTTGGTGACAACTCGGAGTCTGCTAGGGCTGCTGATTTCACAAACAAGGTGGTGACTCCTAGAAGCAGTCTCAGCGCTTTTGGATAGCTACAGGAAGGGAGGCTTTACAGATAAAAAACATGCATAAACTTTGCTAAATGCATATACAATTTAGGCTGCATTCACACCTGCTTTTTAGCCCGACAGGCAGCCAAAATTGTATATGCATTTAGCAAAGAGTGCTAAAAACAGCACCAACACAATGCTAAAGACTCCTGAAAAGAGTTGGAAGTTATACCTAGTGATTCTGGAGTTTATATAGAGTGTATGTGTAATTACCAGCATGACATTCACGCTGTCTGACATCAGTTTCACATACGGCTTCAATACATCATAATGGAAGGCGGGAGTCAGCAGCCTGCGGTGCTGGAACCACTTCTGGCCGGATAACACCAGCAGCCCTTGACCTGAGCAACGTGAATGAGAACAAGTTTTGGATGAAAAAGCCAGTCCACCATGTAACAATCTTGTGTTTTTCTACATGGCATCTGAAAGCATTTGCGATGCATCCAGTGGTGTATCATCCATGGGTGCAGGGTGTTCACTGAACACGGGCCCTAAGGGGTGGGGGGGGGGGGGCCCACTGTGCTCTGACCGACACTGCACCCATGGATCTCTCCATGACAGTTGGGGATGATCGGTGCAGTGTGGGCTTGCACAAGGGCCCACCAATTTCTTGGTACGCCCCTGGATGCATCTAATCCCTATATTCAAAATCTAACAATAAAATAAACATGGCTTTATCCCCAAACTTAAAGTGATTGTAAAGTCTTGTTTTGCTGTTCTTTAAAAATAACAAACATGTTATACTTACCTGCTTTGTGAAATGGTTTTGCACAAAGCAGCCCAGATCCTCCTCTTTTGGGGTTCCTCGCTCTTTAACCACTTCAGCCCCCGGAAGGATTTCACACTTTAGGACCGGAACCCTTTTTGCAATTCGGCACTGCGTCGCTTTAACTGACAATTGCGCGGTCGTGCGACGTTGTACCCAAACGAAATTTGCGTCCTTTTTTTCCCACATATAGAGCTTTCTTTTGGTGGTACTTGATCACCGCTGCGTCATTTCTGATCGCCGCTATAAACAAAAGGAGAGCGACAATTTTGCAAAAAAACCCAAATTTCTTACTTTTTGCTAAAATACAAATCCAAAAAAATATATAAAAAAACATTTTTTTTCATCGGTTTTGGCCAATTTATATTCTTCCTCATATTTGTGATAAAAAATCGCAATCGGCGTTTATTGATTGGTTTGCGCAAAAGTGGTCGCATTTACGGATGATGAGAATTCATTTCTGGGGTTTTTATTTTTTTTTTATTTTTTACTAGCAATGGTGGCGATTTTTAGCGGTACTGCGATATTTCAGCGGACATGTCGGACCATTTTGACACTTTTTTGGGACCATTAGCATTTATACAGCGATCAGTGCTATAAAAATGCACTAATTACTGTGTAAATGCCATTGGCAGTGAAGGGGTTAACCTGCAGGGGGCGCTCTAAGGGTTAACTGTGTTCCCTGGGCGTGTTCTAACTGTATGTGGGCTGCCCTAGCTGGGGAAAGGAAGTGGTCACAGCCTCCATGTAGAGGAAGGCTGTGATCACAGTCCTTCCCCCCTCACAGAACGGAGGTCCGTGTTTACCTGTTTGACCCCACCCCACCCCCTCTCTCTCCTGATTGGCTAACTGGCTTTGATTGACAGCAGCGGGAGCCAATGGCTCCGCTGCTGTGTCTCAGCCAATCAGGATGGAGAGTACCAGATGGCTAAGGCACTCGTGCACATCGCTGGAGGAAGATCGGGCTCAGGTAAGTATTGGGGGGAGGGGGGCTGCTGCACACATAGAATGTATTAAGATAAAAAACCTTATGCCTTTACAACCACTTTAAACACCAAGTCCAACAATCAATATTATACACAATAACTTATTATAGTGCCACCTGGTATGTCCTACAGTGTGTTACATCTTCTTAGGGCTTGGTTCATACTACTGCGACCTGAAAGTCACATGACTTGCGGTGCGACGTTGCCAGGCGACTTGAGTACTACTTTGATGTGACTTTAGAAGCAAATTTCAGGGAATGCCTAGGTAATCTTCCTGTAATGTCAGACCCAAATCACATCAGTATAGGCAAGAATCAGACTTGCATTAAAGTCTATGGGCACAAGTCGGATAAAAATCGCCTTGAAGTAGTACAGGAACCTTTTATAAAGTTGGAGCGATTTTAGTAGTGCTAATTAAGAGAGCTCTCATTGATTAACATGGGGTTTCATACGTCATGTGACTTAGGGTCTCACAAGTCAGATCCCAAGTTACGGCAGTGTGAACCGAGCCTGAAAGAAAGAAAGAAAAAAAAAGTTACAGCATCATTACTAGCAACAATATGGTGCATTTTATAAATCAGGGTACTATAGTGGCCTATTTTACCAGGTTTTGTCATTGCCTTCTTGACTTCTGGTGCTGCTGTGTTTGTGGAATTAGTTTTAGTTTAGGGTGCCAGTGGGCCCAGTTGTGGATCTGCTGCTTTTAATGGATTGTCTTCTCCTAGGTGTTAGCCAGTGCCACCTGAAAGCCATGATGCATTTGCTTTGGCCAGCCATCTTTTGATTATTCCACACACATCTCTATGATCAGTTTGCACACTATGTAAGGGAAATTGTAATTTAGAAGTTGGCAGGCAGGATTTTTCAGGTCTAACTATCATGACCTTATCTTCCCTCTAGTAAAGCAATTAATGGCCTTGTATTCTGTTGTAAAGTTTAGTTTGTGTTGTTGTGTAACCCTCCAGTTTGTCTGGCTAGGACAGGCAGAATGACTCAGGTCTGCAACTGGTTGTTCTTCACAGCCCTGTAATAAGCTGGGTGTAGTGCATTTGCCAGTTGTTAAGTAGCTGAGCTGGTGATCCTGCACCAGCATGGCAATGTATGGATCTCCATCATTTTGCTTTGCTAGTGAGATAAAATGTATGAGATTGTAAACAATTTTCCAGTTAGAATGGTGACAATTTAGGACAGGAAGCTCTCTGCTCTATGATAAAAATTAACACATTTTAGCAAACCTTTCAAATTCTGTAGGTGCAAATTAAAAAAAGTGTCTGACAGAGGCAGCTGGTGAAATTTTAGGATGGGGGGCGCCAGGCCATGCCCTTCCTTTTGACCCCTCCTACTTATCATAAGCCCCACCTCTTATAGAATCTGCCCCTTGTATTCCACATATTGTGTCAGGAGTACACAGCTCAGCATCACAGGACACAGCATACAGCTCAGCATCACAGGACACAGTATACAGCTCAGCATCACAGGACACAGCATACAGCTCAGCATCACAGGACACAGTATACAGCTCAGCATCACAGGACACAGTATACAGCTCAGCATCACAGGACACAGTATACAGCGCAGTATCACAGGGTACAGTATACAGCTCAGCATCACAGGACACAGTATACAGCTCAGCATCACAGGACACAGTACACAGCTCAGCATCACAGGACACAGTATACAGCTCAGCATCACAGGACACAGCATACAGCTCAGCATCACAGGACACAGTATACAGCTCAGCATCACAGGTGGGGTATATAGCAGCCAGTATCACAGGACACAGTATACAGCCCCAGCATCACAGGCGGGAGATTTAGCAGCCAGTATAACAGGTGGGGTAAATTGCAGCCAATAACACAGGAGGGGTAAATTGCAGCCAATAACACAGGTGAGGTAAATTGCAGCCAATAACACAGGTGGGGTAAATTGCACCCAATAACACAGGTAGGATACATTGCAGCCAATAACACAGGTAAGGTAAATTGCAGTCACCCCCGCCGCCGTGGGGCTCGCGGCACTGACAGCCCCCCCCCCCCCACGAACTCGGGACAAAGTCCTGCACTTACCCCATCTATTAGCAGGCTGGCAGTGTGCAGAGTCCGGTGAGCGGGGAGCGTGCTCTCCGTGCTCCGGCGACATCCTCGTTCTCCTCCAAGATAGGCGTCCAAAAGGATCGCCTGTCTTCTCCGCCAATCAGGAAACCGGAAACATACCGGCGCTTCCTGCTTGGCTGAGAGCGGTTCCCAGTTAGAAAGGCAAATGTTCATTTGCCTTTCTAAGGTCTTGTGGCGGCACACTTTGTGCCACAAGCCACACTTTAAAGAAGCGAATTAGAGCCTATGAATCTAATGAGATGCTTCATGGACACCCCCCGCCGCAATAATTCATGCGGCCGGTGCCACAAAGGGGGGCGGCCGCATAAATGGGGGGGCTGGTCATGGGCGGCCATGGAAAGATTCATGCTATGCATGAATCTATTCATGGCATAGATGGGGTGGCTGGAGAGAGGGGGTGGCGTCCGTGCGCCCTGATGGATGGGCCACCACTAGTGTCTGATATAGACTCTTCTGGAAACACATTTAGTAGAAAAATCAGCGGAAGTAAAGGTGCTTTTAAGGGCTTGAGTAATTTCAAGTGCATTTAAAAAATAAGTATGGGTTTAAGTAAGATAAAGAAATCATACTCCCCTAGGTGGATGCAGCATCAGCCCGATGCTGCATCTGTCCCCTACCGGCTCTAACACTGATCCCTCAATTCTCAGGCTTTAGGTTGCAGAAAGCCGGCGACTGTCAACTTGGGTACAGTCAGGCTGGGTTCACACTAGTGCGAATTGGATGCGGGCTGCGGAGTGAATTGCACAGGAGTCCTGTGCATCTTTGGCTCCATTTCAGGTCTGTATTCAGGCAAAAATTCGGGACTGATTCGTCCCTGAAATGGAGACCCCTGCTGTAAGGCGCATGCAAATGCAGTGTGAACCCAGCCTCTGTCTGCCCATACATGGTTCGAATCTCGGACATTGCCTGGTGAACCGGCCGAGATTTAAACCGTCTATGGCTGGATTTAGAAACACAGTGCTACAAGCAAAGCCAACAATGAAGCATCATCTCCTCAATATGAGCACTGGGTGGCTGAGTATGTTATATCAGCTCACCCCAGCAGACCAGGTAAGAAGGAGTTAATATTAAAACTAACCCTGAAGAAGTGAACAGTATTCTACTGATGCTTATGTTTGTTTTTGTAATATCTTGTCTGTAAATATATCTTGCACCATTTTGCTAAATTTTCAAATGCTCTAATTAGAAATTAGGAACACTGCCTCTTTAAAGATGCTACAGTCATGTAAACTCTGTTATATTCCTGCCTGGGCATGGCAGCAAGTATTACAGACATCTCTTACAAGTCAGAATCCTAAAAACAGATGTTATGAAGGGTGCGTGTTTAAGTTAAAACACATAGTGGCAGTCACTGAGTATATGTAAAGGGTTAACAGCTTATAATCCTAGTATTTGTGGGTTTACTATAATGTTTTTATTTGTGTTACATACCAATCCACGAAGTTAAGAAATTATAGGTAAAAGTATCCTTGGGATCTATAAGAATGAAAACATTACATTCATTATATCACACTTTCTTGTTAGAGATTACGGTCTAATATAGAACAGGCTATGAAAATTCTTATTTTGGCCCAGGTGAGGTTCCCTGGCACTACAGATTCCCCTTAAGCATTACTCTAGGTTCTGCATGGTTGCCAGTAAAACTTGGTGGCAGATAATACTCGTGCCCTCTGGTTTTTACTTTGGAGCCCAAAATCAATAATTCAATGTCAGTCTGCACAAGCTAGCTTGATTGTTAGGAAATTACAAAAAAAATCAGTTCATCAGAATTCAAGGTTTAGCATTTTAATCTTTTCAGGGTGCCACAGTGGTGATCATTGCTTTGTCAAATAAAGACCCGAGTTTAGGTTTGCCAACTTTTCTTCAAGCCAAATCTGAACACTTTAGGGGTGCACAGCTATTTTTTGTAGTATACACTATAGAATTGTAAAAAGACCTGGGACACCTTTGGGTTACCCAAAGAGAATCAGCGCCATGGCCAACACTGGGTATAGCCAAATGGGGCATGGTTAAATAAAACAAAAGCATTCTTGTGCCCATAATATATGCTTAGGTTAATAAAACAAATGTCACTGTAAAAATATGAACTTAGCTTACCTTAAAGGTGGACAGTGTCAGGCTGTAGTGCAGAAGACACTGTCAGTAGGGCAGTGGACTGTGTGTGGACAGTGTCAGTAGGACAGAGGTTGGTGTCAGTGGATGGTATTAGTAGAGCAGTAGACAGTGTCAGTAGGGCAAAGGTTATGGTCATTCAGTAGATCTGTGAACGGTATCAGTAGAACAGTGGATTGTGTCAGTAGGACAGAGGTTGGTGTCAGTGGATGGTATTAGTAGAGCAGTAGACAGTGTCAGTAGGACAGAGGTTAGTGTCAGTGGATGGTATTAGTAGAGCACTAGACAGTGTCAGTAGGGCAGAGGTTATGGTCATTCAGTAGATCTGTGAACAGTATCAGTAGAACAGTGGATGGTGTCAGTAGGGCAGAGGTTACTGTCAGGGAGTAGATCAGTGGATGGTGTCAGTAGGGCTATGGACTTTGTCAGTAGGGCAGAGGACGGTGTCAGTAGAACAGAGGTTGGTGTCACTAGTTGTTTAATTTATTTTATTTTTTAATCATTTTTTACAGTTTATTTTTTACAGTTTTTTATGACAGCCCTGTCGGGGGACATTAGTGAAATATTAGGGGTCTAAACGGACCCCTGATGTCTCACTTTTGAGACAGAGAAAGGGAAGGAGGCCAAAGATTCCCCAGTCCCTTTCTTTGCAGCCTCAGCTGCACAGGAAAAGTGAATCAATGTGAAATGCTCTGTGCTGAGCGGCTTCCTGTTCATTCACAAACTGAAACACAAGTTATTATGTTTCAGTTATGAATGGACACTGGATCTATCGGTAACAATCACCCACTGTGTTCATTCAGAAAAAGAAGGGGTCAGTAAATGACATATTTACTGCCCCCTTCCCCAGCTCTCTATCCTGAAACATCCCCTACAGCAGCAGGTGGGAGAGGAGAGGAGGGAGGCCAGCAGTGCTGCGGGGGGAGGCCCCAGGCAACAGAAAGAAGTGGAACCTGGACAGGGGGAAGGCAGGGGTGGCATTTACTAGAACTGAACGGCTGTATTGTCCTCCTGCGGCTGCTGAATGGCGGTGGGAGGGAGAGGATGAGAAGCAGACTCTCAGCTGCTGCAGGAAGAAAATCCAGCCGATCGGTTCTAGTAAATGCGGCCCCCACCTCCCCTCCTGTCCAGGTGTGACAGGGAGGCCGCAAAGTCTGGTCTGAATAATATGTCCAGGTTTCAGGCAGGCTGAAACCTGGACATATGATTCAAAACCCAGACGGTCCTGGTGAATCCTGGACAGGTGGCAACCCTACCTAAGTTACTTAACAGTAATTTCTTCAGCATAAAAATATATTAAACATGTTTTGCCAGCTCTGACCCTGCCGGGAAAGAATAGCTTTTGCATAATCAGGGTGACAGATAATCAGCATTCCAAAGAAATTTCCCAGCCACAGAGGGTAGGCATACGGATACTGCCCAGCATAGTTCATCATGACGTCAAGTTCGCTTCCATCTCCAGGGAACTGAAAAATAAAAATGCAGATAATGCAGCTTATTTATAGAAACTGGACCACAATAAGGCACACAGCACGTGCGAGTTCTTAGAGAGCTCTATTCTATTGGCTTCAGACATAGTCTGGAAAACGTGGGACTCAGTCAAACATCTATCCTTTTCCATAAGAAAAAGTGCAAAGTGGTGAGCTGACTATGGGGGAATGTGGGTTATTGCCCTTTGCAAAGCCCAACGCTGGTCACAAAATCTGATTAGACCATCTTTAAAGTGTTACTAAACCCACAACAGTAAAATCAGTCTGTATATGCAGTAAAGCATGCTTGTTATACTCACTGTGGAACCTAAGGGGTTAATCCTCCGCACTGTGTAAAAAGGCAGTTTGATCCCGGCTTCTCTGATCCTCCCCTTCTTCCACTAATTCCTAATAATTTCCTTATAACACAGAGTCTATGGAGTCAGGCTGCACATGCTTAGTTTGGTGTGTATTGCTAGAGTTTTTTTTTTCTTGGGATCAGCACAGGACCAATCAGCACTGTCCAGACAGTAGGTCAGGGGCCCTGCAATCTCATAGGTCATTCAGAAAACGTCTCCTACATGCTTTAACCAGTGCTTGGCCAGAGACTGATAGAAGTCACAAGACTGCTATATACTGCTGATGAGAAAGGGAATTTAGCAGTTTATATTTACTAAAATAATTGCATCTCCATGTTCTGTGTACTGTCTAAGACCAGATATAGTGAATGCAGATCCTGGGTCTAGTAACACTTTAAGCTCGCCATACCTATTCCAATCTAACCATACAACCTCTGTACAATCAACCTTAGATTTACCATAACTTTGTAAATGAGTGCCCACCTAAACTATCCAATCAAGTAATCAGGCAGGTCCTCGCACTACACAGTTGTTAGTAGAGCTAAAGAAGATTGTACAGTTAGACTGTAATGTGTACAGTAAGTTTTAGAATTTTATATAATTTAAATATAACTAGCACCAACCCAGACCCCCCATCCCCCCGCAGCACTTAACCAGCACCCCTACCCTTCCCCCCGCCCACCCACTCGCTGTCTGCCCGCCACTTACCCCATCTTGGTGGTGGGTCAGGCGGCGGGTAACAGAGGCGAGCTGTGAGACGGGCGGCAAGGTGTGGGTCAGGCAGCGGCTCCTGTGTCCTCCGTGCTTCTACCTCTTCTCTCCTCCTGCTAGGTGTCCAATAGGATCGCCTGTCCTTTCAGCCAATCAGTTGACCTGTCTCAGACCCCTTTCCTGATTGGCTGGGAGGATTAGTGTGGTGATAATGAATATTCATTCGTTATTGTCACACAACTGGGTGGTCTTCAGGCACAAAACAAAAACCTGGCAAAGGCATAATGAGCTAGTATGCACCGCATACTAGCTCATTATGAAATACCTTAGAACGAAGTTCCCACAGGGCCGCGCGGTCACCGCTGAGGGAGCCAATATGTTCCCTCTGTGTCACTCCATTCCGGCAAGTACCGACGCGATATGCCGGACCTTCACTGTGCATACACCGCTGACATCAGCGGCTGCATGCAAGGTGAATATCTTCTAAATGACCAAGCGGGGTGTACCACCGATTTAAGAAAAAAAATCCCCCCCCCCAGTGGAATCCATGGTGCGCCCCTAATGTGCGGGCCACCACTGCATTGTTTAGGTAGGCATTCACACTTAGCTATCTGTAAATCTATAGGGCATTGTATGACGTTTGAACAATCAAGTTGTAGTATATGTGGCCAGCTTTGAATAAAATAAGGGGTGATTTACTAAAGGCAAATAAACTATGCACTTTGTGAGTGCACTTACATCAGAGCTTTGTGTATGAGGTGAGGCTTCACTTTGCAAAGAATACCAATTACATGCAAAGCAGTTGAAAAAAACATTTTTGTGATGATGCATGATTGGATAATGAAAGTCAGCAGAGCTTCTCCTCATTTACTAAGCTCTGCAGCAGCTACCCTTACAGAGTTCAACTGCACTTGCAAAGTGCGCAGTCTGGCTGCCTTTAGTAAAAAAAACCCAGTAATGTCTCTAAAAAAAAAAAGAGAGAACATTTTTCCTATTTTACATGGGTAGGAAGCAATAATGGCTTTTTGGGGATACTTTGACTTCCTAAAAACCATTATACCTTTGTGACATTCAGTCTGCCACGCTACCCAGGTGATATATTACTTCTATTATTTTCACCCTGTATTCATGTTCCCAAATTTCCCTTGCTGTATATTTACACACATGCGTCTTACCTCGTGGGCATTGCCATACAGCCAGTGACGTTTAGGACCTGGGAAATGGCTGAATGCTCTGTTCAGCTCCCTCCTTCTCACATACAACTTAGAGACTTTGAACAGAACATAGAGGAGGCAGAGCCAGGCAGTCCAGTGACACAAATCATAGAAGCCCAGAGACAGGAAGCCGAACACCCCACTGATAGCCATGATGGGCAGGAGCCCTAACAGTGTCAGTTGCAGACCTGGCTGTATTGATCTATAGAGCGGAAGGTGACAGCGTGTTCACAGACCAATGTACAGAAGGAAAGATTAGGAGAAGGAGGGAGAGAGGGAGAGGTGGAGCTTTTATAGGTAATGCTGTAATGCAGCTCGATGACTGAGGGCTCCTTCACACCACACACATTGCTATGCAGTTGGATGCATTTTCAAAAACAGCAAAAGGCTTGAGTAGCGGTACCCCGGCTGCTAAGTGATGTGGCCCACCTGTCACACTGCCCAGCCTGGCGTTCATCTCCCATACACTCCAAGTCAGAAAAACAGTCTATGTGCTTGTTTTTATGTTTTATTGAGGGATTAAACTTGGATGGGGTATAGGAAGCATGGGATGCCCAATGGAATTTGTCAGAATTTGCTGGGACAACTTATATACAGTCCTGTATATACACTCCGCTTCTCCTCCTGCATATCGCTTCCTCTCTAATCTTCACATATTTCTCCTCCCGCATATCGCTTCCTCTCTAATCTTCACATATTTCTCCTCCTGCATATCGCTTCCTCTCTAATCTTCACATATTTCTCCTCCCTCACATCGCTTCCTCTCTAATCTTCACATATTTCTCCTCCTGCATATCGCTTCCTCTCTAATCTTCACATATTTCTCCTCCTGCATATCGCTTCCTCTCTAATCTTCACATATTTCTCCTCCCGCATATCGCTTCCTCTCTAATCTTCACCTATTTCTCCTCCTGCATATCGCTTCCTCTCTAATCTTCACATATTTCTCCTCCTGCATATTGCTTCCTCTCTAATCTTCACATATTTCTCCTCCTGCATATCGCTTCCTCTCTAATCTTCACATATTTCTCCTCCTGCATATCGCTTCCTCTCTAATCTTCACATATTTCTCCTGCATACCGCTTCCTCTCTAATCTTCACATATTTCTCCTGCATATCGTTTCCTCTCTAATCTTCACATATTTCTCCTCCCGCATATCACTTCCTCTCTAATCTTCACATATTTCTCCTCCCGCATATCGCTTCCTCTGTAATCTTCACATTCCGCCCTCATATCGCTTCCTCTCTAATCTTCACATATTTCTCCTCCTGCATATCGCTTCCTCTCTAATCTTCACATATTTCTTCTCCTGCATATCGCTTCCTCTCTAATCTTCACATATTTCTCCTCCCGCATATCGCTTCCTCTCTAATCTTCACATATTTCTCCTCCTGCATATCGCTTCCTCTCTAATCTTCACATATTTCTCCTCCTGCATATCGCTTCCTCTCTAATCTTCACATATTTCTCCTCCTGCATATCGCTTCCTCTCTAATCATCACATATTTCTCCTCCTGCATATCGCTTTCTCTCTAATCTTCACATATTTCTCCTCCCTCATATCGCTTCCTCTCTAATCTTCACATATTTCTCCTCCTGCATATCGCTTCCTCTCTAATCTTCACATATTTCTCCTCCTGCATATCACTTCCTCTCTAATCTTCACATATTTCTCCTGCATATCGCTTCCTCTCTAATCTTCACATATTTCTCTTCCCGCATATCGCTTCCTCTCTAATCTTCACATATTTCTCCTCCCGCATATCGCTTCCTCTCTAATCTTCACCTATTTCTCCTCCTGCATATCGCTTCCTCTCTAATTCTCTCCTTCGCTATA
>BLSH010325470.1:1800898-1811220 GCA_018402905.1 Glandirana rugosa | reverse complement strand
TTTTATTTATTAGAAGATCATATACATCGTAAGTACATTCCAGTGCACATATTAACAGAATAAAGAAAGAATAAAGAGGAATATCAATGTAAATAGTTTTACAACATTTCAAGCAGTTAGTGAAAGATTGTTATATGAAGTCATAAATTGTCCTAGTGGATGAAAAAGTCAACTATTGGGGTCCTACCAGTTATGTTGTAATAAAAAATCAATAAGGTATATATAGTTAAGGCAGATAAGTTGAGTTCCAATATTTCCATTTATCCTTGTAGAACTGAATGCTATCATTAATTGTGTGGTAAATGTATTCTGCTATCTTAGTCAGCCTTTAGGCTTTCTAAGGGCATAAGTTACTCATTTCACTTCCTCACTACCTATCACAGTTTCAGAGGCCCTGAATTGCCAAGAAAGCAAAACAACCCCCCCCCCCCCCCCAAATTACCCCTTTTCGGAAAGTAGACACCCCAAGCTATTTGTATACAAAGCTAACCAAATAGTATGGGATAATCTGCGCAATAACACTCAATGTCACAATATTGAAAAATAAATTAATAATGATAGATGTAGGTTCCACAGCAGCTGTACACAAGGTTATACATCAAACCCTAAATAACTGGTAAGCAACAAACTCCTGAGCCCTGCACTATTTGTTGCTTACCCCAAGCTATTTGCTGAGAGGCATGTTGAGTCCATGGAATATTTAATGTTTTGCCACAAGTTTCTGGAAAATTGCAAAAAAAAATATTTTTTTACACAAAGTTGTCATTAAAAGATATATTGTTCGCAGATGCCATGGGTATATGTGAAATTACATCCCAAAATAAAATACATTCTGCTGCTTCTCCTGAGTACGGGGATACCCCATGTGTGAGACCTTTTGGCAGTCTAGCCATGTACAGGACCCAGAAAACCAAGCACCGACTTCAGGCTTTCTAGGGGCAGGGCTTGACAAATTTGCCTTGAATCTAGGAGCCAGCTAAAAAAGTTAGGAGCCAGTTTTTTATAGCGTAGTGTTGGGTTGTCAGCGCCTGGGGTAAGACAAGTAATATGCGCCCCTAACCCTAACTTACTCAGCAGAGCAGCCAGTCAATAACTCCACCATTACATCAGGGTTATAGGCTGGCCAGAAAGAGTGACACTAAAAAATCTGTTATAGGGGGAAACTCCTTATTATGCAGAATGCATCGTGACTGCGACATGTAAAACGCCCTCATGTGTTGCCTAATGGAGCTTAAGGGAGGCCAATGGTGGGTGGCAAAAACATGTCTCTACTGCACATTTTTACCACCCAACTTGCACATCTAAACAAAGCCTTAGTGACATTGTAAATAAAATACAAAAAAAAGGTGAAAAGTATTCCATCGCTGCTGATCTTCTGCTGCCTCTTTGCAGCCACTTCCTGCCTACATGCTTGTCCCCCACGGTGACTTTTCATTGCTCTGGTGGGTTTCCGGTCACCATGAAATACTGGAGCCCAGCTGCACACAGAGTGGTAATTGTTGATGGTACACAGGGCTTTATCACAATTCTGTTGCTTAGAATAAAGGTCACATTTCTTGCGGTGTAACATCATTTGTCATATTATACCAAAACAAAATAAAAAATGGGCTAACTTATTCATTAAAGTGTATTTTTTCTAAAAAAAATTGCGCTTGAAAGACCGCTGCACAAATACCGTGTGACATAAAATATTGCAGCAACCGCCATTTTATTCTCTAGGGTTCTTCTCTGCTAAAAAATAATATATAATGTTTGGGGGTTCCAAGTCATTTTCTAGCAGAAAACACTGGATATTTAATTGTAAGCCACTAATGTGAGAAAGGGTTTAGTCTTTAAATGGTTAAACTTTCCTGATAACAGCCGGAGAGAATTGCTTTGAAAGAAGAAGATACATTGTTGTGTTTCTTCTTCTAACTCTCAACAAATATTCCCGTGCAGCCAGCCAAGTGTAACAGCTGTTAGATGAAGCCGTGAACGGCTCTCGCTGAAAATGACACTGAATCTGCCTCGCTGTTTTAACTTGGGGAGAGAAGGAACGGCTGTCACTCGCCAGGACGTGAATTCTGGTCGCCATGGCGACCTGGCGCCCGGGGTTTGTCGAGGCCTGTTCTAGGGGTGTAAATTGCTCATTTCACTTCCTCACTACCTATCACAGTTTCGGAGACCATGAAATGCCCAGATAGCACAACCCACCCCCCCCTCCAAATGACCCAATTTTGAAAAGTAGACACCCCAAGCTATTTGCTGAGAGGCATGTTGAGTATTTTTCAGATCTGTCTTTTTGTCACAAAGTTTTGAAAATTGAAAAAAGAAAAGAAAAAATAAATTTTTCTTTTCTTTCTTCATTTTCCAAAAAATTGAGATCTACAAAATACTCACCATGCCTCTTAGCAAATACCTTGGGGTGTCTACTTTCCGAAAAGGTGTCATTTGGTTTTGTGCTATCTTGGCATTTCAGGGCCTCTGAAACTGTGATAGGAAGTGAGCAATTTACACCCTTAAAAAGCCTGAAGACGGTGATCGGTTTTCGGGGTCCTGTATGCAGCTAGACTGCCAAAAAGTCTCACACATGGGGTATCCCCATACTCACGAGAAGCAGCAGAATGTATTTTGGGGTGTAATTCCACACATACCCATGGCATGTGTGAGCAATATATGATTTAGTGACAACTTTGAGTTAAAAAAAAAAAAAAAACTGTAATTTTCCAGAAACTTGTGGCAAAACATAAAATAATCCACGGACTCAACATGCCTCTCAGCAAATAGCTTGGGGTGTCTACTTTCCAAAAAGAGGTCATTTGGAGGATATTTAAACTGTCCTGGCATTTAATGCCCAGCTTTAAAAGCTTATGCCACACATCACCCACTCTTCTAACCACTTGAACACCAAGAATTTTGCCTAGGTTCACATTGGTGCGATTTGGCTTGCAATTTGACATGTCAAATCGCTTGCCAAATTGGCGGCAAAGGCATTGTCCGAATCAGTGCGACGCCGACATTGCGGCACTGCACCAATTCCCCGTAGTTTCTGTACTACTTTTGGCGACCTTGGTGCGATTTCAATAGAGATCTGTGCAGGACCCCGCACAGATGTCTCTGATATTGCCCCTGAAGTCAGACCGACAGGCAGGTACGAAATCTTGCAAGTTCAGCTGAACTCGCACGATTGCAATCCCGCAGCGGTGTGAACCTGGGCTGACTGAAACTTTTTATTTAGATGAAAACATTTTTTTTTTTGCTAGAAACAGCAATTGCACCATGCATGTGAGGTATCACCGTGAATGTCAGATCGAGGGCAGTAAATCTAGCAGCCTCTGTACATCAAAAGTGGTAACCTGTAAAGGCTTTTAAAAATGTACACAGTTTGTGGCCACTGCACAGGTGTGCGCAATTGTACTTGGCATAAGATCATCTTTTATATTTTACCAAACAATTGGGCAATATATTATTTTTCTTTTTTTGCATTACAATTCAAACGCAAAAAAATTGCATTTGGAAAAACACTGAAAAAACACCCACCATTTTATTCTGTAGGGCCTCTGCTTTAAAACAATATATGTTTGGGGGTTAAAAGTAATTTTACATACATCGCGAGACCGATGCTTTCGCTCTTTGGGGGGTGCTTTTTTTATTATTTATTTTGCTTTTTTATTTTATTTTTACACTATCCCCCGGCGGCTGTGAGGGCGCACGGGGGGGCGCAAAGGGGCTGACCACCCGGCAATTTAGGTCCGTGCTGTAGCCGTCTCTTCGCCTATAGCGCGGACGTGTAGTGGTTAATAAACAAACACCTGTCATTTCAATTCACCTTCTTTGCCCATGCCTTTGATATAAATTTTTCCAACAATCACCCCCCCCCCTCCCCCCACCCTTCCATTCACCATAACATGTTTGGGTTTATGCAGTGTACTACTACTACACTAACACAAACATTACTACTACTCAGTGGCGGCTGGTGAAGTTTTAGGATGGGGGGGTGCCAGGCCCTGCCCTTCCTTTTTGACCCCTCCTACTTCTCATAAGCCCCACCCCTTATAGAATCCACCCACTCCGTCCCCTGTATTCCACATATTGTGTCAGGAGTACACAGCTCAGCGTCACAGGATACAGTATACAGCTCAGCATCACAGGACACAGTATACAGCCCCAGCCTCACAAGACACAGTATACAGCCCCAGCCTCACAGGACACAGTATACAGCTCAGTATCACAGGACACAGTATGCAGCTCAGTATCACAGGACACAGTATACAGCTCAGCATTACAGGACACAGTATACAGCTCAGCATCACAGGACACAGTATACAGCTCAGTATCAAAGTACACAGCTCAGCTTCACAGGACACAGTATACGGCTCAGCCTCACAGGACACAGTATACAGCTCAGTACCACAGGACACAGTATACAGCTCAGTATCACAGGACACAGTGTACAGCTCAGTATCACAGGACACAGTATACAGCTCAGTATCACAGGACACAGTATACAGCTCAGCATCACAGGTAGGGGTATATTGCAACCAGTACACAGTATGCAGTCTGTACACAGTATGCAACCAGTACACAGTATGAAACCAGTAACACAGTATGCAGCCAGTACACAGTGTGCAGCCAGTACACAGTATGCAGACAGTACACAGTATGAGGCCAGTAACAAAGTATGCAGCCAGTACACAGTATGCAGCCAGTACATGGTATGCAGTCAGAACACAGTATGCAGTTAGTACACAGTATGCAGACAGTACACAGTACACATTATGCAGCCAGTACACAGTATGCAGCCAGTACACGGTATGCAGTTAGTACACAGTATGCAGTCAGTACACAGTACACATTATGCAGCCAGTACACAGTATGCAGCCAGTACACAGTATGCAGTCAGTACACAGTATGAAGCCAGTAACACAGTATGCAGTCTGTATACAGTATGCAACCAGTACACAGTATGAAACCAGTAACACAGTATGCAGCCAGTACACAGTATGCAGTCAGTACACAGTATGTAGCCAGTAACACAGTATGCAGCCAGTACATGGTATGCAGTCAGTACACGGTATGCAGCCAGTACGCGGTATGCAGTCAGCACACAGTATGCAGTCAGTACACAGTACGCAGTATGCAGTCAGTACACAGTATGCAGTCAGTAAACAGTATGAAGCCAGTAACACAGTATGCAGTCTGTACACAATATGCAACCAGTACACAGTATTAAACCAGTATGCAGCCAGTACACAGTATGCAGCCAGTAACACAGTATGCAGTCAGTACACAGTATGCAGACAGTACACAGTATGAGGCCAGCAACACAGTATGCAGCCAGTACACAGTATGCAGCCAGTACACAGTATGTAGCCAGTAACACACTATGCAGCCAGTACACGGTATGCAGTCAGTACACAGTATGCAGCCAGTACACAGTATGCAGCCAGTACACAGTATGCAGCCAGTACACAGTATGCAGCCAGTACACAGTATGTAGCCAGTACACGGTATGCAGTCAGTACACAGTATGCAGCCAGTACACGGTATGCAGTCAGTACACAGTATGCAGTCAGTACACAGTATGCAGTATGCAGTCAGTACACAGTATGCAATATGCAGTCAGTACACAGTATGCAGTCAGTACACAGTACACAGTATGCAGTCAGTACACAGTTTGCAGTCAGTACACAGTTTACAGTCAGTACACAGTATGCAGTCAGTACACAGTACACATTATGCAGCCAGTACAGAGTATGCAGCCAGTACACAGTATGCAGTCAGTACACAGTATGCAGTCAGTACACAGTCAGTACACAGTATGCAGTATGAAGTCAGTACACAGTATGCAGTATGCAGTCAGTACACTGTATGCAGTCAGTACACAGTACACAGTCAGTACACAGTTTGCAGTCAGTACACAGTATGCAGTCAGTACACGGTATGCAGCCAGTACACAGTATGCAGCCAGTAACACAGTATGCAGTCAGTACACAGTATGCAGATAGTACACAGTATGAGGCCAGTAACACAGTATGCAGCCAGTACACAGTATGCAGCCAGTACACAGTATGTAGCCAGTAACACAGTATGCAGCCAGTACACGGTATGCAGTCAGTACACAGTATGCAGCCAGTACACGGTATACAGTCAGTACACAGTATGCAGTCAGTACACAGTCAGTACACAGTATGCAGTATGCAGTCAGTACACAGTATGCAATATGCAGTCAGTGCACAGTATGCAGTCAGTACACAGTTTGCAGTCAGTACACAGTTTACAGTCAGTACACAGTATGCAGTCAGTACACAGTACACATTATGCAGCCAGTACACAGTATGCAGCCAGTATGCAGTATGAAGTCAGTACACAGTATGCAGTATGCAGTCAGTACACTGTATGCAGTCAGTACACAGTATGCAGTCAGTACACAATTTGCAGTCAGTACACAGTTTACAGTCAGTACACAGTATGCAGTCAGTACACAGTACACATTATGCAGCCAGTACACAGTATGCAGTCAGTACACAGTATGCAGACAGTACACAGTATGAGGCCAGTAACACAGTATGCAGCCAGTACACAGTATGCAGCCAGTACACAGTATGTAGCCAGTAACACAGTATGCAGCCAGTACACGGTATGCAGTCAGTACACAGTATGCAGCCAGTACACGGTATACAGTCAGTACACAGTATGCAGTCAGTACACAGTCAGTACACAGTATGCAGTATGCAGTCAGTACACAGTATGCAATATGCAGTCAGTGCACAGTATGCAGTCAGTACACAGTTTGCAGTCAGTACACAGTTTACAGTCAGTACACAGTATGCAGTCAGTACACAGTACACATTATGCAGCCAGTACACAGTATGCAGCCAGTATGCAGTATGAAGTCAGTACACAGTATGCAGTATGCAGTCAGTACACTGTATGCAGTCAGTACACAGTATGCAGTCAGTACACAATTTGCAGTCAGTACACAGTTTACAGTCAGTACACAGTATGCAGTCAGTACACAGTACACATTATGCAGCCAGTACACAGTATGCAGTCAGTACACAGTATGCAGACAGTACACAGTATGAGGCCAGTAACACAGTATGCAGCCAGTACACAGTATGCAGCCAGTACACAGTATGTAGCCAGTAACACAGTATGCAGCCAGTACACGGTATGCAGTCAGTACACAGTATGCAGCCAGTACACGGTATGCAGTCAGTACACAGTATGCAGCCAGTACATGGTATGCAGTCAGTACACAGTATGCAGTCAGTACACAGTCAGTACACAGTATGCAGTCAGTACACAGTATGCAATATGCAGTCAGTACACAGTATGCAGTCAGTACACAGTACACAGTATGCAGTCAGTACACAGTTTGCAGTCAGTACACAGTTTACAGTCAGTACACAGTACACATTATGCAGCCAGTACACAGAATGCAGCCAGTACACAGTATGCAGTCAGTGCACAGTATGCAGTCAGTACACAGTCAGTACACAGTATGCAGTATGAAGTCAGTACACAGTATGCAGTCAGTACACTGTATGCAGTCAGTACACAGTACATAGTATGCAGTCAGTACACAGTTTGCAGTCAGTACACAGTTTGCAGTCAGTACACAGTATGCAGTCAGTACACAGTACACATTATGCAGCCAGTACACAGTATGCAGCCAGTACACAGTATGCAGTCAGTGCACAGTATGCAGTCAGTGCACAGTATGCAGTCGGTACACAGGATGCAGTCGGTACACAGTATGCAGTCATCGGTATCGGGACCGATACTTGGCCTTTTCGCGAGTATCTGTACTCATGAAAATGCTCCCGATCCCGGAAACCGATACCGTAAATGACGTCGCCGACCATCGCACATTCCATAATACGGCTCTTCCACCCCCTCCTTATCCTCCTCGAGTCCAAGCAGCTCTCCCTGAATGTGGCCCGCTCCTATTGGCCACATTCGGGGCCAATGGGAATTTGACGAACGGGCCCAGAACTCCCTGGGAGTGAACTGCAACCCCCAGCATGCTGAGCGGGAGGCGGAAAAGGAGGAGGGAAGAGAGGACTGGGAGAGAAGAGAAACCATGAGGCTGTCAGGTGGAGGGAGAACTTACCTCAAGGTGGGGGGACGGCTTCCATAGAAGTAACCCCCTCCCTGTCCTCCCATCCACCTGGCTGCTCCCCCCTGTCCTCCCATCCACCTGGCTGCTCCCCCAGTTCTCCCATTCACCTGAATGCTCCCCCCTGTCCTCCCATTCACCTGGCTACCCCCCATCCTTCCATTCACCTGGCTACCCCTCTGTCCTCCCATTCACCTGGCTACCCCCCCCCCTGTCCTCCCATCCACCTGGGTGCTCCCTCTGTCCTCCCATCCACCTGGCTGCTCCCCCTGTCCTCCCATCCACCTGGCTACCCCCCTGTCCTCCCATCCACCTGGCTGCTCCCCCTGTCCTCCCATTCACCTGGCTACCCCCCCTGTCCTCCCATCCACCTGGCTGCTCCCCCTGTCCTCCCATCCACCTGGCTGAACTAAAGTAGCGGTACTCGTACTCATGGCAAAAAAGTGGTATCGGTGCAACCCTATTAATAACCCAAATACTACTACTATTAAAACATAAATACTAGTACTACTAAAACATAAATACTACTACTACTTAAACATAAATACTATGACTACCACTACTAATAACCTAACACAAACAAAAAAGTCCATAAATAAATAATACAGCCAGTCGTCATAGTTGCTGTATAGAAAGCTCAAGCAGCTTTTTGGAGTTCTTAATAAAAGATGAAAGAATCTTCTTTGTAGAAGAAAAGAAGGTAAGAAATGAGCGAGGCATGATGGGGCTATAGGGAGCTGGCCTTTCACTCATTCCACCTGTACACCCTCAAGTGACAGTTCCTCTTCATGCCCATTGCTTTGCATTGATGTTGCTCCTGTTTCTTCATCCTGCAATGGCATTTCTTCTTCTAGTCTCCCTTCTTCCATTATTGACTCCTCCTGTCTGTGGCACCAGCAACAGTCCTCACTGTAAAGACAAAAAAGGGTAAAAGACTACATGAGCAGAGGTTATAAACAAACATAAATTAGCAGCAATAAAGCCTAAACTTCACCTAAAATTGATACCTCAGTATTAGAGAAGCAATTGTTATTTTGTCTTCTTGTACAGACATGGCATTGTCAATATTTCCCTCTAATAATCGAGATATCTGCACACTCCGGTGCCATGACCAGCGTGTCACTACTTTACAGATAAAATCCTCATTTTTGTTTGCTCTGACTTTGGAA
Organism: Glandirana rugosa; assembly: GCA_018402905.1. Taxonomy (NCBI): domain Eukaryota; kingdom Metazoa; phylum Chordata; class Amphibia; order Anura; family Ranidae; genus Glandirana; species Glandirana rugosa. The sequence goes on along the minus strand of BLSH010325470.1, from coordinate 1,801,947 downwards.
ACTATTGGGAGAATGAGACCCCATTGTGTGGGAACTGGGAATATTTAATTGGATCTCTCAACACTGCTGCCCCTCAGAGATATCGAAAGTCAGATTTTAGTTTCCACCCAGCTATGTAAAACTGAAATATTAATTTTGGGAGAGTTCTTCTTTACCTGTATGCCACTGCCGCTGTGAATTAGTTCTGGGATAGACCTTGTTACAATAAACTATTTTATATGCATTGTGCAGCAAATTAAACCAATCCGAAAAAACAAAATGAAATCACACATCAGGAACCCATTTACATTTTTTACCTGCAGCTTCAAAACCATCCACCTTTGTCCCACAGCCATGCTAAAGCTATAAAATTAATTCATTACAAGCAAAACATCTATTGCTGGTGTGTGAAAAAATGATCCTCACACAGCAGCTTTTGCTGGTAACATTTGGGCACTGAACACACAGGGCAAGCTCCTGCTAGAAAAGTGACCTAAAAAAGCTATAAAAAGTGTAAAATCCGCTTACCTTAAGCAGGTTACTCTTATCAAGCCAGTTATGAGCAGGAAGACGATGACTGCGAAAGTGATGACCATAACGATAATTAGGAAAGCGCCTGTGAAATACGAGGCCAACGTAACTATAGGGTTTTCGCTTTCCTCCTCATTTGGCCTGGCACTCGTTGGTTGAGTTGGTTCGGAAAATGTCACTGAGTTTACTCCTCCTTTCGCTTTTGGGATATCAATGCAACCGGAGCATAAAGTGTCCGCGAAAGGATTAATAGCAATACCAGTAGTGAAAGCGTCAGTAGCAGAAGGACGAGTATTGACCGAACTATTCTCATTGGACGAATTCCATTCGCCTAAAATGTGAAAAATATCGAAAAAATCCAGTGAAAAGATCGTCCTCGAACGGGACACACAAGTCACGGGTTTACAATGGTCGTTTTCGACGACACACTCCTAGTAAAAAAGTGTGTGGTCGTTATCTACAAAACGAACATTACTTAATTAAAATATCGAAATCGTACCGACACCCTGTTTCCACCTACCAAAACTTCGACGTCCATT
>BLSH010325470.1:1734701-1783068 GCA_018402905.1 Glandirana rugosa | reverse complement strand
AATCTCCTTGACCACAAAGGTTTTAAGTGTCAAAGAAATTAGGAGATAACGATGAGTTGAATCGCTGAGCAAAATCGCACGTCTTGTCACTGCTTGAGTCCAAGATGAAATGCCACACTGAGCTCCAGCTGCAGCTCTAGTCTTAACAGCTTCTCTTCCTGATGATGTCACAGTGAGTCACTAGCCAATCAGATTCACTGTAACACTGCCCACAACTCTGTTTTGTCAGCTGATCATTGATTGGTTGAGCCTTATTTTCAAAAATGTGGCAGTTAATTTCATCTCAGTCCAAGGACAACTAGAATCCCTGATCAGTGATTGGTGGACAATATTGCCATTGGCAGCAATGCATTTTCAGTAGATTGCAAAGGATTCAAATACTAACAAAAGGAATAAAACACCTGTGCATGAGTTTAGCCTTAAAGAACCCAGTAGGCTCAATTTACAAAGACAAAGATCTTTAATGTAGCCATTTAACTGTAATTTAAAATTAACAATTATAAATGGTATTGCTCATTACAAAGCTAGCGCACAAGGACAAGGAAGCCTTTTTTTCAAATAAAAGTGACAGTTTTTTTTAGTTGAACCCAACGGGATTTAAGAAAAAAGAAATTGACATTCTAAACTGGTAACCTGTAGAAATTTTTAAACATTGCCAATTGAGATTTTCAAGTGCCAAAGTTTATCGCCATTCCACGAGAGGGCACAATTTTGAAGCATGACATGTTGGGTATCAATTTACTCGGCGTAACATTATCTTTCACAATATAGAAAAAAATTGGGCTAACTTTACTGTTGTCTTATTTTTTTAATTCAAAAAAATGTATTTTTTTATCAGAAAAATTGTGCTTATAAGAAAGCTGCGTAAATACGGTGTGACAAAGTATTGCAACGACCGCCAAAAAAAAAATTATAATGTTTGGGGGTTCTAAGTAATTTTCTAGCAATAAACAACAAATCTCAAAAAGAGGCTTGGTCCTTAAAAAAAATCAACATGGGGCTGAAAGTAAAAATCCTCTATCCAATAGATAATAAAAAAACAACAGAATTGTATATAACGCACCAGGTATATCTTAGCCCTATTAGACAATATAAAATAAGTAGAAGGCCAACAACAGAATGTTTATGATGTCATCAAGGTGAAGCGGATTTCTGCCATTTGACTTGGTCACATAGGGAGGTAATGGGATATTGGAGTCAAGTAATAAAAAAATTAACTGAAATTATTAAAAGACCGGTGCCTTGTACCCCTGAAGTATGTTTGTTGGGGGTGTTGAATGATGAAGAATGGTCAGGACATGTAAAGATCTTTTTTGCAAAAAACACTTTTTCAGGCTCAAATGCAAATTGCTAAGAGATGGATGCAAGTTATAACGCCTTCAATCAGAGAATGGATGAATGCAGTTTATCATATCCTAGCATATGAAAAAGTTATGTATGGAAGTAGGGGAAACCTACAGAAATATCAAAACATTTGGAGTAAATGGTGTGGTATGGAAGGGGCTAGTGAGAGATATAGTAGATGAACTGAATGATTAATGTAGAAAATGTCATTTTTATTATTATGTATGTTTTTGATATGCAATAAAGAGTATGAAAAAAATCTTCTATCTAACTATTCATTGAAGCAGAACTAAGGCTACAGACTTCACTTTCCCAAAAGAAAGCTTAACCACGTGCCGACGAGCCGCCGTCGTAGCGTGAGCGTGCCCGCGGGTCGGGCAGACACAATGTCCGCCAGCGACCTGCAATCGCCTATTACAAAGGCAAAACGGGGATCTGCCAATGTAATCAAGGCAGATCCCTGTTCTGACAAGGAACATGACAGAGATCTACTGTTCCCAGTCATCGGGAACAGTGATCTCTGTCATGTCCCGGCCAGCCCACCCCCCCCTACAGTTAGAACACAACCAGGGAACAAAGTAAACCCCTTGATCGCCCCCTAGTGCTTAACCCCTTCCCTGCCAGGGTTATTTTTACATTGATCATTGCATTTTTATAGCACTGATCAATGTAATAATGTCACTGGTCCCCAAAAAGTGTCATTTAGGGTCAGATTTGTCCATCCCAATTTCGAAGTCCCGTTAAAAATCGCAGATCACCGCCATACCAGTAAAAACAATAAAAAAATAAGAGTCCATAAATTTATCCCATAGTTTGTAGACGTGATAACTTTTGCGCAAACCAATCAATATACACCTGTTGTGATTTTTTTCTACCAAAAATATGTAGAAGAATATATATCGGCCTAAACTGATGAATACATTTTTTTTATATATTTTTCTTTTGGGATATGTATTATAGCAAAAAGTAAAAAAAAAATCTTTTTTTTCAAAATGGTTGCTCTTTGTTCAAAAATAAAAACCGTAGAGGTGATCAAATACCACCAAAAGAAAGCTCTATTTGTGGAAAAAAAAGGACGTCTATTTTGTTTGGGTACAGCGTCGCACAACTGCGCAATTGTCAGTTAAAGCGACGCAGTGAAAAAATGGCCTGGTCATTAAGGGGGGGGGTAAATCCTTCCGGGGCTGAAGTGGTTAAGACCTGTTGCACACAAGAGTAAAAAACGTGTAACATGTTTGTTATTAAAAAAACAAAACAAAAAACGAACCTTTACAACCCCTTTAATGATTTTTATATGTGAAAAAGTGCCTGATCCCGAGTTACTATGTGCACACAAATGAATAGTGTGAAAGAAATGTATAAACAAAACCAAAAAGGAGATATAAAATAAAGAGAAAACCTTAAGGCCCCTTTCACACTGGGGCATTATTACAGCGGTAAATCGCTAAAATTACCACTGTAATAACGTTCTAAATATTATTTTCATGCATCTCAATGGATGCTTTCTCACTGAGGCAACTCTTGCATGCATGAATTTTCAGGAATGTGGGGAGCGGTGTATTCACTGCTCCTCCACCGCTTCTGCCATTAAACTGAATGGGCAGCGCTCCCGTAGCGGCTGTACACCGCTTCGGGAGCGCCGAGCGCCGGCACTTTTAACCCCTGTTTAACCCGTTGTGGGGGGGTTAAAAGTGCCGTGCTGCCGCCCGAATAGCGGCGCCATAGCGCTGCTATTACAGCGGTAGATCGCCGCTAAATTAGCGGCGGTTTACCGCTGAAGCTCGGGCGGTCCCAGTGTAAAAGGGGCCTAAGTGAATATATGTGTATGGGTCTGCTGCTGAACACCTGCTAGTGTTCTAATTGATTGTAAGCAGTGATACAAATGTGATATGTGGTACAGAGCTCCCCTCTAGTACTGCATAGTAAAACACATTAATAAAATATGACACACTAAGAGCACACTACATGAAGTCCTATTCATCAGTAGGACCAAAAACATTGTGTGGATTATAATAATAATAACCAACAAAAGACACTTTAAATAAAACACCACTGCGATATCAAAACCAGTGATAATCAGTGATAAGCATTTCCATTGATATAAAGTAAGCTTGAAACAAAAAAAATTCCAATATAGTGAAGAGGCTAGTCCATGGGTCCCATAAAAGGCTCACACAGCCCGTTTAAGAGATATTTACATTACCTATAAGTAAACCTTATTATAGGCTTACCTATAGGTAAAGGCAAAAGAAGGAAGTTTACTTCCTTTTTAAAGGCCTCCTAAAAGAAACGCCGAACACCAAAACATTTAGGAGGTGTGAAAAGTTTGTTGTGCGGAGTATTGATATAATGCTAGAAGCTTCTTGGTTGCAGAGAACTTGCTTTACTTTCGGGCTGGGTTCACACTAGTCCGATTCTCGGACCGACATGAGGAGCACAAGTCGCATTACGTCACAAAAACAATGATTCCCTATGAGAGCCGTCTTAACTGCTCCGATTTGTGTTTTTCAAAGTCGGACCGTTTTTTGGCGTGGGGTCCCCCCCACAATCCATACCAGACCCTTATCCGAGCACGCAGGCCAGGAAAGGGGGTGGGGACAAGCGAGTGCCCCCCCTCCTGGACCATACCAGGCCGCGTGCCCTCAACATGGGGAGTATGGGTGCTTTGGGGCAGGGGGGCTCTGCACCCCCCCTGCACCAAAGCACCTTGTCCCCATGTTGATGAGGACAAGGGCCTCTTCCCGACAACCCTGGCCGGTGGTTGTCGGGGTCTGCGGGCGGGGACTTATCGGAATTTGGAAGCCCCCTTTAACAAGGGGGCCCCCAGATGCTGCCCCCCCACCCTATGTAAATGAGGGGTCTTCTTTCTTCTCCTTCTCTGCAGCGTCTTCTGCTCTTTGTGCCGGTCTTGACACGACGCAAACTCCTTCACGAATGCCCTCTCCGCTCTGTGCTGTGCCTTATATTGGCATGGGGCGTGGCCACCAGATGACATCACCCGGACGCCCCGTCCCATATGATATCACAGCTCCACCCCCAGGATGTGACATCATATGGGGCGGGGCCTCCGGCTGATGTCATCTGGTGGCCGCGTCCCATGCCAATATAAGGCACAGCACACAGTGGAGAGGGCATTTGTGAAGGAGATCGCGTTGTGTCAACATGGGAAGAAGAAGAAGAGAGGAAGAACAGAGGGAAGGGGACAGCGGAGAAGACCGGCAAAAGAGCAGAAGACGCCGCAGAGAAGGAGAAGAAAGAAGACCCCTCAGAAGATGGAAGACCCCGCAAAAGAGCCGAAGAAAGAAGAGCCAGAGAGGGGAGAAGACCGCTGGAGCTGATTTAATAAAATATTTTAAAAAGCTGTGTGGTTTTTTGTGTACATATTTCTTTCCAGGTAAATGGGTAGGGGTACGATGTACCCCATACTCATTTACATAGGGTGGGGGGCCGGCATCTGGGGGCCCCCTTGTTAAAGGGGGCTTCCAGATTCCGATAAGTCCCCGCCCGCAGACCCCGACAACCACCGGCCAGGGTTGTCGGGATGAGGCCCTTGTCCTCATCAACATGGGGAAAAGGTGCTTTGGGGTGGGGGGGCCCAGAGCCACCCCTGCCCCAAAGCACCCATACTCCCCATGTTGAGGGCATGCGGCCTGGTATGGTCCAGGAGGGGGAGGGGCGCCCACCCCCTTTCCTGGTCTTCCGGGCTGCGTGCTCGGATAAGGGTCTGGTATATATTTTGGGGGGACCCCACGCTGTTTTTTCGGCATGGGGTTCCCCTTTAAATCTGTACCAGACCAAAGGGCCTGGTATCCTCCTGGAGGGGGACCCCATGCCAGTTTTGTTTTTAAATTTGGCGTGGAGTTCCCCTTCAAAAACCCCAGAGCACAAAGTGCCTGGCATTGTCGGGATCAAAGTCGGACTGTTCACAGACAAACGGTCCGACTTTGACCCTATGTAGGACCGTAAATCGCACAGCAAAGTAGGATCAAAGTCGGACCGTTTTTTTGTCGGATAGTGTGAACCCAGCCTCATGGAGAATGTCAGAACACATCTTACAGCAAGGCTTTATCATGGAACAGAAAACAGGAAGAGAACGCAAACAAGTGCATAGAACAGAGATAGACCATACATCCTGTTATATGATAGAATATACAGTATCTAACAAAAGTGAGTACACCCCTCACATTTTGTAAATATTTTATTCTATCTTTTCATGTGACAACCCTGAAGAAATGACACTTTGCTACAATGTAAAGTAGTGAGTGTACAGCTTGTATAACAGTGTAAATTTGTTGTCACCTCAAAATAACTCAACACACAGCCATTAGTGTCTAAACCGCTGGCAACAAAAGTGAGTACACCCCTAAGTGAAAATGTCCAAATTGGGCCCAATTAGCTATTTTCCCTCCCCGGTGTCATGTGACTCGTTAGTGTTACAAGGTCTCAGGTGTGAATAGGAAGCAGGTGTGTTAAATTTGGTGTTATCAAACGCAGCCAAAGCGGGTATCTCCCTCAACTGGAAAAAAACGAGCCCACCCTCCATCTCCGGCTGGTTCCGTAAAGTAGAACACATAAATAAAATGGAAGATCTAAACCTTACGTCCCAACACAAACGGGAACGATATAATAAGACATGGGGGTTCTGGAACACATTTGTGTTGTCAGATGAAGGGAAAGCCCTGCTTACTGATATGCCTCCCTGAACCGACGGGATGCTCTGGTGCGCTTGCGTTTGCGCTTCTCAAGTTGCCCATGGAAGCCGCCTCGCGAGACCTCCCCTTCCCACCCCCCCTCCCCTCTTAAACCCTGTCCCCTCCTTCCTATCCCTCTTTCTTACTGCCCCCCATCTTCTCCCCCACCCTTTGTCTCTTCTATTTCTTAGTATCTTATATCAGAGTTTTTTTTTTTTTGTTTCTCTTTGTTTTATGATGTTTTTTATGAAAAATAGAAGCCCTGGATCGGGCTACCAGATTAACGGCAACATATGTATTTATATTGGGAAGCACTATTGTTTAGCTGCAGACTAATACTAACAGGGATAAGTAGTGTAACAAATACTTATGAAGATGCTGTCTGCCAACTGAATGTTTCTGAGATAAATATCCCTTGATTGTATTGTGCTGCTGGTTGCCCTTCCCGGGCGTTAATAAAAATCATATTTGCAAAAAAAAAAAGAATTGGTGTTATCGCTCTCACTCTCTCATACTGGTCACTGGAAGTTCAACATGGCACCTCATGGCAAAGAACTCACTGAGGATCTGAAAAAAAAGAATTGTTGCTCTACATAAAGATGGCCTAGGCTATAAGAAGATTGCAAAGACAATGAAACTGAGCTGCAGCATGGTGGCCAGGACCATACAGCGGTTTAACAGGACAGGTTCCACTTAGAACAGGCCTCGTCATGGTTGACCAAAGAAGTTGAGTGCACATGCTCAGCGTCATATCCATAGGTTGTCTTTGGGAAATAGACGTATGAGTGCTGCCAGCATTGCTGCAGAGGTTGAAGGGGTGGGGGGGTCAGCCTGTCAGTGCTCAGCCCATACGCCGCACACTGCATCAAATTGGCCTGCATGACTGTCGTCCCAGAAGGAAGCCTCTTCTAAAGATGATGCACAAGAAAGCCTGCAGTTTGCTGAACACAAGCAAACTAAGGATATGGATTACTGGAACCATGACCTGTGGTCTGATGAGACCAAGATAATTTTTTTTGGCTCAAATGGTGTCAAGCATGTTTGGCGGCAACCAGGTGAGGAGTACAAAGACAAATGTGTCTTGCCTACAGTCAAGCATGGTGGTGGGGCTACATGAGTGCTGACGGAACTGGGGAGCTACAGTTCAAGAAGGGACCCATGAATGCCAACATGTACTGTGACATACTGAGGCAGAGCATGATCCCCTCCCTTCGGAAACTGGGCCGCAGGGCAGTATTCTAAAATGATAATGACCCCAAACACACCTCCAAGATGACCACTGTCTTGCTAGAAAAGCTGAGGGTAAAGGTGATGGACTAGCCAAGCATGTCTCCAGACCTAAACCCTATAGAGCATCTGTGGGGCATCCTCAAAGGGAAGGTGAAGGAGTGCAAAGTCACTAACATTCACCAGCCCCGTGATGTCATCATAGAGGAATGGAAGAGGACTCCAGTGGCAACCTGTGAATCTCTGGTGAACTCCATGCTCAAGAGGGTTAAGGCAGTGCTGGAAAATAATGGTGGCACACAAAATATTGACACTTTGGGCCCAATTTGGACATTTTCCATCGGTTTAGACATTAATGGCTGTGTGTTGAGTTATTTTGAGGGGACAGCAAATTTACACTGTTATACAAGCTGTACACTCACTACTTTACATTGTAGCAAAGTGTAATTTATTCGGTGTTGTCACATGAAAAGACAGAATAAAATATTTACAAAAATGTGAGTGGTGTACTCAATTTTGTGAGATAATGTATGTACTATACTCTATTATACTACAGTGCCACCTGATAATATAGACAGGTATAATGCATATGTATATAGTTCACAGTACACAGTACAAAGAATGCAATTCTGTTGTTCTTTCAACAAAGTTTGCAGGAGTTCCCCAGTCTCCATACAGAGCACCTTGGAGTAGTAGAGTGTGTACCAGCTACCCAGACTAGTAACGGTGCTAGCAGACACTGTAGTCTGGTCTTTCAGTTTTAAAATGACGCACACTACATCAATAAACAAAATGTAACTCCTCTGAAGCATGGCTTAGTATAATCCAAAGGAAGACCACAAACCACAGATTGGCTACAATGCACAGCTGCACCAAATTTAGCACTCTACAATTTTAGTAAATCAACCCCACAGTGTTTAGCAAACTTAATATCACTAAGGGTTAAATCTTCTATAAGAGATATAGTGGTTGATTTACTAAAGGCAAATAGACTGTGCACTCTGTAAGAGCAGTTTCTCCAGAGCTTAGTAAATGAGCACAAGCTCCGCTCACTTCCATCATCCAATCATGTACAAGCAGAAATGCTGTTTTCTTATATTTACTTGCACGTGATTGGTTATCCTTTGCAGAGTGAAGCTTTACCTCATCTACTAAGCTTTGAAGCAACTGCACTTGGCAAAGTGCACATTCTATTTGCCTTTAGTAAATCCACCCCATAGAGTTGCAAAATAGAAACAGTTCTTACTTGTAGCTCCTGCACTTATAAAAGGAAGATCAACTAGGCCACTAAGGAAATGTCACCTTGAAAAACTTGGAATTGTTCAGTTCTGTACATTATGCTGCTACACTGCACTTCATTTTCTCCTGTTGATCCGGCCTGTAGGTCTGCTGTTTTTCAACTTCCTTTACCAGATTAAGCTGTCCAGCAAAAGTGAAAGTAGAGAGTTCAAATCATTTAATACTGACATGGGGTGTTTACAATGGTCCGCTTTTATTCAATTAGTTAAAACCTGTATCCCACAAGAGAAAAAAACCTGCTGCTGTAACTGCTTAAAAAAGTTAGATGGAGTTAGGCTTTAATTTGTTGGTCACTTATCCGTCTAAATCTACTAGTCCATCTAGCAATACCTTCTATACAGGTTGGCAATACCATTTAATGGCAATGCATGTCAAACATGGGCTACATTGCACCTCCATACCTACCAACTTTTTGAGATGAGAACAAGGGACACCTACTAGCAAAATTATGTAAGCATAGGACACTCCTATGCAGAATTATATATATAAAAAAATGATTAGTTAAATCTACAAGTATTTTTTACCACTAATATTCATTTATACTGGCATTTGAAATTTACAAATTCAGCCATTTAGAAATTGGATGGAAGGTGTAGCACTGGGAAACACTTTTGAAAGATAAAAAGTGCATTTTATATGCAACTATGTAGTTTAGACCAAAATGAGGGACAAATGAGGAGGAAAGGGGGGACAGAGGGACTTTCTTCCAAATCAGGGCTGGTTGGAGCTATGCGTACTCTGATTGAAATTCATCTGGTTTAGTAGGGACAGGCCAGTTTTCATCAGTGTGTGGCAGTTCTCGCTCAACAAAAGTAAGTTGGAATACATTTCTCGATTAGTGGTTGCAGCCAATCAGCTGCAGCCACTGATCAGTGTGCTCTGACAGCAGTGGCTGATGCTCCCAGAATACAATGTCCCAGGAGGATTCCTCCATTGATCTTGTTTGTGGCCAAACGGAAAAAAATAACAGCCAGCTTAAAGAAGAAGTATGGGAATTGAAAAAAATATACATGGCTGTAGCATCGTGGTGACCCTGTCAATGGTCAATCGCCATCAATAATCCCACCCCACATAACATACCAATCTGTTGGCTCTAATGGTCTTAAATAATTATAAATGTGTTGGCACCGTGAGACTGTGCATATGCAACCTATCCAGTGAACCGTCTGCCACCATGTTATGAAGGAGGGCCATAAGGATTACCTACTGGATGCTTGCCACTGGGGGTAAGCCTTCTTTTTCATTACTTTTAAATGGATATCAGAACTTCAAGGGAGTTGAAATTGCATCTGGGGACCTGAGGATATACCCTAATGGAATTTGCTAGTGGTGATTCCTTTTAGAAATGGTATGAGGATGTAAGGGGATGCCATAACCCTCCCTTAAAGGGTTCATGATCAAGAGCAAGCATGTTGGGAGGAAGGAGGAAATGTATTTCTCTGTCTCTCGTAGGTAGTCAGAGAATGAAAAAACCAACATGTAGCTGGGATCCTGGTTTCCCACAACTGGGGGGGGGGGGTATGGCACCTTTAGCTAAGCTCCTCCCAGGGGTGTGTGTACAGGGGTCCCCATTTCAACCCAGCCCCATGCTCCTGGGAGCCCGTGTGGCCTCTGGTACTCCTGGATAGGAGGGTAGCGGGGGCGCTGCTGCAGGGGCTCCTGTCAGGATGGAGAGCAGAAAAGGAGCAGGTAATGTGTCATTTACCAGTCCCTGCTCTGTCTCAACAAATAGAATCAGTGATCAGTACCGATCACTGATTTTTTTGTAAACTGTGTTTACTATACCTCAGTTTATAAATGAACGGGGAGCCTCTATACTGAGCTACTCCTGTTCATTCATTCTGTGCAGCTGAGGCTGCAGAGAAATGGACTGTTGTATCTGTCCTCAGTTCCTTTCTCTGTCTCAAAAGTGGGACATTAGGGGTCTGTTTAACCACTTACCAACCGGAAGGTTTTCCAGCTTTAGGACCAGAGCACTTTTTGCGATTCGGCGCTGCGTCGCTTTAACTGACAATTGCACAGTTGTGCGACATTGCACCCAATCAAAATTTGTGTCCTTTTTTCCCACAAATAGAGCTTTCTGTTCGCCGCTATAAACAAAAGAAGAGCGACCATTTTGCAAAAAAAACCAAATTTCTTACTTTTTGCTAAAATTAAAATCCCAAAAAAATATATAAAAAAACATTTTTTTCACCGTTTTTGGCCGATTTATATAATTCCTCATATTTGTGATAAAAAAAATCGCAATCTGCGTTTATTGATTGGTTTGCGCAAAAGTGGCCGCGTTTACGGATGGTGAGAATTCATTTCTGGGGTTTTTATTTATTTTTTTATTTCTTACTAGTAATGGCGGCGATCTGCGATTTTTAGCTGTAATGCGATATTGCAGCTGACATGTCGGACATTTTTGACACTTTTTTGGGACCAATGACATTTATTCAGCGATCAGAAATTTAAATGTCCACTGATTACTGTATAAATGTCATTGGCAGTGAAGGAGTTAACCTGCAAGGGGAGAGCTAGGGGTTAACTGTGTTCCCTGGGTGTGTTCTTACTGTGGGGGGGTTGGGCTACCATGGGCATGAGAGATCTAACTGATCCCAGTGACAGGTATCAGTAGATCACCCATGCCCTACTAACAGAGCGGGGAACCGCGGTGTTTACATCGGCAGTTCCCCGTTCTTTCCCTGTGGCCGCTCATCGCGGCTCGCCGGCTGACATCGGGTCCGCCCGAGCCGCGGGCACACTCCTCAGGAGTGCGGCGGGTGCGCGCGCGCCCCCTAGTGGCTGATTGCAGATCGCCGTCTTTTTACGGCGATTCGCGCTCAGCATCCCGACTGCCGCCATGAAAACATGGCACGCAGTCGGGAACTGGTTAAACCCCTGATATTTCACCAAAGCTCCTAAAAAAATATGCAAAAAAAAAAATGAAATTGTAAAAAAAAAAAAAATAATAAAATAAAATGGTAATAAATTAAAACAAAAAAAAAAAAAACGACTAACACCAGTGGCGGAACTACCAGGGTCGCAAAGGTCGTATTTGTGACTGGGCATGGGCATTCCCCCACTGCAGGGGGATCCCAAGATGGCAGCAAGGTGGCCCACTGTGGGACCGTAATAAAGGGTCCCAGAATGGGCATAAAGAGCCCTGGGATCAATGGGAAGGGCCCGGTCGGGGCCATGGAGGCCCTCAATGCTTTCTTGCGCCAGAACCCTGAAGGTTCTGGTTACATCACTGGCTCCTCCTATGGGTTATTGAGGATACCTCCTTTGTAAGTTCAGGAGAGAAGAGAGAATCATTTGATCTCCATTCAGAGTAGTTGACTTAGAAAAGGTGTACTTGCAGAAACTTAAATTAATCATGTGAGATCATGATACTTAAAATCTGAAATGATGAGCTGCTGCTGTTCCTAAAAGTTTAAAAGTTGATGTCAGTTGTGTGGGTACTTACATACCACAAAAGAGCATCTGGGATAATGCATTTAATTTAGAAGGGGAATAGGAATGACCAAGGCCTCAAAGAGCTCAGGAGTACAGAGATGGTCAGAACCCCTCGAGAAACAGGTTGGGTCAGACAACCTGGATGTAACTTTTCTATTGGAAATCAGATATTTGCCTGAGGAACGCTGGGAAAGATAGGGAAGGATCAGTGATCTGCTGTTCACATGGGAGAGGCACTGGTGAAAGTGTTCTAGTAATGCACTCTCCATGATTTTCTGGAGACATAAGCTGAACAATAAAAATAAGTCTGGCGCTCAATGGCTAAGGCACAGGACCATCCTGAACAGGTGTGGTACCTAATGGGGACTCAAACAGCCACTATGTGGAAAAGCCACACCAAGAGTGGTGTGGAAAGGAAATGTGACAGTCAGAAAAAAACACATATAGGAGCGCTAGATGGCAAAATCCATAGGTAGAAAGTGATGAATTCCTTGGTCACGGAGTTCAGTCTCTAACAAGTCAATGGGATAAAACCACTTTAAAATTTATTGAAATGGCAATGAAATAATAAAAGATGAGCACTACAATCTTCATGCTGCTATGCAATGCAGATTCAACATCAAAGAGCATAGTACCCTTTTAAGCGGTGGAAGGTGAGCCAGCTGGGTGGCACTGTGCCGCAGGGATAAATGCGGTCTCCTCAGCAAATCAGCCAGCTCCACTTGTGGGGGGAATAGGGAACCCAGCTTTCAGAAACAAAGGGAAGGAGTGCTGAAAGAGCTCAGTGGGGAGAGCTCTGAGAGCCGATTAGGGGGAAGGGACACTCCCCACCCCCCTTTACACAGGAACAGAGCCAAGGCTGTCAATCAGCTGGAGCTCCCTCCCCTGTCACCATGTTGTCAGAAGTGACTCATGATAATAGCAGAGGAATGAAGCAGCATTCAGAAATTACACTTAGTGCTCTGGATTGAGACAAGTACACAGTATAAAAGGGATGTGCTCTGTTCATATTTAATGTCTGAGGCTTACAACCACTTTAATGGCATCTTGTGCCACGTCTGGTGTGGTGCCTCTGGCTGTGATGGTTGCTGCAAAAAGCTACAGAGGGTGAGAACATCACTGCAAACCTACCCTTATACTTTGCTATGCATTTATTCACACTGATATAATGATATGTATGTATTCTGATATTCATTCTTTTTTTTTTGTTCTACTGATTCTCCATATTTTAGCAATTTAAACAAGCTAAAATACTACAGTGGGAAGATATCCTTACAGAGTTCAAACCGATGATGAGGAGGCTCTCCGGCTGTTGATTTTATTTTACTGACTTTGGCACTGGCTGAGCAGTGCAGCAGCACTGGCAGGGTTACCAACTCCTCAGAACATTTTTTTAACGACAAAACATGAAAAATGTACTGATGGAGCATATTTTTACTGACAACCTCAAATAGGCCAAAAACTCATATTTGTAAATTAAAATGATCGATATTTAACCACTTCCTTACTGGGCACTTAAACCCCCCCTCCTGCCCAGACCAATTTTTGGCTTTCAGCGCTGTCGCATTTTGAATGAGAATTGCGCAGTCGTGCGACGTTGTACCCAAACTAAATTTATATCATTTTTTTCCCCACAAATAGAGTTTTTTTTGGTGGTATTTGATCCCCTCTGCGTCAATTTTGATCGCCGCTATAAACAAACAAAGAGAGATGATTTTGAAAAAAACCCAATATTTTTTCCTTTTTGCTATAATAAATATCCAAAAAAAAAAATTTAAAAATAAAAATGATTCAACAGTTTTGTCCGATATATATTCTTCTACATATTTTTGGTTAAAAAAAATCGCAATCGGCGTATATTGATTGGTTTGCGCAAAAGTTACCGCGTCTACAAACTATGGGAAGTGATTTATGGCGTTTTTATTATTTATCTTTTTTTACTAGTAATGGCGGCGATCTCCGATTTTTATCGGGACTGCGATATTGGGGCGGTTATGTTGGACTTTTTTGACACTTTTTTGGGACCAATGACATTTATACAGTGATCAGAAATTTAAATGTCCACTGATTACAGTATAAATGTCATTGGCAGTGAAGGGGTTAACCTGAAGGGGGCAGTGAAGGGGTTAACTATGTTCCCTGGGTGTGTTCTAACTGTGGGGGGGGGGGGGGGGGGGGCTGGTTGGGACATAACAGATCTAACTGATCCCAGTGACAGGGATCAGTAGATCTGTTATGTCCCGTCACAGAACGGAGAACCGCCGTGTTTACAATGGCGGTTCCCCGTTCTGCAGGTCTGACAGGGGATCGCGGGTCTCGGGCGGACATCGAGTCCGCCCGACCCGCGGGCATGGCCACGCAGCGTGCGGCGGGCGCGTGCCGCCACCGCCTGTGAGTGCACGCCAGGAGCGCGCACATGGCCAGGACGTCCACCCGGCATTTCAGATCCGCGCTGGAGCCGTACTTTGGCTATAGCGTGGATCTGGACGGGTTAAACAGTATGAACAATAAATAAAATAGCCACAAGTAAACAGGCAGCAAAACCAAGGGTGAGCATGACTAAATGTTTAACTGGGTGCTTTACACTCACTTTTGGGAACTGATGTCTTGCCTACTATCTTTATCCTATCTTTGTGGTGCAGCTTATCATACCTGGGATCTTTTTGAAGTTAGTGAGCTTGCAACTGGATGTTGCAAAAAGGCAGGTCAATGATGTCCCGATCTCCATCTCAGCCAATCAGAGAAAGCCTTGTATTCATTCATAAAATACAAAGCTTCCTGAGAATGGCTGAGCAGCTCTCAGTTCAACTATATTTTGCCAGGGGATGGGATATCCCCATCCCACTATCAGAACAGAGCTCTATATGTAGCAGATACAGTTTATACAGCACTGACAGCAGGCGCGTCTCAGACCTCCATAGATACTTGAGTGGAGGACTGAGCATGGTCAGGACAGGAAGACAAGAAGTGTGTTACTGGCTTGAGCTCCATGTAGTAATAAAGTGTCTTGAACATGTCAATGACCTTGCACACAATCACACATTAGGTTGTAGAGCCATATAGAATAAAATGCATCTGTTAGGAAAAATACCCTTTTGCCAGCATTCTGGGCGTTTCCGCGGTGGTGCGCGCGCTCCCGTGCGCGCCCGCGCGCTCCCGTGCGCGTTCGCGTGCTCCCGTGCGCACGCGCCGGAAACGGCGCCAAACGGCGCCTATTTAAACCCAGGGACTCCTGCATTGAACTGCTGCTCGTTCTACAGCGTTCCAGACCTGTGTGCCTCAGCTCCCTACCTGTTCCTGTGTTTCACCTGTTTCCATTTGACCCGGTTTGCCTTGACCTGTTGTCCGCTACCTGCATCGACCCCGGCTATCCACGACCATCCGCTTGTCTACTCCTCTGTACCTCTGCTGCCCGCCCGTTAACGAACCTTTGCCTGAACTTGACGATCCGCTTGCCTAACCCTTTTGTACCTCTCTGCCTGCACGTTGCCAACTCTGCTTGTACGACCATTCTCCTGCTTTGCACGACCCTCTGGAATCTCACTCCAAACATCTGTGACCATCCAGCCCTCGTGCCATCCCGCACTCTCGGGCCTCTGTCTACACTACCAGGGGTCCTTCAATCGGGTGCGCAAGAGCGGTTGTTCCCTGCACAAGACAGACTCCACCGTCAGGTACGTAACAGCATCTGTAGCTGTGATGCCTGGGAGCCACAGCTGTAGTGTAATTGTTCCCACTGACATGCATTACAGGAAACACTGTATGCAGCTATGCAGTAAAGACGGTCAAGTCCAGCCAAGGTTTATTGCAATGACAACACTGCTCTCTCCCATCCAAAGCTATGCACCCAACATGTTTTACCCACAGCAGGGCTTAATCAAGGGGATAGTGGTTACTGAAGGGAAAGAAGTTAAAGTACTCTCAAAGTGCTAAATTAGACACAGCAATCCCCCATCCTAAGATTAACACTTAAAATGTTCAATAATGCATAGAAGTAGTACATTATTTATCTGCTGGAACAGATTGTCAAGTATACATGACTTAGTGGAAGGATGCAGACCAATAGTTCAGCATCCTCAATGCCTTAATATATTCCACTTATAAAAATAAATTGTTGTGCAATATTAAAAGGTATAACGTATACATTCACATCAAATGTAATATCATACATTTGCGCTGCAAATGTGACTCTCAGGTGCCACAACAACAGATGCATTTTATTCTGAAAGGCCGTGCACCCTAATGTGTGGTTGTGTGCAAGGGTCCTTTGTGCCAGTCAAGTAGAAGTTTATTGCTCTTAATTAAAGGTCCGAGGATAAAGTCATAGCATTGCGGGGGCTCAGAATTCCCCCTTCATCAGGGCTAAGAAAAAGATGATTTAACTACTTCCCTACCGGGCCAATTCTGGCATTTCTCTCCTACATGTGAAGATCATCATTTATTTGCTAGAAAATTACTCAGAACCCTTAAACATTAAAATATATATACATACACACACACACAGTATCTCACAAAAGTGAGTACACCCCTCAGATTTTTGTGCAAAAATTTTTTATATCTTTTCATGTGATCACTGAAGAAATGACACTTTGCTACAATGTAAAGTAGTGAGCGTACAGCTTGTATAACAGTGTAAATTTGCTGTCCCCTCAAAATAACTCAACACACAGCAATTAATGTCTAAACCGCTGGCAACAAAAGTGAGTACACCCCTAAGTGAAAATGTCCAAATTGGGCCCAAAGTGTCAATATTTTGTGTGGCCACCATTATTTTCTAGCACTGCCTTACCCCTCTTAGGCATGGAGTTCACCAGAGCTTCATAGGTTGCCACTGGAGTTCTCTTCCATTCCTTCATGATGACATCACGGAGCTGGTGGATGTTAGAGACCTTGCACTCCTCCACCTTCCATTTGAGGATGCCTCACAGATGCTCAATAGGGTTTAGGTCTGGAGACATGCTTGGCTAGTCCATCACCTTTACCCTCAGATTCTTTAGCAAGGCAGTGGTCGTCTTGGAGGTGTGTTTGGGGTCATTATGTTGGAATACTGCCCTGCGGCCCAATCTCCAAAGGGAGGGGATCATGCTCTGCTTCAGTATGTCACAGTACATGATGGCATTCATGGTTTCCTCAATGAACTGTAGCTCCCCAGTGCCAGCAGCACTCATGGAGCCCCAGACCATGACACTCCCACCACCATGCTTGACTGTAGGCAAGACACACTTGTCTTTGTACTCCTCACCTGGTTGCCGCCACACACACTTGGCACCATCTGAACCAAATAAGTTTATCTTGATCTCATCAGACCACAGGACATGGTTCCAGTAATCCATGTCCTTAGTCTGCTTGTCTTCAGAAAACTGTTTGCGGGCTTTCTTGTGCATCATCTTTAGAAGAGGCTTCCTTCTGGGATGACAGCCATGCAGGCCAATTTAATGCAGTGTGCGGCGTATGGTCTGAGCACTGACAGGCTTACCCCCTACCCCTTCAACCTCTGCAGCAATGCTGGCACCACTCATACATCTATTTCCCAAAGACAACATCTGGGTAAAACCAATTATTTTTCTTCCTCAAGAGAGTTCTTTGCCATGAGGTGCCATGTTGAACTTCCAGTGACCATTATGAGAGCGTGAGATTTAATTTAATTTAACACACCTGCTCCCCATTCACATGACACAGAGGAGGGAAAATGGCTAATTGGGCCCAATCTGGACATTTTCAATTAGGGGTGTACTCACTTTTGTTGCCAGTGGTTTAGACATTAATGGCTGTGTGTTGAGTTATTTTGAGAAGACAGCAAATTTACACTGTTATACAAGCTGTACACTCACTACTTTACATGGTAGCAAAGTGTCATTTCTTCAGTGGTGTCACATTAAAAGATATAATATAATATTTACAAAAATGTGATGGGGTGTACTCACTTTTGTGAGATACTGTGTGTATATATATATATATATATATTAGGCAGAGGCCCTAGAGAATTAAATGGGTGGTGTTACAGTTTTTTTTATGTCACAAGGTATTTGTGCAGCAATTTTTCAAACGCAATTTTTTTTTTTTTTAAATACACTTTAATTAATTTTAATGCAAAAAAAAAAACACAATATATAACCCAATTTTTTGTTAATAACATATAAAACATGATGTTACACCGAGTAAATAGATACCTCACATGTCATGCTTTAAAATTGTGCATGCTCATGGAATGACACCAAACTACGATACTTAAAAATCTCCATAGGCGACACTTTAAAAATGTTTACAGATAACCTGTTTAGAGTTAAAGAGGGGGTCTAGTGCTAGAATTACTGCTCTCGCTATAACGTTCGCGGCAATACTTCACATGTGTGGTGCGATTAACATTTCTATATGCCGGCTCTGCCTATATATGCGTTCGCTTCTGCAAGCAAGCACGAGGGGATGGTGCACATTAAAATTGTACTTTATTATTTTTATTTATTTACACTGTTTAGTTTTTTTAAGCACTTTTATTTCCATCACAAGAAATGTAAACATCCCTTGTGATAGAAATAAGGCATGACAGGTCCTCTTTATGGAGAGATCTGGGGTCTATAGGACCCCAAACATTTCCTCTACCCTGGAAAGCATGAGGTAAAGAAAACAAAAAAACTTTGGCCTCCGCTTTCCAGAAAAAAATGGCAGTGTTTACATCTGCCCAAACTAGAATGAGGTCGCTTCCGGCCTCCAGGAACATAGAGATGGTCGGGCACCATGTGGCCTGCCTGTAAAAGCAGCTCATCAGCCACTAGGATGGCCTTTACAAAAAAAAGGGAACCGCTGGCTGAAAACAAAGATACCAGGATGATGCCGGTAGCTGTAGACATCATCCCTGTATAACCACTAATGTCCATGGGTGTCTTACAGTCAGGAAGTAGTTAAAATGATTTAAAATCATATGAATCTGAAGAATTTCATAGGTCATAAAAAGTACACAACGATAAAATATATATATACGTATATACTGTATAGGTGTGTGCATCATAAACAAAAACCCATACATGGGCATTCTAAAAATAAAATATATACAAAAGGTAGGGAGGGGTTTGTCAGCGCATTTGACAGTTAGAGCCGGTTCACATAGGGGCGACTTGTCAGGCAACTTGAGTCGCCTGACAAGTTGCCTCCATGCATTGAAATGGAATCTTTCTAATAGGAGCGACTCAAGTCGCTCCGACTTAGAAAAAGGTCCCTGTACTACTTTTGGGGTGACTTCAGTCGACTTGCATTGACTTCTATTACAGAAGTTGCTTGCAAGCCATGCTGAAGTTGCGCTGCGCGGGGTCGCGCTGAGTCGCCCCACAAGTCAGATCGCCCAGTGTGAACCATGCAATCCCTGATCAAAATAAAGTATTTTAAGAATAAACCCATTTTAATTTCTGTCTGTTGTTTCCTTCACTTTCCGTCTGGAAAAAGGTTGTTCCTGGGACAATGAGTAAGGGAAGATCTCTGTAAGGTAGCCCTGGAAAGCAGTAAAACCTGACAGGGGTTCTAACCTTAACAGGGGTTCTATACTTAAATAGCCTTTTACCTTCTCAGCTATGGCACACTAAGGAGGTAAACTGACCACACACAGGGCTTGATACTTTTAAATGTGTCTAGCAGAAATGTGCAAACTCAAACAATGTTTATTTTTTTCATTGAAAGGATATCAAATGGTGTGAACAAAACAAATAAATTGTATGGATGGGGTCCTCGTAATTAAAAATATTACGTTGGTTGCTTGCATCAAACTACAGTTTTGCACAGACAGTAGCTGGTTCTATTTTCATGGTTTAATTGCTCTGTTGACAGTTTAGCTCTGCTGTGATTTCCTGTATTATAAATGTATACAACTGCCTGGGACTGAGATGTCCACCAATAGCTTAAAACATGAAGCAATAAAATCCTATAAAATTCTATGAAATGTTTTCACAGCATATCAGAAGACACACAACTGAGGAGAGGAGCTGGGTGAAGGTGTCACAGGATGGCGGCCTGGCCTGTGTTGGTGTTTCTGGGATTTCATTTCTTCTGCCCTGTGGTTTTCTCGTTTTCAACGGTGAAACTTACTGATGGAGGATATGACGATATTGTGATTGCAATCCACCCTGCAGTGCCTGAAAATTATACCATTATAGAAAAAATACAGGTAAGAGCATTGCACAGGCTCAGATCACTAACTGTATCTTAAAGAAAATTTGTCACTTTGCCCTCTCTTGCAAGACCACCAACCCAGACACCAAAGCTTTGCTTCACCACACAGCTTAACGGGCAAACCGACAGATTCTCCTAAGGCTCATTCACATACAGTACCTCACAAAAGTGAGTACACCCCACACATTTTTGTAAATATTTTATTATATCTTTTCATGTGACAACCCTGAAGAAATGACACTTTGCTACAATGTAAAGTAGTGAGTGTGCAGCTTGTATAACAGTGTAAGGCTCCATGCACACTGGACGCTATCTGGGCTCTCTCGGCGTCGGGCAGGAGACGCTGCTTAGAAAACGTTCTTTTGCAGTGTTTTGTAAGCAGCGTTTACCGGCGTTTATCGGCGTCAGCGTTTTTGGGCTCTTCTTTTTTTTCTTCATTAGCTTCCATTGACTGCAAAAAACGCCGGACGCCGATAAACAGCCGTTTACCGGCGCTTATGAGCGTTTAGCGGCTTTTATCGTCATTTAGCGTTTTTTGTGGTCAAAAGAACGACTTTTGAACGCCAATTCAGGGCATTCAGATAACAGCCCTAAAACGCCACTGCTGATAAACGACAATTAACATTAACAGGATAACATAAAGTGGCGTTTTTGGGCTGTTAAAAAAAAATGCCCAAACAACCAAAAACGGTAGTTTATCAGATACAGTGTGCATGGAGCCTTAATTTGCTGTCCCCTCAAAATAACTCAACACACAGCCATTATTGTCTAAACCGCTGGCAACAAAAGTGAGTATACCGTAAGTGAAAATGTCCAAATTGGGCCCAATTAGCCATTTTCCTTCCCCAGTGTCATGTGACGCGTTAGTGTTACAAGGTCTCAGGTGTGAATGGGGAGAACTCTCTGAGGATCTAAAAAAAAAGAATTGTTGCTCTACATAAAGGTGGCCTAGGCTATAAGAAGTTTGCCAAGACCCTGAAACTGAGCTGCAGCATGGTGGTCAAGACCATGCAGCGGTTTAACAGGACAGGTTTCACTCACTTGAGCATCTGTGCGGCATCCTCAAACAGAAGGTGGAGGAGTGCAGGGTCTCTAACATCCACCAGCTCTGTGATGTCGTCATGGAGGAGGGGAAGAGGACTCCAGTGGCAACCTGTGAAGCTCTGGTGAACTCCATGCCCAAGAGGGTTAAGGCAGTGCTGGAAAATAATTGTGGCCACACAAAATATTGATACTTTGGGCACAATTTTGACTTTTTCACTTAGGGGTGTACTCATTTTTGTTGCCAACAGTTTAGACATTATTGGCTGCGTGTTAAAATATTTTGAGGGGACAGCCAATTTACACTGTTATACAAGCTTTACACGCAATACTTTACACTGTAGCAAAGTGTAATTTCTTCAGTGTTGTCACATGAAAAGATATAATAAAATATTTACAAAAATGGGAGGGGTGTACTCACTTTTGTGAGATATTGTATGTCCAGCCATGGTTTCAGAGCGGTTATTAAAAGGCGTCTGGTGCGGTTTTGTTCACTGGTTCAGGTGTGATTCAGGTGCAAATTTTTACTTGAAATCGCACCTGAATCAGACTGAACAACGCACAGGACTCTATAAAAACGCACTGAGGCCAACCTGGACATATATGAACCGGCTCCATTGAAAGCTGTTCGGTTCGCATTGTATGCGAATCGGATGTGGATGAGGTTCAAAATGCATCCAGTTTGTATACTGTATATGTGAACCGAGCCTTAAGGAGCAAAACTGCCAAGAGTTAATTTCTCTGTCTTGGGTAGGGTGACACAATTTTTGATCCCCTGTTGTCTATGGACAAGACCTCTAACCTGGGCAATCCCATGACAAACTAGAAGCTCTGTTTTCCAGCCAAGCAACCTGTCACCTTCCTTGGGGCTCTCCACATATTCTCAGAAGAGAAGCTGCTAAGGAACACTTGATACAAAACTTCTGTGCAATGCATCCTTTAGTGCAATCTTTCTTAACTGAGGTTTTATGCAACGCTATTGTTCCTTCAGAGGTTTCTAGGGGTTCCTCAAACAATGAGCAAATTCTGCCTCTTACATAAGTCATCAATGAATCCAGGTATCTGTAAGGAAAAGATTCTTCCTACTGACCACCAATATAAGGAGCATTCTTCCCATTGATCACCAAAGTAAGGGACATTCTACCCAATGACCATCAATGTAAGAGACATTATTTCCACTACCAGTGGCCACCAATGTAAGGGGGCCATTTCCAAATGACCACTTATAAGGATAGGCTCGGGCTTGTTCGCAACCGTACGTGCCCGAGCCCGCCAGGAGACTGCACCACGCTAATCACAGGCAGTGAGACATTTCCCGATACACGGCTGCACAGTTGCAGTTGCAAACAAGCCTGAGCCTATCCTTAACCACTAACCTAAAGGAGCCTTCTCCACTGACGACCACTGTAAGTGGGCATTTCACTGACCATCTATATAAGAGATCACTTTTCTTACCACCACTATGAGGGAACACAACAGTTGTCACTGTCTGCATTTCTTTCCTACTCATTTGCTTTATTTCACTATAACTGAAAATAATTTTGTCATATAGAGCAATCCTGGGTTTCAAGTACATTAAAGCAGAGCTTCAACCAAAAGGGGGAGTTCCGATTTAAGGCCTTCTCCCCTTCCTCTTCAACAAATGCCACTTGTTTTTGCCACTTCCACTTCTGCTCAGATCACATAGGCGATCCAAGTGAAATCTCTCCTCTCCCCCTCCCTGCAGTCTTCTGGGACATGTCACAGGTCCCAGAAGATTGCAGGACCATTCACAATGTGCAGCGTGACTCGCAGTGGGCACCTGGCAGTGAAGCTGCAAGATGTCACAGCCGGGTGCCCACAGTTGAAATGCCGGTGCCTGGGACAGAGCAGCGAGGCAAGGAACGGCTCGTGTGAGCACATCACTGGATCATGGGACAGGTGAGTGGCTGTTTAATAAAACTGAGCAGACTGCTGACTTTTAATAAACACAAACTTGACCGGAGTTCCTCTTTAAGTACTCCACATTCCTTGTTCTTTTATTTATTCTTATACCTCAACTTATTGCTTATGCTAATGTATTGTAATCTGTAGAAATAGCATTTATTGTTAAGAGTTCCTTGAGGTCTGAAAATGATTTCAATGAGATCCCTCTGATGCTTTGGAGGCTCTCTGCGGACCATGGCTTTTGCTGTAGGATGCGACTAAGAACATTCATTTTGAACACAGCTACATCTCCAGTTATGTGTGTGCACACTTATGCAACCACATTATTTTAGTTTTTATTTTTACTCCTTCCCCCCCTTAAAAGATTTCAGTTTGTTGTTCAACTGAGTTGTATCTTTTATAGGTCACAATAAAAGGTGGAAAAAGTTCTGAAATTTTATCTTTGTCCCATTTTTTTACATCACAGAAACCTGACATTTTAAAGCGGTACTAAACCCGCTGCAAAACAAAGAAAATAAAAAATCCTGCAAGACAATAGCATAATATGCTAGTATGCATCGCATACTAGCACATTATGAAATACCTTAGAACTAGGCCCCCACAGCCGACCCGGTCTGCACTGAGGGAGGTGACATTTTGACTCGCCGTTTCTTCTGGGTTTGTGGCTGTGGCGCTGTGAGTGGCTGGAGCTGCGATCCCGTCACTCCCTCGCATGCGCGCAGGAGTCCTGCGTTCTGGCAAGGTCCGGCACCATCCGCCGGACCTTCACTGCGCATGCGCCGCTGACGTCAGCAGCTGCATGCAGGCTGAATATCTCCTAAACCGTGCAGGTTTAGGTGATATTCATATTACCTACAGGTAAGCCATACTATAGCTTTAACAGGGGTGTGTAGACGTTTTATATCCACTGTGTATATATATATATATATATATATATATATATACAGTATCTCACAAAAGTGAGTGCACCCCTAAGTGAAAATGTCCAAATTGGACCCAATTAGCCATTTTCCCTCCCGAGGTCATGTGACTTGTTAGTGTTACAAGGTCTCAGGTGTGAATGGGGAGCAGATGTGTTAAATTTGCTGTTATCGCTTTCAGTCTCTCATACTGGTTACTAGAAAGTTCAACATGGCACCTCATGGCAAAGAACTCTCTGAGGATCTGAAAAAAAGAATTGTTGCTCTACATAAAGATGGCCTAGGCTATATGAAGATTGCCAAGACCCTGAACCTGAGCTGCATCACAGTGGTCAAGACCATACAACAGTTTAACAGGACAGGTTCCACTACTCAGAACAGGCCTCGCCATGGTCGACCAAAGAAGTTGAGTGCACGTGCTCAGCGTCATATCCAGGGGTTGTCTTTGGGAAATAGACGTATGAGTGCTGCCAGCATTGCTGCAGAGGTTTAAGGGGTGGGGGTGGGGTCAGCCCGTCAGCGCTCAGACCATACACCGTACACTGCATCAAATTGGTCTGCATGGCTGTCATCCCAAAAGGAAGCCTCTTCTAAAGATGATGCACAAGAAAGCCCGCAAACAGTTTGCTGAAGACAAGCAGACTAAGGACATGGATTACTGGAACCATGCCCTGTGGTCTGATGAGACCAAGATAAACGTATTTGGTTCAGATGGTGTCAAGCGTGTGCGGCAGCAAGCAGGTGAGGAGTACAAAGACAAGTGTGTCTTGCCTACAGTCAAGCATGGTGGTGGGAGTGTCATGGTCTGGGGCTGCATGACTGCTGCCGACACTGGGGAGCTACAGTTCATTGAAGAAACCATGACTGCCAACATGTACTGTCACATACTGAAGTAGAGCATGATGCCCTTCCTTCGGAGACTGGGCCGCAGGGCAGTATTCCAACATGATAACGACCACAAACACACCTCCAAGATGACCACTGCCATGCTAAAGAAGCTGAGGGTAAAGGTGATGGACTGGCCAAGCATGTCTCCAGACCTAAACCCTATTGAGCATCTGTGGGGCATCCTCAAATGGAAGGTGGAGGAGCGCAAGGTCTCTAACATCCACCAGCTCTGTGATGTTGTCAAGGCGCAGCGCGACTTGCACTTGCACAGTGCGCACCCGGCTTTGAAGCCAAAGCCAGGTGCCCACACTTAGGATTCCGGCGCCGCCGAAGGGAGGGGGCGAAGAGCGAGCTCTCGGGCGACAGCATCGCTGGAGCGTGGGACAGGTGAGTGTCACTTTTTGTAGCTGCTGACTTTTACCTGGGTGGAACTCCGCTTTAAGGCAGTGCTGGAAAATAATGGTGGCCACACAAAATATTGACACTTTGGGTCCTATTTGGACATTTTCACTTAGGGGTGTACTCACTTTTGTTGCCAGCGGTTTAGACATTAATGGCTGTGCGTTGAGTCATTTTGAGGGGACAGCAAATTTACACTGTTATACAAGCTGTACACTCACTACTTTACATTGTAGCAAAGTGTCATTTCTGCAGTGTTGTCACATGAAAAGACAGAATAAAATGTGAGGGGTGTACTCACTTTTGTGAGATACTGTATTTATATATTCTTAGGGGTTTTTAGTACAGCAGCTGGTTTGTTGTTTCACTATTGTTTGCTTTTTCACTGTAGCGCAGAATAGTTGATATTCAGACCCGTTCGCACTAGTGCGCTGTGCGAGATCGCATGTGATTCGCACCGCACTGCAGTGCACATCACATGCAATGTCTGTGCGATGCGATTTCAGCCATACAGATAGTATGGCTGAATTTGCATCCCATTTGGACCAAACTCGCACAGGACACATTTTTTGGTCTGCACCAGAATCGGATCGCATGGGTGTTCACACCCTTGTGATCCGATTCATGTCCGAACTGACAGTTCGCACTGCGATATGGGAACTGAAATGGGGGTGTCATTAACATTGTACTGACACTCCCAGCAGTTCGCATATGGCAGTGTGAACTGCCTTGCGAGTCAGGTGCGATGCAGGAACGCAGTGGATTTGCAGGGTTCCCACATCACGCAAGTGTGAACCGAGCCTGATACCCAACATGTCAACATTTAAAATTGTGCATGCCCGTGAAATGGTAACAAACTATGGTAGCTAAAATTGTCCATAGGCAATGCTTTAAAAGCCTTTAGAGTTTATCAGTTTAGAGTTTATCAGTTTAGAGTTTATCGTGAATTAGGGCCCTAGAATGCTCTCCCTCTGATGTTTGCGGTGATACCTCACATGTATGGTGCAATCATTATTTTCATATGCATACGAGAACTATGCCACGTTTGCATTTGCATGTATGTGTTAGGATACCCATTTTTATGTTATTTACAATTTTTTTTTTTGATCAAAAAATTAGGTTTATTTAGAAAACATAGAATCATAACAGCAGTTTTCATCGTACAAGTCATAGTACATAATAAGAATCAGAACGTATAGGTGCATACAATGCAACTAAGAAATGTCTCATGAGATATTACTTTGTCGTATACATATATGATATAAGAGGGTACACCCCACATATTCGAGTTTATAAAGTTTCAAACAGTGTGTAATAGAAAACTGTAACATCAACTACATAGAGGAATGCATGAAATCAAATATATAGCTCAGATTTTTTCTACGTTTCTACTTTCTGTCACAGTGTGTTTTTAACTGTATATGTGAGTATAACAAATCCTTGGATATTGGCATACAATTATAATCCTTGTACGTATTTGTTAGAAGTACTTCAACTTGATAGGTAAAAGAGAAGAAGAAGTAAGAAAGAAAACGTGGAGAGAAAGATGAGAGAAGAAGAGAACACTTTTCCTGCACTGATCCCCCCCCCGTGTCACCCTAATTCCAGGAGTTTGGTGTGAATCACCCCTCCAGCAGCCCATCCATTACCAACTTACTAGGTGCCAACCCTGGGGTATCTAGCCACAGTTGCCAGATTGAATAACATTTCTTAGGTACCTTCCTATGGAGATAAGTGAGTTTTTCCCGAACAATCATAATATTGACTTGCTCTACCCATAGGCGCCATGTGGGTACCCTGGAGGAGATCCAAAATCTGGTGATCTGCTTTCTTGCTATATATAACAGACGAATAACTGCCAGATACTCATTAGTCATCAGTTTGTCCTCCTCCACAGCACCCAACAGACATGTCAGAGGGTCACGTTTTATTTGATAATTACTTGTGAAATGGTAGAAGTAGGACTTCTGACCAGTAGCGGAAGAGCTTTGGACACCTCCAGAGCATATGTAATAACTCCCCATGCTCCCTTTCACATTTGGGGCAATTAGGAGTTTCCCTGTGCCCCCATTTATGTAGTTGGAGGGGTGTTCTGTATGCTCTGTGGAATAACATCAGATGGGATAGCTTTTGGGTGGCAGAGATCAAGACCATAGGCACCGCATTTAAGTACTCCGCCCAGGTATCTCCAGCTATGGCACCGAGATCCTCCTCCCATCTCTGCCTGCACGGAAGCTCTTTGGGATCCTGAATGGCATTAAGTAATACAGTATACACCCTGGAAATCATTCCCTTCTTCTCTGTTGCCATAAAGATATCCTCAATAATTGGATGGTGTGACATTACTAGCGTATTAACTTGTGCTTGTGCACTAATGGCGTGGCGTAGTTGTAGATATTTAGAAAATTGCCGCACCAGGATTTGAAAGTCCCGCTGAAGCTCCGCAAATGATTTAAAGATATTGTTCTCATAGAGTTGGGAGACATATCTGAGCCCTAACCTCCCCCAGTAGCCGAATCCCTCCAACTTTAAAACTTCCTTATAATATGAATTTCGCCATAACAGCGTATAGGGTAGATATCCATGTATTTTGAGGATATTTTTAATGTTAGTCCATAGGCTGTTCAGTAATCTAATTGTAGGAGGGATTGGCGACAGATGGGAGAAGCCGGACTCCAGATGAGTCAGTGCTGTCTCGGCAGGGTCCTCCGGTACAAGTAAGGCCCTGATGGGGTCATTGGGGTCAAAAAGACCCCAGCCCCCCATTTGTTGGGCCTGGGCAGCAAAATAATCGATTTTTGGGTTTGGGACCGCTAGCCCAGCCATGTCCTTACTCCTCTGGAGTGTGGATAAACTAATGCGAGCCTGTTTTCGTTTTGAGATCAGTTCTCGAAATTGGGACTCTATCCGCTGAAACCACCCACCCAGGATCCACACCGGAGAGTTGTGAAATATGTAAAGGAGTTGAGGGGCCCACACCATCTTAATTAGATTTACTCTCCCCGCCACTGATATGGGGAGTTTACACCATGCTATGCATTTATCACTAAATTTACGTGGGTGTCAAATTCAGCTTAACATATTCCTTGGGATTGGGGGACACAATTACACCCAAGTATTTAAATTGGGCGACAATCTCCACCATTTGTGCACTCTCCGGTAGTGGGCCGGGTAGCCAATCCAACGGCAAGAGGACCATTTTGTTCCAGTTTATGGAGAACCCGGATAGGCTTCCGAACGTATTAATAAGTGTCATCACTGCTTGTAGGGATCCACGTGTATCCCCAAGATAAAGCAGAGTGTAGTCTGCGTACATGGAGACCACATCTGCATTATTGCGTCTTAGGAAACCTATCACTGCTGGAAAAGAGCGGATATTGGCTGCCAGGGGTTCGAATGCAAGGGCAAAAAGCAGGGGTGAGAGTAGTCACCCCTGCCCGGTCCCCCTATGCAGCTCAAATGGTTTCGTAAGTTCCCCGTTGACTCTAACGCGGGCCTTAGAGGGGCCGCATAGAGCACCTTGAGCCACTTAATAAATGGTTGGCCCACTCCAAAATGCTCCAAGACCTCCCATAGATACATCCACTCCACACTATCGAAGACCTTGGCAGTGTCCAACGAGAAAATTGCCCTGTTTCCCATATCGTCTGTGGGCATTTGCAGGTTCAGGAAAAGCCTTCTAATATTTTGCGCCGTCGAGCGGCCTGGAATGAAGCCACACTGATCAGAGTGTACCAACTTATGTATAACTTTAGTTAAATGGAATGCCAATACTTTGGCTAGTATCTTGACATCAGATGTCAGTAATGATATAGGCCTATAGGATTCAGCTTCCGTTGCTTCCTTCCCTGGTTTGAGTTGTGACCACAATGATGGCCTCATTCATAGTTTGTGGTAGCCTTCCCAATTCTAGTGATTCATTAAACACTTTTCAGAGTGTAGGCACTAATATGTCTGCGTACTTCCCGTAGACCTCCGAGGGAAATCCATCCACACCTGGGGACTTCCCACTGGATGTCTGTTTTAGGGCATCGCATATCTCCTCCTCTGTTATGGGGTCATTTAGCGCCTTGGCATCTTTTGCAGCGAGGCAGGGTAGTGGGCATTTATCTAGGAATAACCGTGTTGTATATTATTTACATTTTTACACTTTCTGCTAACACAAAAGGGTGTTAGCCAAACCAAAGCTGCTAACCTTTGCATCATGCTTGGATAGCTGCTTCCACACCTTAAAAGTGATCGAGCTGAAAAAAAAAAAATTGGTACCAGGATCGTGGCTGCAGATCCTGGTATAACCGCTTGCTGACAGGCCATTTTTAAATGTACGTCAGTCAGCAAGTGGTTAAATAAAGTGATTTCCTACTTTATGTAAAAGTGACCCGTCCCCCCAACCCCAAACCACTATTTAATGCTAAATGTTAATTCTGGTTTACTAAATATATTGATAAATATAATTGGCTGTCACCTAATTTGTTGTGTTATTTAACTTAACATCAGATATATTTTTCATGCTAAATGCAGCATGCTAAGCAATGTATAAGTATAACACTTCCAGGTATTTATTATCTCATAGATTACAGTACTTCCCTTGACTTCATTTATTTTTTTTTTCTCGAGAAGGACAGAGACATCACTGCTTAAAGTGGTTGTCAAGTCATGACAACCACTTTAACCTACAGGTAAGCCTATAGTAAGGCTTACCTGTAGGTTCCCTGTATATCTCCCAAACCTGCACGGTTTCAGGAGATATACAATGTACTGGCCTCTGCCAATGTCCTCGTCACATACGCATTGAAGAAATGGGCCGCTTGGTGCCGTGCTGTAACTGACGTCGCCGCGGCTCCGGCCAATCACAGCGCTGGAGCCGCGAACGCGGAAGTAGCTTCGGGTGGAAGATGTCGGCCCTGTACTCGGAGTGCCGACTCCGATACAGGGCTTCGTAAGTATTTCATAATGAGCTAGTATGCGGTGCATAGGAGATCCGACTTCGGGGGCGACTTTGCTAAGCGATTTGAAGGCGACTTCGGGCAACTTACAACGCGACTCCATGCCAGGTGACTTTGCCTGTGGCCAATCAGAGAAGGAAGGCAGGGGGTTGGTTGCCTTCAAAAATTATTTTCTTTTAAACTGTAAAGTCGCTTCAATAAACAGTATCTCACAAAAGTGAGTACACCCCTCAAATTTTTGTAAATATTTTATTATATCTTTTCATGTGACAACACTGAAGAAATTACACTTTGCTACAAAGTAAAGTAGTGAGTGTACAGCTTGTATAACAGTGTAAATTTGCTGTACCCTTAAAATATCTCAACACACAGCCATTAATGTCTAAACCGCTGGCAACAAAAGGGAGTACACCCCTAAGTGAAAATGTCCAAATTGGGCCCAAATTGTCAATATTTTGTGTGGCCACCATTATTTTCCGGCACTGCCTTTACCCTCTTGAGTATGGAGTTCACCAGAGCTTCACAGTTTGCCACTGGAGTCCTCTTCCACTCCTCCATGACGACATCACGGAACTGGTGGATGTTAGAGACCTTGTGCTCTTCCACCTTCCGTTTGAGGATGCCCCACAGATGCTCAATAGGGTTTAGGTTTGGAGACAAGCTTGGCCTGTCCATCACCTTTATCCTCAGCTTCTTTAGCAATGCAGTGGTCATCTAGGAGGTGTGTTTGGGGTCGTTATCATGTTGGAATACTGCCCTGCAGCCCAGTCTCTGAAGGCAGGGGTTCATGCTTTTCTTCAGTATGTCACAGTACATGTTGGCATTCATGGTTCCCTCAATGAACTGTAGCTCCTCAATGCTGGCAGCACTCATGCAGCCTGGACCAGGACACTCCCACCACCATGCTTGACTGTAGGCAAGACACACTTGTCTTTGTGCTCCTCACCTGTTTGCCACCACACACATTTGACACCATCTGAACCAAATAAGTTTATCTTGGTCTCATCAACCACAGGACATGGTTCCAGTAAGCCATGTCCTTAGTCTGTTTGTCTTCAGCAAACTGTTTGCGGGCTTTCTTGTGCATCATCTTTAGAAGAGGCCTCCTTCTGGGATGACAGCCTTGCAGGCCAATTTGATGCAGTGTACGGCGTATGGTCTGAGCACTGATAGGCTGACCCTCCACCCATTCAACCTCTGCAGCAATGCTGGCAGCACTCATGCGTCTATTTCCTAAAGACAACCTCTGGACATGACACTGAGCACGTGCACACAACCTCTTTGGTCGACCATGGCAAGGCCTGTTCTGAGTGGAACCTGTCCTGTTAAACCGCTATATGGTCTTGGCCACCAGGCTGCAGCACAGTTTCAGAGTCCTGGCAATCTTCTTATAGCCTAGGCCATCTGTATGTAGAGCCACAATTTTTTTTTAGATACTCAGAGAGTTCTTTGCCAGGAGGTGCCATGTTGAATTTCTAGTGACCAGTATGAGAGAGTGAGAGCAATAACACCAAATTTAACACACCTGCTCCCCATTCACACCTGAGACCTTGTAACACTAATGAGTCACATGACACTGGAGAGGGAAAATGGCTAATTGGACCCAATTTGGACATTTTCACTTAGGGGTGTACTCACTTTTGTTGCCAGTGGTTTAGACAGTTATGGCTGCGTGTTGAGTTATTTTGAGGGGACAGCAAATTTACACTGTTATACAAGCTGTACACTTACTACTTATATTGTAGCAAAGTGTCATTTCTTCAGTGCTGTCACATGAAAAGGTATAATAAAATATTTACAAAAATGAGAGGGGTGTACTCACTTTTGTGAGATACTGTAGATGGGGGATCCTACTTGGAGGTGACTTCCATTGAATTCTATGGGCACAAGTCGGATAGAAGTCGCTTGAAGTAGTACAGGAACCTTTTCTGAAGTCGCCTTAAAGTCGGAGCGACTTTAGTAGTGTATATTAAGACGGCTCCCATGTGACCCTGTTACTGAAAAAATATCAAAATAAAAAGCTTCTGTAAAGAAAAAGAGCATATTCTTGCCTGGTCCAGCACCCAGTTGAATACTTTCTCTGCTGCACGACAAAACCACATAGAGAATCTCCTAATCCAACATACTTGTGGATGTGTTGATTGTCAGACATGTACAGAGAATGAATACAATGATAAGCGAAGGGCATACATGACAGGGTGGAAGGAAAAACTAGTCAGTAGCAGGGTAAAATGTAGAGGTGGGTATGAAAGGTCAGGGGTCTTACCTGATTGGGTGAGTTGACGGGGTGATGGGGAGGAGCAAGAGAGATAGTAGTTGAGGGGAGGAGCAAAGGGGGCATCACTTGCAGTGTGAAAATCGCGAGAGGAACGTCTGTCTGGCCATACTCTGTGTTTTTGCCCGTAGAGGAGACATGAGTGAGTTGGAACAGCTTTTGCGCCAGCTTAGAGCTGCAGCGGCAGTACATGGCCCTGACTGGGTACAGAGCCAGGTCGCGGCATCACATCAAAGGGTGAGGCAGGACCCCCCCTCAGATGAGGCCTGCCTCCACACAGGCTTGAAGGTCTAGGCCTCTGGAGCGCCTCAGCCCAGAACATACCCCTAGGGCCCAGCACCGACTTTGGAGCCCCAATGCGGACCCTTCAGGCCCTCTTGATAAGCAACAGCCTGCTTCGGCAAGGGGGGTCCCTGGGAGGAATCCCCATCCACGGTGGAAGGGACACTCACCTTGCTTCTACACCTGTCCCCTCCTCTGTCATCCGGTCACAGGTTCGGGCGGCTGGCACTGCTGGCAATGGTCCAGTTGGCATGTAAGCTTGGCGGGGGAGAGCTTCTACAGCGGGGACCGGCATGTCTCCTGGTGTGGCCAGCGGCCCCCAGCATGCCTAGGATTGGACACTTTATAGTGCAGGCTCTAAGGCCTGTGGAGCTCGTCGGTTGGGAGGACACGCCTCCAGGTCCATGTCAGGGCCTGGGAGGGCTGGCCAGTGTACCGCCAGAACGGAGGGGAGGACGGCGGTGGGGGCTGATGACGTCTTCAACAGGAGTTAGAGCAGAGGCGGTCTGAGCCCTCAGGGTGAAGATCAGCAGCAACAGAGACCGCTGGCTGTGTCCAGGATAGGGGGTTGGTCAGCTGGGAGGAAACAACCTTACCGCGGACAGGCAGCGGTCCACTCGGAAAGAGAGGCCAGCAGTTCTAAGGAGGGGGAGCTGGAAGAAGAGACTCTGGAGGCAGCGGGGGCGTTGGGAATGGCGGCTGGAAGGACTCCCTGCCCAGTTCAGCCTAGTGAGTGTTCTTTTCCTGATGTTTCAGTTCTTTCTTCTGTCATGTTGGGGGGGCTGGGACTGCTGGCCAGAGTTCCCGAGCACAGGTGGGGGGTCAGGTTCTGGAGGGGATGATGGGGGTCTCTGGGACTGTTTGAGGGCCTAACTGTGCAGACTGGATACAGGTCGCGGGACTCTCCACCAGGATAAGGAGGCGCCTTCGGGTTCCATTTCCGCCCCTAGAAGGCCGTTGCTGGTTGTCGCGGGCACGCAAACTGACAACGACGCCGCTGGAATGCTGGCTGTTGCGACAATGAAGGGAGGGGAAAAAGAAGCAGAAAGGGTGAAATTGGCAGATTCTGCGCAATGCAAGGCGTATGTATGCTTCGAGGGACCTCTCGGTGCACACCTTAAAGCGCAAGTTCATGACAAAATCTGGAAGGGCGAGTACGTGGAAATAGCTCCCGCTAGAAAAATTTAATTTGGATCGCATTAAGCGGATGAAAGCAAAAAGGAAAAAGAGAAGAAGAGGAGGTATCGGCTTATTCCGCGGACATTTTCAAATTGGTTGCAGGCGTTTGCGATTTTTGCTATAGTGATTGGGGAGGCTATCAACGAGGCTCCAAGAGTTTATGGTGGGCTGGCATGGCTCCACTATGACGAGCAGTTTCATCAGAAAGGCCATACACCTCTCCACAGTCCTTGGGACCATAAGGATATCAGCCTATGGATGAAGTTGACTTCTTCCAGGGCTGTGGGGGTAGTTTTTTCTCGGGGGGGGGGGCAGTGCATCCGCCTCTGGATCATTGGCCCTTAGAAACAAGGGGTTGTGCTGGCAATTCAATGGGGGGGGGGTCATGTCAGTTTGGAAGCGCCTGCAAATTTTTGGGTTCCGGAGGCAATCATCCCCTCATTCGCTGTTTTAGACAGGGAAAAGGTTGCAACAGCGACACTTCTGGAAAAAGGGAAGACACCGGTGAGGCTGGAAAAGATGCTTCCTTTTCTAAATAGATACCCGCATCGGGTGGCGGCTTGTCTTCTGGAGTCAGGGTGTAGGGAGGGTTTTCGCATCCCAGGTACGGTGCGGGAGGTTCCTCCCATTTCTAATAATTTACGTTTGGCGCTTCTTCATCAGGAAGTTGTGTCGGACAAATTGTTTAAAGAAGTGGCCTTGGGTCGCATGACCGGCCCATTTCCTCTGCTGCCTCTTTCACAGCTGGTGGTTTCCCCATTGGGCGTGGTTCCAAAGAAAGAGCCAGGAAAATTTAGAATGATTCACCATCTTTCATACCCAAGAGGAGGCTTGTGAATGATGGTATCGGCCCGCAAGACTGTGCAGTTACCTATACATCATTTGATGCCGCTATTTCTTGGGTAAGAAAATATGGTAGGGGATCGCTCATGACAAAATCCGATGTTGAATCGCCTTTTCGGCTGGTCCTGGTGCATCCTCAGAGTTGCCACTTATTGGGATGTTATTGGCAAAGTTCTTACTTTGTAGATCATTGCCTGCCAATGCGGTGTTCCATCTCGTGTGACCTGTTTGAAACATTCAGTTCGTTCTTCGAAGGGACGGTGAGGGAGGTTTCAACTCAGTCATCCACTATCTGGATGATTTCCTATGTATTGGACCACCGGAGTCAAGGACTTGTGCGATCCTGCTGGGGACGTTGCAACATCTGGCTGACTGTTTTGGCATCCCTTTGGCAGCTGGCAAGAGGGAATGCCCAGACAGTGAACTCATTTTTCGTGGAATTACTACTGATTCCAAGGCCATGGAGTGTAGATTGCCGGCCGATATATTGCTGGCTCTTCCAAAAGAGGTGGGTCAGGCAAGTGGACGACGGAGGATTCGGTTGCAGGAGCTGCAATCCCTGTTAGGCAAGCTAAATTTAGTTTGCAGAATTATTCCCATGGGCAGAATTTTCTGTAGGCGATTGTCGGCAGCTACGTGCGGCTATCTGCAGAGCTCAGGGCTGACCTTCGTATTGGGGATATTTTTCTTGAATCCATTAATGGTCATTCTTTATGGCAGAAAGGTCAGGTCAGCAACACGGATTTGGTCCTTTTCACAGATGCAGCAGGCTATGGGACGTATTTTCAGGGGCAGTGGAGTGCTGAGCCGTGGCCTGCTGAATGGTGCGATGCTGGGTTTTTGAAGACCTTGGTGCTGCTTGAGCTTTTTAGTCCTGTCTGTGGAACTGTAGGGGAAGGCTTTTAGGAACAAAAAAGTGTGATTCAATTATGATAATATAGGGTTGGTCGTAGCTCTTAACAACATATCGGCTTCTTCCCCGCCTGTGGTTAGGCTCTTGCGTTACTTGGTTTTGAGTTGTTTGAGGATGAATACTTTTATTTAAGCGGTTCATATCCCTGGGGCTGCCAACAAATTAGCAGATGCTTTGTCTTGTTTTCAGTGGGACAAGTTCTGTGTTTTGGCACCAGAGGCGGACCAGGATGGGGTGCCTTGTCCTCAGCGGCTATGGAGGATTTCATTGGAGTCGCAACTGGACTGATAGGGACTTTGCACAGTGCTGGAACGTGGGCAACTTACTGCAAAGTTTGGAGGGAATGGATTTCCCGCAGGCAGTGTATACCATTCAGTCTAAGCCTAGCCTAACCACAATTTATGCACTTTGGCAGTATAGTCTCACATTTGGTAGCTTATGTTTCATTACGGCCAACTGCTGCACCCACGGTGGCGTTGCTACTGTTTATGCTGATCTGGGAGCAAAGTGTTACTTTTATACTTAGTTTTTACCAGTCCACATTCTGTATGCCAATAGTGTTACTATCACTGTTGATTCAATCTTATGCTTACTTTATCAGCTTTGCTTAGTTAAAGTGGAACTTCATTCACCCAATCAACATTGGCTATTTTTAATCCTCATGCGGATAGCATTAGTAAATAGATAGGAAAGTGTACATATTTACAATTTAAAAAAAAAACCTTGTTTTTTTTTTTTTTTTACATTTCTTCAGTTACTTACTGCTTTCTTGCCTAGGCAAATTATGTCATACGTCCCAGGAGTCTTCAGGAGGGGAGGAAAGGTTTTCTCAGCTAAACGCACTCTGCTGCATGCATTCCTGAGCTAAGGGCAGACAGAATCCAGGAAGAAATTGCTACATGAATCTTTTGCCCTTACTGAAGATATCCATGGCCAGAAATGCTAGGGTGTGTTTTTCAACAAAATAAAATATGGAGACATAGATGGATGGGGGAGTTTGCTTTGGATATTAAAAATGATTTAAATGTTTTAGGATTGTGGTGTTCAGATGCAGTGAAGATGTGCGTTAACTCACTTTACTGATTGCCTTAGCCCTCATTCACACAGGGGCAATCCAATTTCGGCACGACTTTGCTAGGCGATTTTTAACGTGACTTCAGGTGACTTACAAAGCGACTCCATGCCAGGTGACTTTGCCTGTGGCCAATCAAAGAAGAGAGGGAGGGGGATGCCTTGGTAAATTCTTTTCTTTTTCCTGTAAATTTGCTTCAATATAGATTGGGGATCATTAAGACAGCTCCCATTCACTTCAATGGGATTTCAGATGCCAAGTTGCCCCTTTGTGAACTGGCCCTAATGCCTGTTTATTTATCAGTGTTACTGCTGATTGCCAAGTACTAGTTTCAGTGAGTTTCTGTGTCATTGCATGCCCCTACAATCAACTCAATGTATCAGAGGAGCTGAGGTTCTTGAGGAGGTTGAGGCAAAGAACAGATGGCCCATTCTATTTAGCGGCTCCTATGGGGGAAGCGCTACAAACATGTAATATACACAAAACCAACGCAATCAGTAATCATCTACCATTTCTTGCATTGCTTTGTGGTGGAAACATTGAATCTATGTGGTTGCTGTGGGTTATTGTACAATGCACTAGCTTATGCCACTGTCTTTGTACTAATTTATTACTCTGTTTTCTCTGTTTTATGTAGCTAATGATAAAGGAAGCTACGCATGATTTATTTCATGCAACCAAGCAAAGACTATTTATCAGAAGCATCAAAATCTTAATTCCTTTAACCTGGTCACAAAAAGCCACTTATGGCAAACGTACAAGAGAAAATTACGAAAAGGTAAGATACTGATCCAACACCATACAGAAGGATGAGACCGAAAACAAATCATATGTCCTACTGTATATAGATATACACATATAAATAAAAGGGCCATTTCAAATCAGCTACAATATATTTACAGGGCTTGACAAGGGGAAGAGTGCAAAAACCTTAGTTTGATGATGAAGTAACATATTGGCAGGGCACAGGCAAACTTTATCAAGGCTTCTCATAACTGAAAGATTGGATCATTGCACAAATACATTTTGCGCAGACAAGACATTATAACAACACACACACACACATGTCAAAAGTATTGGGACACCTGCCTTTACACGCACATGAACTTCAATGGAATCCCAGTCTTAGTCTGTAGGGTTCAATATTGAGTTGGCCCACCCTTTGCAGCTATAACAGCTTCAATCTTCAGGGAAGGCTGTCCTGAAGGTTTAGGAGTGTGTCTATGGGAATGTTTGACCATTCTTCCAGAAGTACATTTGTGAGGTCAGGACGAGAAGGCCTGGCTCTCAGTTTCTGCTCCAATTCATCCCAAAGGTGTTCTATTGGGTTGAGGTCAGGACTCTGTGCAGGTCAGTCAAGTTCCTCCACCCCAAACTTGTTCATTCATGTCTTTATGGACCTTGCTTTGTGCCCTGGTGCGCAGTCATGCTGGAACAGGAAGGGGCCATCCCCAAACTGTTACCACAAAGTTGGGAGCATGAAATTGTCCAAAATGTCTTGGTATGCTGATGCCTTAAGAGTTCCCTTCACTGGGACTAAGAGGCCAAGCCCAACCCCTGACAAACAACCCCACACCATACCCCCCCCCCCCTCCACCAAATGATTTGGAGGGGTGGCCCAATACTTTTGGCAATATAGTGTGGATGAGCAAGTTTGCACCTGAATCGCATGTGAATTGCACAGGAACGCACAGCGTGTAGCTTTGCAATTCATGCTGTGAACTGGGCATTAATAAATGTTTACTGTTGGATTTAAAATCGATTTAACATCGCAATGTAACATTGTAATTAATACAGTGTTTATTATTACTAACATGTTCAATTGGGACAATAGATCAACTTCTTTTTTTCCCCACAAAATCTTTTCATTATAGTATACAAGATATACAAACAAGTACAAAATAACATATATCATACAACCAACAGTCAGTATCTACTCACAGTAGGTGGGGCAGAGGACCTCCATCTTCAGACTATTTCTCTTAATAAGCGTGCATAATAAGCAGAGTAAAAAACAAAGAGTTTTTCAAGTTTAGTAGCCGCCACGCCCTCCACAAGGCCCAGCAACCACAAGGCTGGATCCAAAGGGAGGTAGAAGCTACCCACGGCATTAGCAGTGTCCACCACCCCTCTCCAATAGAGTTGTAGCTGAGAACAGAGCCCAAAAAAACATGAAAATAAGTACCAATATCTATCCTGCATCTAAAAAAGGTATCTGGGGTTCTCGTGTAACTCACAGACAGGAACTCAGGGGTATAATAGACACGGTGGATACATTTCAGTTGGAGAAACTGGTCCCTGGAGTAAATCATATTCTTCAGAAATAGAAGTAAGCAGTCCTCCCAATCATCATCAGGTAAAGTGGGGATGTCAGCATGCCGCTTATGGTATAGAGTGGTCATTTTTGGGAGGGTCAAAGGTGACAGCTGGGGATATAATGCGGACAATGGGTAGGTCCACTTCTTTAGAGGTAAAAACCCTGTTCTAGAGGCATACTCTCAATCTTCATCAGATTGGAAGGAACTCTCTCCTATAAATCTTATAAAGGTAGCATCCTCATACAGGTGACAGAGGAGATATAATAATGGAGACAACATAGAGAAGTCCTGTAGGAGGGATATAAATCCCCATATATCTCATGGTGGGGGATATGGCTACTTGTAGGATATAGACGGACCTCATATGCCCATATGGCCAAGATGGCAACAATAGTTGCCCCATATAATTCTGGTTGCATGCATGGATGCTGCCAAAATGGAGGAGACAATATACCAAAAGTAGCTTATTTCCAACACAGTTGTCTCTCAATCAAACAAAAAAATATACATTATTCTTAGAAATAAAAAAGAAAATGTGCACAAAACCACCACACAAAAGTAATGTTTCAGTAAATGTATTATGTTAAAGAGGAACTGCAGTCTGCTCACATATAATTTGTAATAAAGACATCTTTGCAATTCTGAAGCTCCCCTCCAAGCACTTTGCATATTATTTTATATACAGTGTACAGGCAGTCCCCTAGTTATGAACATCCGACTTACAAACGACTCCTACTTACAAACGGAGGGAGACAACAGGAAGTGAGAGGAAATCTCCCCCTAGGAAGGGAAATTCACTCCTGTAAGAGTTATTATGGGAAAAAGATGCCTCCACTGATGCTTTATCACCAATCATTGTTTCCACAACAATCCACATTTTTCAAAATCCAATTATCATTGGGACAGGAAGTGAGGTGAAATCTTATGAACAAAAACATAGACAGCAAAACAAACATTACAGGGGTGTTACCCCTTCTCTATGCTATCCAAAAGGCTTAAAAATATTTTTTTTGGCTGAAGCTACACTTAAAAAATGTACCTGTTCCCACTTACAAACAAATTCAACTTATTAACAAACCTACAGACCCTATCTTGTTTGTAACCCGGGGACTACCTGTACTGTGATTCTGTACTTGCCAAATATACTGCAGAAATCTCCCTTCACTAAGCCTGGCTACAGCCATGTTAACTGTGGGCAGCTGAAGCTGCTGTCTGTTCACTTCCTGGATTTACACAGACACACACATATATACAGACAGACAGACAGACAGACAGACAGACACACTCACACCACTGCTTGTCTGCACATTTCTCCTCTGTGAAATAATTCACGTGGATCTCTGCAGTCTCCTGTTATTTGCTCCCTCATCAAGCTCCCTACAGCTGTGCAGTTCTGCAGCTCTCATTGGCCCTCCTATGACTCATTCCCCCACCCTTGCTGGCAAATTCTCTTGAGAGTGAGAGAGAGCTGTACAAGATGTCATTAGCCTAGGCCAGTGGTTCTCAACTCCGGTCCTCGGGACCCACCAACAGGCCAGATTTTCAGTATTATCTTGGGGAGATGCAAACTAGAATACTGCAGTCACTGAGCAGCAAATTATATCACCTGTGATGCATTTCAGTTATCCTGCAAACCTGGCCTGTTAGGGGGTCCTGAGGACCGGAGTTGAGAACCACTGGCCTAGGCTAATTACCAGACAAGAAAGAGGAAGTGGGCTGTATAAGGTATTTACTGGCAGTAAAAAAAAATTGTACTATTCAAAGTTAAAACAACAAGGGCAAAAGAGTTAATAGATGGAAAGTTGAAAAAATGACTGAAGAGCCATTTTAATTGCACTGCATGATGGTGATGTACTATAACTGACAGCACTAACTGCATAAGATGCATAAACCTGCACTGGAACTGCAGTAGTTATATTTAGTTTTATCCAATAGCACAGCTCAGGTAAGCATCTAAAGAGAATCAAAGAGTAATTGTAAAATTATAAACAACACATATATGGGATATCCATTTCATTCTCTTTTACCAGGCACAAGTTAGAATTGCCAACACATTCTTGAATATCGGGGATAGTCCTTACACACAACAGGATGGGGGTTGCGGAGAACAAGGACGGTTTATTCATCTGACTCCAGACTTCTTGATGAATGAAGATTTGATCTCAGTGTATGGAGCTCATGGTGAGCAAAATGATCAGTAATCAGTTACTTGTAAACTCTGCCAAATGCAAAAGGTAGCTATACCCCATCATGACATAAAGGTAATTATTAGTACTAACAAGCTAACACAAGTTCTGCGAGAGAACTTCTGCTGAGGCAAACAGGCCAATATTTAATGCTTCTGTTTTCTACAGCTGGACACAGACATCAGAAGGCAGTTTAGGGAGAAAGCAGTGTCTTCCTGTAGTCACATGATCAGTCCTAGCGTGGTAACTAGAACCGCTGGGAACAGCAGTGGGCCAATCACTGTAGGAGAAAGTTACATTTCTGAGGAAGGGTTGATTATGTATACCAGTTGTGTGAATTATGGCCCTAAAGAAGAAAGCCATGTTAATATTTTTCTGACAGTTTTTGGAAATAAAAGATAGCAACACGTTGAGCTAAATATTTTTACAAACACTAAATTCTGAGAATAACTAAACAGAATATAATTTTTTAAAATAAAAGTTGAAATACCTTTTAAAAAATCCTGCATTGCATCAAACCCTCTTGACATGTTTTTCTGAGCATCTAACCTCTCCTGATCACGAATTTCTCAATTGTAGGAAAGTTACTTGTCCGAGAATGGGCTCGCCTTCGTTGGGGAGTCTTTGAGGAGTACAGCACTGACCAGCCATTCTACATTTCCCCAAACCTTCAAGTAGAGGCAACCCGGTATGTTTTCATCTATTTCTCTAGAAGATATGGAAAAGATTATATAAATGTATTTATTTCAGGTACTTATATAGCGCTGTCAATTTACAAAGCGCTTTACATATACATTGTACATTCACCTTCCCTCAAGGAGCTTACAATCTAAGGTCCCTAACTCTCATTCATACATATACTAGGGCCAATTTAGACAGGATCTAATTTACCTACCAGCATGTCTTTGGAGTGTGGGAGGAAACCCCACATAGGTACAAGGAGAACATGCAAACTCCAGGCAGGCAGTGTCGTGGGTTGGGATTCGAACCAGCGACCCGTTTGCTGCCAGGCGAAAGTGCTAAACACTACAATGTATCCAAATACACAAGAAATGGAATTTTATTTTCCTTTACCATTCAGAAATATACAGTACATGATGAATCAAGTTTGCAGACAGGCTGCCTGCTTTGTAAAATGAGATAATTAAGTAGGAGGGACAAAAATCAGGATGAGTGTTACTAGTGTACCCATGTTCACTAATAGCTCACAAAGCAGGCAGGGGTGTGAAAAATTTTGTCAGCCTCCTTCTGCTACACAGCCATAAACCATTGCAAATATCAGTGCATTACCAAAGTATTTTAATTCAGAAAAAGTAACCCAGTGACCCCAAAGTCCCTAGTCAGACCAACATCCTGCCATAATGTGCGCACTGCTGGAAAGCAAGACTCGGCTTCCTCTGCGTACCGATATATTGCCATCTACTTCCCATAAGACATACGGCATATGGGATGTGTATTTGCTGCCAGTGTGCACAGTGCAACCGGTTCTTCATCTGACTACTACATCGAAGTGAAAAAAAAAACATTAAACATGATTACCACTATAAATGGCTGCAATATGGCATATGGCAGGGGTAGGCAAACGTAACCACTTCAGCCCCGGAAGGATTTCCCCCTTTAGGACCAGAGCCCTTTTTGCGATTCGGCACTGCGTCGCTTTAACTGAAAATTGCGCGGTCGTGCAACGTTGTACCCAAATGAAATTTGCGTCCTTTTTTTCCCACAAATAGAGCTTTCTTTTGGTGGTATTTGATCACTGCTGTGTCATTTCTGATCGCCGCTATAAACAAAAGAAGAGCGACAATTTTGCGAAAAACCCCAAATTTCTAACTTTTTGCTAAAATACAAATCCAAAAAAACATTTTTTTTCTTCGGTTTTGGCCGATTTATATTCTTCCTCATATTTGTGCTAAAAAAAATTGCAATCGCCGTTTATTGATTGGTTTGCTCAAAAGTGGTCGCGTTTACGGATGATGAGAATTAATTTCTGGGATTTTTATTTATTTTTATTTTTTACTAGTAATGGCGGCGATCTGCGATTTTTAGCGGTACTGCGATATTTCAGCGGACATGTCGGACCATTTTGACACTTTTTTGGGACCATTGGCATTTATACAGCGATCAGTGCTATAAAAATGCACTGATTACTGTGTAAATGCCATTGGCAGTGAAGGGGTTAACCTGCAGGGGGCACTCTAAGGGTTAACTGTGTTCCCTGGGCGTGTTCTAATTGTGTGGGGACTGCCCTAGCTGGGGAAGGGAAGTGATCACAGCCTCCATGTAGAGGAAGGCTGTGATCACAGCCCTTCCCCCCTCACAGAACGGAGGTCCGTGTTTACTTACACGGACCTCCGTTCTTTCACTCCGGGGGGGGCATCGTGGGTGGCCGGCGGAGATCGAATCCGCCGCACCCGCTTCCTGGCCCTCCCCGGACACAGTGAGCGAGCGGGCGGGCCTCCGG
Organism: Glandirana rugosa; assembly: GCA_018402905.1. NCBI lineage: Eukaryota > Metazoa > Chordata > Amphibia > Anura > Ranidae > Glandirana > Glandirana rugosa. Next base: position 1,739,260 of record BLSH010325470.1, on the reverse strand, counting down.
CGGCGCGCGCGCGCTCACTAGGCTCGATCTCGCAGCCGCCGTCATATGACGGCGATTTGCGCAATAGAGCCACCTTGTCGCCGTCAATTGCCGACCAGCGGTCGGCAAGCGGTTAAAGAGGTGGAGATCTACCTGAACAACATGGAAGAGGTCAAACATCACCGGGCACAGTGTCGCCTCCTCACACCTGATTTAAACCTCTAATTGCCGTACTGCTGTGTCACAATCGCATGCATTGAGCAGCAATCATGGCTTTAAATCAGTTGGTAAGGAAGAAACATATTGCCTCTTCACCGCCTGTCAAATACACTGCGATCGTTTTTCAGAGGAGCAGCAGTGCCTGCTGCACTTGTGAATGAACCATTTTCAGAAAGCGGACCAAACTCACAGGATATAATAGAAATCTATGGATAAACGCAGCAAACCCACAGGAAAGCTGCAGGTACACTGCATTACACCCATGGTGTGGGTAATCCTTAGCACATCAGTGTGAAAGCAGCCCTATACTATTAAGCCCAGTGTATTGTTTCACACTGACCTGAAGATCTCTTTCCTGCTGCTGGCACCACTCTGGAGACCACTAGCCGGGATAAGAGGTGGAGTGCAGGTGGTATCACTCCGCATGGGACAGGAGCCGGCACTACAGAGGAAGCATTGGCTTATGCGGCTCTTGCTCTTGCTCCCTACTACAGCTTCAACGTTACAAACAGTCTGCTCTTAGTGCCTGTTCAAACTAAAAAGCTATGTTGGAAACCCACATTCTGTGCGCACCGTGTTCAAAATGCACTGCAGTTGTGATCTGGGCAGGTTGCAAACACAGAAGTATCATGTAAATCCAGTTGTAGTGTGTTTTTTGAATTAGTGCATGCCAGTGACGGCTGGTGAAATTTTAGGATGGGGGGCGCCAGACCACGTCCTTCCATTTGACCCCTCCCACTTTTCATAAGCCCCACCCCTTATAGATTCCACCCCTTATGTCAGGAGTATACAGCCCAGCATCACCAGATAGTGGTATATACAGCATCACCAGAAGTATACACTCACAGTCACCATATAGCAGTATAAAGAGTCACCATATAGCAGTATACAGAGCCCCAGGTAGCACTATACAGGGTCCCAGATAGCAGTACACAGAGCCCCAGGTAGCAGTATACAGGGTCCCAGATAGCAGTATACAGGGTCCCAGGTAGCAGTATACAGAGCCCCAGGTAGCAGTATACAGGGTCCCAGATAGCAGTAAATAGGGTCCCAGATAGCAGTATACAGGGTTCCAGATAGCAGTATACATGGTCTCAGGTAGCAGTATACAGTGCCCCAGGTAGCAGTATACAGGGTCCCAGTCCCAGGTAGCAGTATACAGAGCCCCAGGTAGCAGTATACAGAGCCCAAGGTAGCAGTATACAGAGCCCCAGGTAGCAGTATACAGGGTCCCAGGTAGCAGTATACAGGGTCCCAGGTAGCAGTATACAGAGCCCCAGGTAGCAGTATACAGGGTCCCAGGTAGCAGTATACAGAGCCCCAGGTAGCAGTATACAAGGTCCCAGGTAGCATTATACAGAGCCGCAGATAGCAGTATACAGGGTCCCAGATAGGGTATACAGTCACCAGGCCCCCCCCCCCGAGGTCGGGACAAGTCTCGCACTTACCCCATCTAATAGGCAGGTTGGCAGTGTTGCAGAGATCGGCATGCGGAGAGCGGGTTGACAATATGCAGAGGCAGCGCTTGCGGAGAGCATGCTGAGTGCTCGGAAGTCCCGGCGGAGTGCTGTGCCTGCGTGAGTAATCACGCAGCCAGCTCGTCTGCCATAGTCCCGCCCCCACCAACAGCATCCAATGACAGAGAGTCATTGGCTCTGATGGCTCAGGGGGCAACCAATCAGACTACGTGTGTGCACCTGTTCAGCGCACACACATAAGCTTTAATGACTGACCAATCGGCTCACTACTTGCTGTCAGCTGACAGCAAGGAGCCGAGAAAAAAAAAAAAAAGAAAGGTCAATATACCGGCGCCTCCTGCAGGGGGGCCGGGCTGACTTTTTTTTTTTTCCTTCTCAGCGTTAGGGAGGTGACATCCAAGCGCCCCTTATACACCAGCCGTCGCTGGTGCATGTGATATTTTTGAGATTCAGCCCATTGAATATGAATGGCCTCAAGTCGCACTGCACTGCATGTGAATCGCACAGAAATCTGGTGTGAACTGACCCTCATAGATAACCACTTAAGGACGGGAAAGTTTTACCCCTTAATGACCAGGCCATTTTTTTGCACTTTGGCACTGCGCGACTCTAACTGGTAATTGCGCGGTCATACAATGCTGTACCGAAATTTGCGTCCTTCTTTTCCCACAAATAGAGCTTTCTTTTGGTGGTATTTGATCACCAATGGGAATTTTATTTTTTGCGACCGAAAATTTTGAAAAATAATTATTTTTCTACTTTTGGTATGGTATATTTACTGGTATTTACGCAGATTTTACTTAAACACACTGCCTATGTTTGGTTGCAAATTTGAAAAATATTTTCTCCATAATTCTTATAGGGCCCCGGACTCCGCTAGCTCCACGGAGATCGCACTGTTGATCCCCGCTGAGACAGCGGATGACAGGTCCGTCTCCACTCACTGTGCAGGGACGGACTTGTCAGAGCCCCGCTGTTCTCAAAGGGAAGATCGGATGAAAACGGACTGCATGTCCGTTTTCATCTGATCCGCTGGACAGATGGCGAACGTATCGCCATCCGTCTGTTTTGAGCGGATCTTGTCAGATCGGATGGCAGGTCAGTGTCTCATATCCGCTGACATCCACCTGCCCATAGAAGTCAATGGGTGGCCCGCTCGGATCCGCCTGAAAAACGGATAGGCAGATCCGAGCAGGCTGATCATATGAAAGTAGCCTAAAACAGAGACTAATGAAGGCTTGTTTTGAAGTGCTTTTACGGTTTGCTCAGAATATGTAAATACTTAAATAATGCATGATCTGGTCACAGGATCACTTTAAACACTAAAACCACCAATAGTGAGTCTAGAGCCAGGGGTGGTACCCCACCCTCCCCCCCATAAACTCTGCCACTACTATCATCACTGGTGGCATGGTGTTTATTGAATACGACTGGATCTTACTGTAAACACTCACAGTGCCATTTATAACCCCCCGCCCCCCGAACTGTATAGATGGCTGGTATGGAGGGATTTAAGAACACAGCATTGATATAGCTGCTGTAAAAAACAAAAGGAAACAATATATGTGGCTGCTGATGGGGCATGGCTGCATATTTCGGATCAAGGCCACAGTGTTTTTGGCTCTTAACTTTTTGGAGTTAATGCCTAGATTTTTGGAATATTTGTTCAGGCCTGTATCCCTGATAGCAAGGATAACTTGCCACAAATTTGTGGCTGTGTTGAATTGTACGTCTGTTAACTTGCAAGTTGTACACTTGCAGAGCACTTGAATCACACGTTCTAGTTGACATTTTTCCAATTTGTAGCAAATTCGCGTGGAAAGTCTCTAGCAAGAGCAAAGTTGACGTGGTGAGTCTACAGCAAGAGCTCTGCAAGTCTACAGCATGAAAATTCAGACACAGTGACGAATGTTTGCAAAGAAAGTTGGTCTGGAGTCATACAATGCTGACTTGCTGCAATCGTGCAACAAACTTGTAAAGCCTGGCAAGTCTAGCAATAGCTTAGCAAGTCATTTTCAAATTTGCAGCACAATTGCTTGCTATTTGGGTATTTATTACTTGATGTTGCCCTGTAATGTAATTATTAGGGTTGTCCCGATACCGATACTAGTATCGGTATCGGTGCCGATACTGAGCATTTGCCCGAGTACTTGTACTCGGGCAAAATGCTCCGATGCTTGAGCCGATACTTTGGCAACCAGGGGATGATCAGTGCAGCGCTGGAGGGGGATTTACAATCACTGATCTCCCGACTCCCTGTATATATTTCATTAAAGCAACTGACAGCCGCTTCTCCTCCCGCGGCTTTCAGCTGCTACAATGAAATGTATACAGGGAGTCGGGAGATCAGTGACTGTTAACTCCTGCTGCACCAATCACCCCCCCTTGATTGTCCCTGTATCTTCCTCCAGTTCCCCTGTGTCCTCTGATCCCCCACATTGCTCCAATCCCCCTCTGTGTCCGACGATCCCCCTATGATCGGTCCCTCTTCTTGCTCCTCCAGTCCCCCTTGTTCTCGATCTGTCAGGATGGAGAGCGGAGAAAAGAGCCGGTAAATCTGTAATTTATCGGCTCTTTCCTTTTCTGAATGGACAGTCAGTGATCACTGACTGTCCATTCATGAATGTCACTGAGCATCGTAAACTGTGCTTTCGATGCTTCAGTTTATGAATGGAGAGGAGCCGCTGTCTCCTCTCCATTCATCTTCAATGCAGCTGAGACTTCTGAGAAAGGGACTGGGGAATCTTCATCCTCAGCCCCCTTCTCCCTGTCTCAAAAGAGAGATGTCAGGAGTCTGTTAAGGGGGGGGGGGGGGGGGGGGGGGGGGGGGGGGGGGGGGGGGGGGGGGGGGGGGGGGGGGGGGGGGGGGGGGGGGGGGGGGGG
>BLSH010325470.1:1715415-1728923 GCA_018402905.1 Glandirana rugosa | reverse complement strand
CCCCCACAGTGACTTTTCATTGCTCTGGTGGGTTTCCGGTCACCATGAAATACTGGAGCCCAGCTGCACATTGGTTGATGGTACACAGGGCTTTATCACAATTTTATTGCTTAGAATAAAGGTCACGTTTCTCGCGGTGTGACATCATCTTTCATATTATACAAAAAAATAATGGGCTAACTTTACTGTTTAGTTTTTTTTTATTCATTAAAAGTGTATTTTTTTCCAAAAAATTGCGCTTGAAAGACCGCTGCGCAAATACCATGTGACATAAAATATTGCAGCAACCGTCATTTTATTCTCTAGGGTCTCTGCTAAAAAATAATATATAATGTTTGGGGGTTCCAAGTCATTTTCTAGCAGAAAACACAGGATATTTAATTGTAAGCCACTAATGTGAGAGAGGGTTTAGTCTATAAATGGTTAAACTTTCCTGATAGCCCGGAGATAATTGCTTTGAAAGGAGAAGATACATTGTTGTTGCTTTATTCTTGTAACTCTCAACAACTAGAAGAAGATACATTGTTTGTTACTTTTCTTCATTCTAAGTAGAAACAAATATCCCGGGAAGCCGGGCAGCCGGCCAAGTTTAACAGCTGTTCGATTAAGCAGAGAAGGCTCTCGGCTCTCGCTGAATCTGACACGCTGTTTTAACATAGGGAGAGAAGGAACGGCTGACACTCGCCAGGACGCGATTTCTGGTCGCCATGGCGACCTGGTGCCTGGGGTTTGTCGAGGCCTGTATTACGTATGGTCTTTTACATTAAGCTGACCTCTTTCATGTGTACATCTAAAAGAGAAAAAAAAAACTATAGCTCCTCTTAAATCCTTGTTTGAAACAGTCCCAAACCCCAATTTAAATGACTAATCTAGGAGCAAGAAAACAGCACTGTGCATCCAAGAAAAGATCATCTGAGGGCGTGATAAAGTTGTAGAATTCATATGAACTGTTTTTCCATGATTCCCAATCAAGTGCGCCCACCCTCATGGTAGTCAGGGGGCAGAAACCCCTATCTGAGTAGAATGGTTCTCCTAAGACTCTCATCTTGCACTGCTCTTCTCAATATGAACATGTCAGAGCAGGGAAGATGGCCGCGGCTCGTGTTCGTGTACCGAAGCAAATTTTTGTGAACTCTTCTGTTCGCGAACGAGTTGTTTGTAAACAGAAGCATTTGTGAACTGAGGTATCACTGTATATAGTTTTGGTAAATATAAAAGTGATTGCATAGGGCGTGCATAGTCAGATTGTAGTGTGGCTACCCTAGTATTCCCTATTCTGGCATTACCCAAGCCAACTCTATTACATACTAACTGTATCTTTTTTGCAGGGATTGTCCCTTTTGTGGAACTAAATCCTTCTATCCTTATTCGTCCTTCTTTTTAGTCTGATGTATAGACCTCTATAAAAAGTCTAATATTTGACTAACAAGAATGTTAACTGCACTAAACGTTTAATCCATTCTCTTGTTGATTTGAAAAAACAGTATAGAGGAAAAATAAGGATAAATAAGTGCCCTTGTGGGTTTAACCAATCAATTTTTGCATATTAAAGCGGACCTTCACCCTAAGGCCAGGTTCACACCTATGCGAATAGCATGCGGTTTCACCGCATTAAATTCGCATGACAGGAGATTGTGACCGGCTGTCTATGGAGCCAGTTCACACGTCTCCCTGGCAGCTGCGGATCGGCTTGCACAGGAGTCCTGTGCGTCTTTGGCTCCGTTTCAGGGCCGAATTCAGGCAAAATTTTGGCCCCGATTTGTCCCTGAACACGAAGAACAGGGACACACCGGACCCCCTGCCGTGAGCCACATACAAAGATAGTGTGAACCCAGCCTTAACTATGTTCCCATGCCCCACCTCTTCTCCCCTCCCTCTCTTTAAATTGTATATTTGATCCATTTATTTTTAACACATCTATTGTGCTGCAAAGCAGCAGTTTCGCATTTCTCGCCTGGGCGAGAATGACATCTGGGATCCCCCTGCTCCCTCCTGGATTCCTCCCCGTTCTGAAGCTGAAGGGCTCTGTTGGGACCAGACGACCAGGTAAAGCCCTTAGCGCTGTAATGGTGGCCCCAGAGCAGGGGTGGGTGGTGCAAAGCATACAGACTAAGGACTGATGTTCCTCTAAACTTTTTTGACACCAAACTCTGGTTTACAATATATACCGTACAATGTATATATATATATATATGTTCATGTATGAATTCTTCCAAAAAGTCCCTTCTATTGCTCTCAGCCTCCTTCAAATTCCTGTGGGGTTTTTTTTGGTTGTTTTTTTTATTTTGCTGCTGTTATCCGACCTCTTCTTAGAGGGTGGCTACGTTCATTCTCCATGGTCCCACTGTATGTAGCAACCCTCTTCTCTTGTTCACTCCTGAGATGGACTATGGGATTTGTAGCATGCATAGAGTAATGCACACGACCACAACTAATGTTCACTGCTCATTCCAAACAAACAGACACGAGAGAGAAAAGGAGAGGTTCCGGAGCCCACTGAGGAATAACATTTTAAGAAGCAATTTAATGAAAAGTAGATTAGAGGGCCATTAAATAGTGGATGTGTATGTATATTTTTTGGAGAATAAGGCTATTGTTTAGTGTAACTTTAATTCTGCATGGTTAGAATAGCTGGGAGTGTGACAGGGCTGTGTTCTATATGTCTGCATACAGTACTTTGTGCTAAAAAACCTTGCTTGTTTCTTATGTAAGAAAGTTAGTAGTTATGTCTTTTCAACTAGAAAAAAACTCCAAAAAATACCTCCAACACCTGGGGCTCCAATCAGGAACAGTGTTTCTGTCTGGTGCCTAGATCTGTGTTCCAGTCCAGTGGATATCCTACAGCACTCATGCATGCTCCCCCTGGCAGTGCTCTGTTCCTGACCAACCAGTCACTAATCCCACTGTATGTACTTTTTTCCTCCTGTTTCCTGTAAAGACATGTTCTGATTTTTCTCCATAACAGTAAAGTATTCTGCTGTATATAAGAAGCTTCCAGTTATGATTTCAAAACCCTGCTTATAGGTTATGGGCTCAGAGCACCCAGCAGGTACCCAGCCATCCAGAGGCACTGGAGAGGATACTCAATGAGGACAGCAAATCTGTGAGTACTGTATGCAAGCTGCTGCAAGATGGCAAGTGGTTCAGATGTGAGGTTTGCAGTTGCAAAGTTGAACAATGCCAATTACTAGCTATGGAAGTTTAAGCTAGAGATGATTCTGAACAAGGATGACTTGTGACAAGTGCTAAATGCAAAAAAATGCATATTACAGCGCACACATGATACTTACTCCTGCCAGGCTGTTTAAAAGCATCTAAACGTATATAGCAAAAATACGGGGGGTTTGGTCACATTGAATTGCCATTAAGTGCTTAAGTCCACTGACTGCTGCAAAGTACCCTTTTTTAACAGTGGGTTCCTACACTAACCTTAGAGTGAACGATCCTATCTCTTAAACCATGGAAGCAAACGCTTCTCTTTATGGGAGACCAGAGGACTCATCCCATGGGGTAGTGCTAAATATAGACGGACCCACAAACGGTGAAATGAAGGACTGGGACAGAAAGGACAGACAGGCAAAAGCAAGTATAAGCTTACTAGTGGAAGATGGCCAGATTATCTACATAAGTAAGGAGAAAATGACTAAAGGTATGTGGACTTCAATACAGAAACTGCATGCGCGTTCAAGTCTCAACAGTAAGTTGTTTCTACTAAGAAAATGATATAAGATGAGACTTGAAGAAGGCCATCAAATGTGTGACCATGTACATGCTATGCTAGAAATCATAGAGCAGCTACACACCACTGCAGAGGACATCAAAGATAACCATATTGTTGCACTGCTCCTCTGCAGCTTTCCAGAGACATATACTGCTCTTATTAACGCTTTAGAAACCAGACCCGAGCAGGAACTTACACTGGAATATGTCAAAGGGAAATTAATTGATGAATATGACAGAAGGAAAGAAAATATGCATCATGATGACAAAGCTCTTAAGATGTATAAAGGCACAAAGCACAACAAAGAAAGCAGGGCCTGTTTTCGAAAGACTGTTCTATCTGGAAAGCACAGCAGCAAAAGGTACAGCTATCCACAAAACAAAGAGTCAAAGAAGTCAGAAAGGAAACTACAGACACATCATGGAGTGGCACCTTTAAAGTGACAAAGAGTGGCAAGCCACGCAGCTGGTGCATAGACTCAGACCCTCTTCACAAACATTGATTACAGTGCAAAAGAAAAAGTTTTCCTAGCAAACAGGAAAAGCATCACATCCGAAGGTAAAGGCCAGGGCTTCCTGAACTGCATTACACCACAAAGCAAGCAGAGTATACTTGTGTAGCCAATGCCCCCCTTGGGGTGGCTGGAAGTTGTGGTTCACCTGCTCACACTGCCCTCAATCAAACTCCTCTTGAATCCGGAGGCAGAAAATAGGCTGTCTCTTTGTTTTTTTTTGTTTTTATTAAGGGATTTGAACTTGGATGTGGTAGGGGTGATTATGGGATGCCCAGAGGTCAACAGTTCTTTACAGGGGGCCTCTATATAGACTTGTAAAGACAGTTGTTCCAGAACTAAATGGCAACCTTCTATCAGAAATGTCTTGCAAACAATGGTCTTACAGTAAAGTTCCAGGGTGATGTACAATTCATAGTAATAAGCGATTCCTTGGAAAAGGAAAACTGGATGATCACCTATACAAGCTCATCACCACAGACCAGCAAGCCAATATAGTCTCTAATGGCCTACACAGCAAATGTATTCACTTATGGCACAGGCGGCTTGGGCACAGAAGTCCAGAAGCTATACAGGACATAATAAAGAGAGACTTATCAAAATATTTGACAATAATGCCTTGTAAAGTGCTCATGAAATGCAAGTGCTGTATTGGAGCAAAAGCCGCACGTGCTTCCCTTCCACAGGCTTCTCAAAGAAAAAATACCCACCACCTGCAGCTCATACACAGTGACGTATGCGGTCCAATGAAAACTCCCACGTCAGACGGGAACAGATATCTACTGACTTTCATTGATGATTATTCCAGGTACACAGCTACTTATCTGATGAAACACAAGAATGAAACATCAGAGAAACTTCAAGAGTTTGTTTCCATGTCTAGCAACAAATTTCAACGCAAACCAGGAATAATACGCACTGGCAATATATAAGCAATACATAAGCAATACAATAAGCAATACATAAGCAAAGAAGTGGTCTCATACCTGAAGAGACAAGGAATAGTACACCAGACAACCACACCATACACTCCTGAACAAAATGGTGTAGCAGAAAGGAAAAATCACACTCTTATAGAAATGGTCAGATGCATGTTGTCAGATGCCAACCTACCTCGCAAATACTGGGGAGAAGCAGTCATGACTGCAATTTACCTACAGAAGAGACTACCCTCAAGAGCAATTAAAAGTACTCCATTTGAAATGTGGCATGGATTAAAGTCTAGCATAGGGCACGTCAGAGTGTTTGGGTGTAAAGCATATGCCTATATTCCAAGTGAAAAGCGATCTAAGCTGGAGAACAGAGCCATAGAGGGCATTCTAGTAGGCAGCGCCGGCTCTACCACTAGGCGGAGTAGGCGGCCGCCTAGGGAGCACTGACGCCCAGGGCGCCAAGCCCCTGTCCATATACTACCCCAGCCTGTCCATATACTACCCCAGCCTGTCTATATACTACCTTAGCTTGTCCATATACTACCCCAGCCTGTCCATATACCTGCCGACCACGGGTGGCATAAGAAAGTGAGGCGGTGCCGCCATTATTTGACTTTAGGCTGAGTCCAGAGGCACAGGTGCAGCCTGTGGACCACAGCTAAAGAAATAGTAGAGAGGCGCTGCAAAAATCTCCACCTCCGCCACCTCCATCGTATACATGGACAGGGCAAAGGGGTGGGGTCAGGGGAAGAGCCAAAGGGGGCGGCAAAATGAGGTTTCGCCTAGGGTGTCAAAAATCCTTGCACAGCGAGCAAACTAAGGGTTACAGAATCCTACACCTAAAGACTGGCAAAGTGACAATAAGCTGCAGTGTTTATTTTGATGAAAGCCCATCACCAGAAACACTGATCCCTGAAAGCTGTGAAGTGAATATGCCAGGCAAGACAGAAGAAAAGATCAACCAAAGGGAACCTGTGCAACAGTCCAAAGAAAAGGTGGAACTTACAATGCCTATATCAAGTTCCCACCAGATCCTGGTGAACTGCCTGAAGTCAGAAGATCCATTCGGACTACAAAGGGCATACCCCGCAAGGTGTCATACACTGTCAAAACACACAGCGTACTTGAACCAACATCTTGGGAAGACATAGAAAAACTGCCAAAATGTGAAGCCAATAAATGGAGAAAGACAGCAGAAGAAGAATTAAAGTCACTTCAAGAAAATAAAACCTGGACACTCACAGAACTCCCTCCTAACCGCAAAACTATAGGAAGTAAGTGGACTGTCAAAGTAAAGTCAGACGCAGAAGGGAATGTTCACAAATTCAGAGCCAGACTAGTTGCCAAGGGTTACTCCCAGAAATTTGGTGAAGATTATGAAACATTCGCTCTTATCATAAAACACTCCACCAACAGAGTGCTTCTTAGCATTGCAACCGGGAAGGGCATGCAAGTGAAACACCTTGACGTTAAAACTGCTTTCCTATATGGAGACATTTCTACATGGAGCAACCACCAGGGTTTGAGCAAGGAGATAACCTTGTGTATAAACCTCAGAAGAGCATCTACGGTCTTAAGCAATCTGCAAGGATGTGGAATGAGAAAGTGAATGAAGTACTTACCAGAAAGGGATTCTCAAGAAGTAAAGCAGACCCCTGTCTCTACTCCAAGAATCAAGGAGACAGATGGATATACATCCTTATCTATGTTGAAGACATTCTAACTTGTTTTGAAATAGAAGGGGATTACAATCAGACAGTTCACAAACTGAAAGAAAATTTTGAAATGAGAGAGCTAGGGAACATTAGCTACTATCTGGGAATCCAAATAGAGAGAGAAGAAGATGGACGTTATCTTGTCAACCAATCTCATAACATCTCTGAAATCTTGGAACAATTCCATATGCAAGATGCAAAGGAAGTGAAAACTCCTATGGAATCAGGCTATCTAAAGAGCAATGAAGCAGAAAACCTTTTACCCAACAATGATATGTATCGCAGAACAATCTGTAAGCTGCTATATGTTGCCACTGTTACAAGACCAGACATAGCCGCAGCAGTGGGCATACTATGCAGGAAAATTTCAGCTCCCTGTCAGTGACTGGAACGCAGTAAAGAAAGTGATGCAATACCTCATGTAATTCAGATGAAGTTACAGTTACCAGCAACATCCAATCCAAAACTGGTCAGATATGTGGATTCTGATTGGGCCAGGGACTGCACAGACCGCAAATCCACAAGTGGATTCATCTTTCAGCATGGTGAAGGAACCATAAGTTGGTCTAGTCGAAAGCAAGTAACTGTCGCTCTGTCATCAACTGAAGCAGAGTACATTGCAGCAGCATACCCATGTCAAGAAGCGATATGAATTAGTCAGCTTTTTGTGGACATTGAGATAGACATGTCAAAACCAATACCCATCAGAAAGGGTCAATCCTAGGACCAAGCACACATCAATGTCAAGTATCACCTACTGAGGGGCAATCAAGAGCAAGGTGTTATTGACATACAATACTGCTAGTCAGAGGAGATGACTGCTGATGCACTCACCAAGCCTTTGTTGAAGGAGCATCATAGTTATTTCCAGATGAAGCTGAATATAATTTGACAAAGCACATGCTGTTGAGAAGGGGTGTTGGAAGAACAACAAAGTTGCTTTGTACTGTGTGCTGTGAACTCTCTCTCTCTCTCTCTCTCTCTCTCTCTCTCTCTCTCTCTCTCTATGTGCATAATACCTGTCTATACCAGTAGGTGGCATTGCAGTGTTATAGTGTTATGTGCATAGGAAATATATTGTAATGTGATCACAGGATGTTCTATTTATGTTCGCTGTATGTACTTGTATCCTGTTTCCTGTAAAGACATGTTCTGATATTTCTCCATGACAGTAAAGTATTCTGCTGTATACAAGAAGCTTCCAGTCATGATTTCAATACCCTGCTGATACTTACAATCTAAAGGGACCAATATACAAATATCGACTTTCGGAAAAGTTACTACTTGTATAGGATCTTTACAGGAGTTGCAGGATTAAATGGAGCAGCAGTCAGGATGCCAAATAGGTTATGGCACCAGAACCTACTTACAATGTAGATGAGAGATTGTTTTGTTTGCTAATGACAGGAATGCTTTAAAATAAAAATGAAAGAATCAGAAAGCGCTATAGTGATTCTATTATGGGTTCCTGTCCATCATAGCTATTCTTCTCCTTTGATGTACACAGGCCTGCTACTCAAAATCAACAAATCAGGTTTTCATTTGTTTCATTGGAAAAAAAAATCTGATATCTGACAGTTTATAGACTGATTTGCTGACCTAGTACTAATGAATTAGCTTCATATTTTCCATAATGTGCCAGATATAGTATACTTTCAGCACCCCCTCATTTTGTTAAAGAGTAACCCAAGGAAAACTCTAATCTATAGATGTTTACAGTCAGCAGATAACAGTTTCAGTGACTCTTTTACTCACTAACCTTCTGCATACATTTCAGATAAATATACATTATGTCACAGGTGATGGCTGCATCTCACATGATAAGCGGGTCTAAATGTCACTATAATATACCATAAAAAAAACTGAACCGAACAAAACCACAGCACTTTCCTAGAGCAACCAAGTTAGTTTTATATTGCAAATGAAATAACAGGATTTGCTGCTAGGTGGAAGTGCTCAATTCTTTGTACATCACCACACCATGTAAACAATGAAGTCCTGATGTCTGTCAAATGTTATAATAGTTTACTGTACTACAGAAGAGTGCATTATACAGTATACGCAGCATGTGTTTGTAATATAGTGTATCACTGTTTTATGTATTTGAAGAGTATTGTATAGAGACACAGAGCCATTCCCATCTATTCCTGACACCACAAAGAACATCCATCCCTGACACCTTTAGGCTGGGTTCACACTGCAGCACAGAGCGGCTCACAGCAGGTGTCGGGTGCATCCCTGTTCACCATTTCAGGTCCGATAGCATGCCTTTTAAAAATCTGAAGCCAGGACCCCAGCATTGGCAGGTTGCAATGCAAACCACTGAACTACCCTCTTGCCACTTCTAAAGGTATTCATATCTGCAAACAATCTTGTGCGTTACAAACAATAAAAAGTTTTAAAGCAATGACTCTACCACCATCCTGTGGTCATTAAACATACTACAGTTTCCTTTTTCAATATTTGTAGCTGGTTTATCTTTTGTCAGCCTTTTGTTGCAGACTGTGACTTTCTGGGGTTGTTTATTTACTAAAGCTGGAGAGTGCAAAATCAGGCTCACTTCTGCATAGAAACCAATCAGCTTCTAAGCTCAGCTTGTTCAATTAAGCTTTGACAATAAAACCTGGAGGTTGATTGGTTTCAATGTAGAAGTGAGCCTGATTTTGCACTCTCCACCTTTAGTAAATAAGCTTCACAGTCTCTCTGACTACTCTGTCACTGGGACAGAAAGGGAGTGTAAATCAGACAGCAATAAAATCCTGCGAGAGATTTCAATTCTTCCCCGCTCTGTTCAAAACAAAAGTTTTTGGCCAAAGTCATTTTTTAATGTTGGCAGTTATTGTTATATGTGTTCAAAATTTTTAAGGGCGAGCATTCTTGTCCATAAACTGGACCTTCCATGGCAAATGGAAGGTCTTATTTCTTTTATCAGCCCCTTACGCTCCAACACAAATCCATTTGTAAACAAACCATTTCCTCTCCTTTTCTCCCTCATGTGCACTTCTCTATGCACACTTGCCCATGCAAACCCCATAGTCCGTCACAGGATTAAGCAATAGAGGGTGGCTACGTTCCTACGGTGGGAAAGAACGTAGCCACCCTCTAAAAAGTGGTTAAATCACATAAGCAAAGATAATGACTTTTGAGATTTGGAGGAGGATGTGAGCAGCATTTTTTTGGAGTTCAAAATATATACTTGAATGGATTTGTCTTTTTAAGCTTGAGTGTCTCTTTAAGAATAACAGAATTTCACATAACTTGTATTCTCTCCTGCCCCAGCACTCCTTCCCAGCCTTATACTCACCTGTACAAACAAACGGCAACTGCCCCAACCTATAACTGGTCTTAACAGAAAAGGGCACACGGAAAGACTCCTGAAAAACTCCCAGCTCAACTTACCAGCTAGTTTTGTTTGACATGTGTCGCCCTACCAAGTGCTCCTCGCTGTTAACCACTTCAGCCCCGGAATGATTTACCCCCTTAATGACCAGAGCACTTTTTGCGATTCGGCACTACACCGCTTTAACTGACAGTTGCGTGGTTGTGCGACGTTGTACCCAAACAAAATTGACATCCTTTTTTTCCCCACAAATAGAGCTTTCTTTTGGTGGTATTTGATCACCTCTGCATCACTTCTGATCAACGCTATAAACAAAATAAGAGCAATAATTTAAAAAAAAAAATTTTTACTTTTTGCTATAATACATGTCCAATAAAATATATAAAAAAACAAATTTATTCATCAGTTTTGGCCAATATATATTCTTCCTCATATTCATGGTTAAAAAAAACTTGCAATCAGAGTACGTTGATTGGTTTGCGCAGACATTGCCGCATTTAGAAACCATGAGAATTCATTTATGACGTTTTTATTACTTTTTTTTTACTAGTAATGGCACGCTCGCCCCCTAGCTGCGTATGCGTGAATCACCATTTATAGATCTGTGTACAGCTGCCGCTTTGCAGCAGTAAATGTACACGAGGGGGTCGGCAACTGGTTAAAGCCAGTTATAGGTTGGGTCAGTTTCCATTTGTATCATTAGTTATTTAATTGAGGGGGGGGCGTACTGGACACCTTCACTGCCATTGAGCTCTTTGCTGGGTGTGCAGTGCGCCCCTGTGTTTTTAAGAAGTGGGCTCCGTCCAGGCATACCTGCTTACCTGCCCTCAATTTATCCATTATTATATATGTGCTCCTACTATGGAGGGTCTCAAAATGTATAGAGTTAGGACTGCAGATATAAATAGGGTGCATACTAGCTCATTATGAAACACTTACCTTAGAATGAAGATCCCAGAGGGCTGCCCGGTCCCCGCAGAGGGAGCTGACATTTTCCCTCGGGCGATCCTTCTAGGTTCGCGGCTCTGGCGCTGTGAGTGGCTGGAGCCATGAGACGTCACTCCCGCACATGCCTGAGGGAGCCTTTCTTTCCGGCAAGGTACGGCACTATATGCCGAGTATTCTCTGCGCATACGCCATGACGTCAGCGGCTGCATGCAAGGTGAATATCTCCTAAACCGTACAGGTTTAGGGGATATTCATTTTACCTACAAGTAAGCCTTATTATAGGCTTACCTGTATGTAAAAATCACAATTAAGGGGATACAACCGCTTTAATAAAAGTGCCGTGCCGTGCCACGCTCCACTCCTATTATGCACTCACTCACCAACTTCTGGTGGGTGACAAACCTGTATAAAAAAGGGAGAGATGGTCTTCCAATTATTGTTTAGGTAACTCCTTTTTCTTTTGGACTCCAACAGATGAATTATAGCTCCTCATGGGTATATGGAAAAATAGAACCGGGAGAGATCCATAGCATAATTCCGTTTTATTGTTAAAAAGGGTTCAAAACAAAGACGCCTGTACTCTGGAACGCAGATCAAGAGCTTGCGTTCCAAAACTGCGTTTTTGCAAGCTCATATATAAGAGGAGGATTTTGTAAGTGCGCAATTTGTTTTTAGCCCTTTTTAACAATAATACAAAATTGTGCTATGGATCTCTCCTGGTCCAAAAGAATGCACTTTTACATGTGGTTTATAGATTTTTCAAGAGAAATTATGGTTTGAATGTTGTTTTACGTTTTAACAATATAAGGATTTGTACTGGATATTTTATGTTTAGACAGCGCTGAGTAGACTCCTTTTTTCTCAGCAGCAGTCTTATAAAAATTCACTTCACACAAACCACACATTAAAGATAGCGTGGGGAACACAACACGTAAAACTATTGTTAATTAGTTCCTGTAGCAAATTGTTCTTTACTTAATATATATGATTCTGCTATTAAAGGCGTGATTTTTGATTCTCATTATTGAGTTTTGAATAATTATTCTATTACATCTTATTGAATAAATACAGAAAAAGAAAAAAAAACATTAAAAAACTGCTTCCTTTTTGCAGATATCTGAATTCTGCACTGAAAATACTCACAACATGGAAGCTCCCACAATGCAGAATCGGATGTGTGACTGTCATAGTACATGGGACATTATTAAGAATTCCAGTGATATCTACCTGTCACCTCCAAAAGTTGATTCCAGCCTTCCTGAGCCGGTCTTCTCTCTCCTGCGCTATAGAGAAAGAGTGATCACTCTCCTGATAGATGTCTCTGGAACCATGGCCACCGTACGTGTTATAACCTGCGCTGTTTTAAAAAAATTGGTAGTTGATCAACTAGTAAAAGTTGTTGTAAAGCTGAACTGTTGGTGACAACTTTTTGAAATAAGGTCCAGCAATCTTTTGCTTCTTTAGAAAATGATAAGGCCTTTTACAAACAATATGAGCAGTGTGCAGAGAAGTTTGAGCCTAAAGAATATATCTAAGTGTGTTTCAATGGGCAAAATACCCAAAACAAAATTAGGTAATACTTATAAAAATAAGTTACAGTCTACGTACATATGAACTGAGTATGTAAAAGTTTCCTCTCCATTTCTGAAACTGAAATATTTGCCATTGATGCCACTTAGCGGTGAAGCCTGTTCCTGCTCCTATGGTGTGTAGGTTACTTTTGGCTGCAAAGAAAAGCAAGAAAATGTTAGTAAATGGTGCCCTCCTACAAAAGATAGAAAACGGAAAATTGTTATCAAATACTTACCGTAATTTTCCTTTCCTGGCTCTGCCCCATGGCAGCACACCTCGGGTCAACCCCGCCCCCTTGACCCCGTATAGGACATCTCCTCCCGTGGTAAATGATTGTAAAAGAACGAAAAGAAACGTCGGTTTTCATTGGATGTGTGGTATCCTCGTCCTTGTCCGAAGTGGCGATTCACCGTAGTTACCGTTTATAAAGTCAAAGTCTTTACCTCTCCTTTGAAAATGTATGAGTCAAGTATACATGCATCTGACATTGAATAAAAATATTCATAATGGATTAAAACAAAACCCATAAAACGGGTAACTTTGTGTGAATCTATATAAGAAATCCGAGTTTGAAGAGACGTGTGACGAGTATAACAAACATTTTCCGGAATAGTAAAAGATTTCTTCGTTTTCTAACGACCTGGAATAAAGTTTTTCAACAGTGGTTGTCAAGTCGAAATGTTGTTGAAAATGATCAACTAGTTGATGGTTAAAAAAATTTTGTCGCGTCCAATATTGTGCATGCCACCGGTACCAAGGTCTCTGTAGA
>BLSH010325470.1:1692941-1708439 GCA_018402905.1 Glandirana rugosa | reverse complement strand
ACCCCCCCCCCCCCCCCCACACACACACACACACACACACACACACACAATGTAGGTTATCCAGCCCAGACCCCTGCACTATGTACATTACATACTTCTGACTCATGCACTCTGTACATAGGCTTACGTTTTAAGCTCCTCCCACTGTTAGCGCAATTCTTCCACACCTACCATTTGCAGTGCTGTTATTAGCTCTGTCCCCTGCTCTACCCCAATTCTCTGGAACTTTAAGGCTGGATTCACACCTATGCATTTTTAGTGCTTTTTGTATTTTGCAGATTTGCACTGCAGTCCATTCAACATGGTTTCCCATGGAACACGTTCTGTAGTGCAAATATGCAAAATGCAAAAAGCACTAAAAATGCATAGGTGTGAATCCAGCCTTAAAGCTCAGAAGTTCCCAGGTACGCCTATGTGGCTTGTTCAGTTAAATTCCTCTTATTTTCTGCCTGCAGAACAATCGTTTATGGAGAGCCCACCAAGCAGTAGACATATTTCTCTCTCAGGCCATTGCTCCTGGAACTTACATTGGCCTTGTTGAATTCTCACTTTACCCATTCACCCTGTTTGAGCTCAGACAAATCAATAATGATGTAGACCGCGAGCAACTGAAATCATGTTTTCCAACTACAGCCTCAACCTATGGATCAGACTTCTGCATTGGTATTCAAAAGGCTTTTGAGGTAAAATGGATTTTTGTTTTTTGCTTTATACATTAGTATACCCTGTTTATTGCATTATTCGATGCCCAATCTTAGTAACATGCCACAATGCATTAAAGCCCACAATTATAACCTAGAAGTCCAAAAGAAGGCACTGTGATGCATGTTAAAATCGCAGCAGAGATGGATTGATTTGGCAGGAAAAACATCTACTGCACATGTAATAGTACATTTAGCTATATGCCTGAATTTCAGTTGTAATTTTACGTCTGGGGTACTTTTGTAGTGTGAAGTAAATAAAATAAACTCTTATTTTCATGCAGGTGAACAAGAAACTTTATGGATCATTCGATGGAACTGAAATCATATTTCTGGCAGATGGATATGATCTTCAAATCACCAGCCTGTGTTTTCCTGCCATTAAAACCAGTGGAGCGATTATTCATACAATCGCTTTGAGCTCTGCTGCAGCAAAGGATTTGGAAGAGATCGCCGATATGACAGGTGAGAGGTAGATCTATAACCTTACATTGAGATTAGATTGGAGGGAAATGGAAATACGTACTGCATGTTATTTAGGCCTCATACACACGGACGTTTCTAAAAAAATAAACAAAACGTCGGGCTCGACGTCAAGGAAAAAAAGTCGGTGTTTTTCAGCGTTATGCATCGGCGTTTTTGAGCGTTAGTGAGCGTCGGCGTCAATAGGCGTTTTTTAAAAGAAATCATCCCTCTGCTATTTTTCAACCTAAAAACGTTGGCGTCAAGAAACGCCGGAAAACGCCAGTATAATATTAGGTGGCGTTTGTTGGCATATTGTGGCGTCGGCGTCAAAAAATGCCAAAACGTTACAGCCTCAGAACGCGATGGCTGTGGGTTCTAGTTTCAGCTCGCCGACGTTTTTATGGGGCCTTTGACTAAAATGGAGAGCTGCAAAAAACGCCAGAAAACGCCGGCGTCAAAAAACGTCCGTGTGTATGAGGCCTAACAATGACAGATACCAGGGAGGGATGATTTACAGAGACTAGAGTAAAAATATAACTAATTACGGTACCTACATCAACCAATAGGACTCTTCATTCATGTTTTAAAAAAGAAGTGTGATTGCCTTGGCACTGTTTGTGCCTTTTTTCTCATGGTACCATGGTGGACAGACTACATATCCTCTAAAACAGTGGCCTCCAAACTGTGGCCCAAGGGCCGGATGTGGCCCTTTGATTGCATTTATTCCTTCCACTGACACCCAACAATGGGGTACAATTCTTCCCACTGGCACCCAATGATGGAATTTTATTCTTTCCACGGATCTAAATGATGGAACTCTATTTATCTCACTGACAGCAATGATAGGGCAAGATTCCCTCCATTAAAATCAATGACAGGGAACTATTCCTTCCATTGACACTAATGATGGGGCCCAATTAATAATTTTACTCCCACTGACCAACAAGTCAGAGGCATTGTTTATTCCCACTGATACTGGGGCATTTTCCTGTCCCACTGGCTTCAGTTAGTCTGGCCCCCCTATGGTCTGCAGGACAGTAAAATGGCCCTTCGTTTGGAAAGTTTGGAGACCACTGCTCTAAAAAGTCAAAAAGGTACCCCCCACACATTGCTGGCCACATTTACTACTCACTTCCAGATTTCCTTAGGCCTTTTTTTACATGGACCTAGGAGCTGACTTGGGTTATGGTCAGCAACGACTGCAGGCAATTGCAAGGGAATATGCTGCCTCCCACACCGAAATCCCTGTTCACCATGCTGCATCCATGTCCATTGGACAAAGTTACGGGGCGTACTGGCAGGCAGTATTGCCTAGGGAATGCAACATGTCCTATCTTTGCCATGCTGCAAAGCACAGTTTTGCGACTATGGCACTGTGTATTGGGATGTCTGGTGGCTATTACCAGGTTTTGACAGCTGGCTGAGGCAGGTTTAAAACGTGGCTTAACCAACAGGTTTTGCCACCTGACAATGCCCATATGAAAGCGGCCTTAGGAATGGCAACATTTGTTACTGAATTATTTTCATAAATGAAGCCTGCGTTTTTTTACTATTGTTGGAGACCGATGTGACAGATGTGATACCAGACCACAGAGTAGTGTGAGCAACAAGATAGTGACACAAGAAACGTATTTACTCAAATATGTAATTTTACTCTTTATTCAGGTGGTTTGAAATATGTTGTAACAGATAATCTTCAGTCCAATGATCTCATTGATACCTTTATTGGAATCTCAAATGAAAATGTGGATTTCACTCAGAGGGTTAATCAGGTAATGTCAATTTTTAACTACAGTTTACTATAGATGTGCAATCTATAGTACATGTACAAAACACAAGTAATAATATAGATCACATCTAAAAGGTAAAGTGCATGAGAGCCTCTCCGGTAAGTATTTAGGGGGGAGGGGGGCTGTCTCCAGGTCTTTTTTATCTTAGTGCATTAAAGTGGATGTAAACCCTCTCCTGTACCCAGTGAAGTGAAAAGCCTCAGGTGATACACAGGGATTAAACAAATCTTCCTACATAAGTGTTACATGTATATCTGCTGTCTTTCCCTTTCTATATTCTTTAGAATTCTAACATCATGTTAGGATTTTTACTTCTTCATTCAGCAGTAGGATTCTTGGCATACACTGTGTGACAGCTGATTGGAGAAAAGGCACCCCCCCCCCTCCACATAGGCCAGTGGTTCACAACTCCTGTCCTCAGGACCCACTAACAGGTCAGATTTTAAGTATTACCTTGGGGAGATGCAGACTAGAATACTGCAATCCCTGAGCAGCAAATTGTATCACCTGTGATGTATTTCAGTTATCCTGCAAACCTGGCCTGTTAGTGGGTCCCGAGGACAGGAGTTGAGAACCACTGACATAGGCAGAGGAAGGAAGGAATGTGCTGAGCCTTGCTGTGAATAGACAAGCTCTCTATTTATAGCAACCTCTCCACAAATTTCAGGCTGATTTTATCTTGGTTGACAGAGTACTTGTCAGAAGTTATCATGCTGATAACAGAGGAACGGAGCAGCAGAAAGACATGGGACTTAGTACTTTGGAGAGAGATAAGTAAACAGTATAAATATATGTGCCCAGGTCAGATTTCATGAATGGGGTTTACATCCACTTTAACCACTTCACCCCCGGAAGGATTTCCCATGTTAGGACCAGAGCACTTTTTGCGATTCGGCACTGCGTCGCTTTAACTGACAACTGCGCGGTCGTGCAACGGTGTACCCGCAATTTGCATCCTTTTTTCCCCACAAATAGAGCTTTCTTTTGGTGGTATTTGATCACCTCTGCGTCACTTCTGATCACCGCTATAAGCAAAAGAAGAGCAACAATTTAGCAAAAAAAAAAAAACAATATTTCTTACTTTTTGCTAAAATACAAATCCCCAAAAAAAAATAAAAAAAAAAATTTATTCATCGGTTTTGGCCGATTCATATTCTTCCTCATATTTTTGGTAAAAAAAAAAAATCGCAATCGGCATTTATTCATTGGTTTGCGCAAAAGTTGCCACGTTTATGGATGATGAGAATTCATTTCTGGGGTGCGATATTGGGGCGGACATGTCGGACCATTTTTGACACTTTTTTGGGACCAATGACATTTATACAGCGATCAGAAATTTAAATGTCCACTGATTACTGTATAAATGTCATTGGCAGTGAAGGGGTTAACCTGCAGGGGGAGATCTAGGGGTTAACTGTGTTCCCTAGGCATGTTCTAACTGTGAGGGGGCTGGGCTGTTATGGGCATAAGAGATCTAACTGATCCCAGTGACAGGGATCAGTAGATCTTTTATGTCCCCAGTGACAGAGCGGGTAACCGCCGTGTTTACATCAGCGGTTCCCCGTTCCTTTGCTCTAGCAGCTCATCGCGGCTCGCCGGCGGACATCGTGTTCACCCGAGCTGCGGGCACACTCCTCCGGAGTGCGGTGGGCAGGAGCGCACACCGCCGCACTCGTGCCCCCTAGCTGCCACTCTGCAAATTTGCGGTACACGTCCACACTGCCGCAGTAAATATACTGTGCGCGGTGTGGAAGTGGTTAAGGTAAAACAGAACCTTCTCCCTTTACAACCACTTTAAATCTCAACTCTTGGTAGTGTAGACCCCAGGAACACACCCCTGCATTGTTACTTACATCTTTTTGTGTACGTACTTTCTTTGGAGCAGTCTTTGCTCGGGTCACATGACATCTCAGGGTTCTCTTTGTCTTCTTCCCGCTAAGACTCCTTTCACACTAAGGCCGCGGGCCACGTTAGCGGTAAAGTGCAGCTCGTTTTAGCAGTGCTTTACCGCTGTTTAAGCAGCACTTTTCAGCCTCTAGCGGGGAGCTTTTAACCCCAAAGAAGGGGTTAAAATCTCCTGTGTTGCAGTGCTTCCAAAGTGCTTTTCAGGCACTCTGGAAGAGCTGCCCATTCATTGGGAGCGGTGTATACACCGCTCCCAACCCGCCCCCAAAGAAGCTGCTTGCAGGACTTTTCCTAACGACATAAAAGCATATCACCCCAGTGTGAAAGCACTCGGGCTTTCACACTCAGGCGGCATGGGAGGCAGTTTTCAGGCACTTTACAGGTGCTATTTCTAGCGCTAAAATGTCTGAAAACTGCCTCAGTGTGAAAGGGGTCTTAGGCCCCTTTCACGTGGGGTGGATCCGCTCAGCGGACTCTGCCAGCTCAGCGGGGGATCGCTCCGTTGATCTCTGCAGAACCGGCGGGTGACAGGTCCATCCATCTCTGTTCACTGTGCTGAGATGGACCTGTCAGAGCCTCACTGTTCTCTATGGGCAGATCAGATGAAAACGGACTGCATGTCCATTTTCATCCGATCCAATCTGCTGGATGGAATGCGAACGTATCGCCCATACGTCTATTTTTAGCGGATCTTGTCGGATCGGATTGGCGAACAGGCAGATCTGTGCGAGCCGATCGTGTGAAAGGTGCCTTAGGCTTGATGATTATACCTCAGGGGCCAGGTCGTGGAGGCCCTGGTCTTGCAGGAATTAGGTGGCAACCCAGTAGAATAGCCGCAGCCAGGACCAGAGTAGCGCTGGAGCGTGGAGAAGGTGAATAATGGACCTGTCCTATACCTCTGAACAATCAAAGGATAAAAACAGAGGGTTGGATTACAGCTAGCTCTGTAATGTAAACCAGAAGAAAACAACTTTTAGAGGGCGTAGAAAGTGTTAATTGACCTCCCCCTCTTACCTGACATACTCCTCCCCCTTACTGGCTTACCCCTCCATGGTTCCCAGGTTCATCTATCGCCTTGGTGGGTAAAGCAAATATTTAGTTTTTTTAGAAAACTCTAATGGCTCTCACAATGTAAGACTCAAAATATTGTTGTTTTCAAGCTCTAAAGCCTTTGGCAGATTCTTCACCTTTGACAGAGTGTGACTTCAGAGTGTGTTATATGCCTGGTTCCCCACTGTGCTCAATGGTTCCACCACAATAGAACCATGGGTAGTTATCAGAATAGTCAAATGATATAGATTTAAGGTAAAGTACTTTATGTAGGGTGTGGTATATATTAGGGATAATAAAGGCCAATCCCCCCCCCTTCCCCTCAGGGAGTATGTTATGGGGTTTTTTTGCTATTGAATGTATATTTTCTATATGTCTTCAGTGCAGTCACTTCTTCATGCTGGATGCTGTGGAGAGTGCTGCTGATCTATTCACTTCAGCACAGCTTCTCTGCATCAGTACAGTGTGAGTGAAGGGCCCGGTGGTGACATCCGGTACTCACAGAATCTGCTTAGTCTTCCAGTGAAGGGCCCAAGGCATCATTGAACCCATGCAAAATATTGTTGCTAAAAGGGGTTACTGTTCCGGATAGAAAGTCAGTACTGCAGCTTTGGATGTTTTTTTTTTTTTTTTGACTTGATTACATCAAAAACAAATTATGTTATTTTTTTAACACCTGTCAAATTAATATTTTTTAAATATGTCTGCCTTGAGTTGAACTTTCAATACAAGACTCATTCATTCCATGTTTTAAAAAAGAGCATACAACTGAAGAATTTCAGATAAGTTAGTTGGCAGGTAATGAGCAATATACTGTACCTTTTCAAATAGGTTTTCCTTAAATATAGCCATTAAAGCTGGCAATTGGTCAGGTGAAAAGTATAAAATGTAGATGATATCTTACAGAATAAAAATACTTCTAATTAAAGAAGAACTTTAATCAAAAGGGGAAGTTATGCTTGTTTGCATCCCCCCTCCACTGCCACATCTGGCACCTGCACCCAAAGCCGATTAAAGAATCGGCTTGGGTGAGGACATCGCTGGATCCCTGGACAGGTAAGTATATAGAATGTCCTTATATTAAAAGCCATCAGATACAGTATTTGACTTCCATTTTTTAGGGGGAACCTGGATCTCCTTTTTAAACTGTTGCAGCAGTGCAAAGCATCAATTGCTTTGGCCCTAAGGTTGATATGGATGTTTTGCTCTAACAAAGATAATAGACCCTTTTCAATACATTTATTTCTTTCATGTTACAGCTAGAAAGCATCAGTTCAAATGTGAATCCAGGCGGCTGCTTTTATGGTACAGTCCTAGTAGACAGTACAGTGGGTGCGGAGACTTTCTTCACCATCACCTGGCAGTCAGCTTCACCAGATATCAGGTTGACAGATCCAGCAGGAAATTTGTATTCTACAGACAAGTTCACTATCCATGACATTTCTCACCTAAGCAGAATGAAGATTCCTGGTTTGGCCGGGGTAATATACTTTTTCCCTGCTTTATGAGTTGGAAATGTTATTAAGAAATAACTTATTTGCTCTTGAACAGTATGGGTGAGATTTACTAAAGCTGGTGCACACAGAATTGGGTGCAGCTGTGCATGGTAGCCAATCAGCTTCTAACTTCAGCTTCTTCAATTAAAGCGGAGGTCCGGGCTAAAAAAAAAAAATTAAAAGTCAGCAGCTACACATACAGTAGCTGCTGACTTTTAATATTAGTACACTTACCTGTCCTGGAGTCCAGCGATGTCGGCACCCGCCGCCGATCTTCGGATCGGGGGTCGGGTGCAGCCGCCTCCATCGCGGGTAAGGGAACCCGGACGTGTAAGCAGTACAGCTTCACGCCGGGCACCTTACCGCGCATGCGCGAGCTCTGCCGCGCTCTGCTACTGGCCAGGCGGCCAGTAGCAGAGCGAGCAGGGAGGAGGGAGCCGGGCTTCTGACGTCAGCGGCCGCGTCCGCCGGCCAGAGCTCCCGGAAGTGTGGAAAAGGACACCTGTCTAAAGACAGGTGTCCTCTTCCCCCTCCCCCCCGAAAGGTGCCAAATGTGACACCTGAGGGGGGGAGGAATCCAACCAGCGGAAGTTCCACTTTAGGGTGGAACTCCGCTTTAAGCTTTGACAATAAAACTTGGAAGCTGATTGGTTACTGTGTGCAGTTGCACCAGATTCTGTGTGCACCAGTTTTAGTAAACCTCCCCCTATTTGTTCATTGCAAGGTTGTTCAAGCAATTTGTATCACTGTTTTTTACCAAGGAATCCATTTTTCTTTCCACCAATATCTGGTGGCATGGAAATGTTATGGGCAAATAAACTGAAATAGCATTGCTTAAACGCTGCAATTTACTCCGCTATAGAGTTATGATTCTGTTTCCTCTTTAAAGCTGAATTTTTCGATATTAAAAAAAACACACAAATGAATGCAGTTATGCAATAATTTAAAAAAATGCATTTTAATTCAACTAATAAGAATGACTGAATTTGACTTTATTGCAGTCTCTTATATTTCCCTGTGTAACAGCACTCAGATTCTCAGAGGAAGGGGCAACCCTAGGGGCCAGTCATGTGTTCTGCATTCACATGCTAACATGCAACATTATGACGGAAGGAGAGAAAAGGAACCCCCTGTTCTCACTCCTTCGCTGTCCAATCACAGTTTGCAGCAGGGAGAAGACCTAGCTGTATTACTTACTGTAGGGGAGAAAAATCAAGTAACCAGGCTGACTGTGCTAAATGACAGAGCTATGTAAATCCAAATACAACTCCTTTTTTGGGCAAGACGGGTCCCAAGTACGCATTTAACTATGTATTTAGCAGTTTTGTGGGAGGTCAGCTTTATCCTGTTTTAATTAGTACCACATCCCATAAGTT
The DNA here is from genome assembly GCA_018402905.1 of Glandirana rugosa. Lineage (NCBI taxonomy): Eukaryota > Metazoa > Chordata > Amphibia > Anura > Ranidae > Glandirana > Glandirana rugosa. Next base: position 1,699,656 of record BLSH010325470.1, on the reverse strand, counting down.
TACTGTAGGCTTCTAACCATTCTAACTTTATTCAACTACTTTTACCAGTATAATGTATATTGATCATAAAATATATATATAAATATAAAATTTCTTTCACTCGTGGTTAGTGTTTGGCTGAAGCCATTTATTATCAATCAACTGTTTACCCTTTTTAAATCATAATGAAAACAAACTACCCAAATGACCCTGATCAAAAGTTTACATACCCTGGTGATTTTGGCCTGATAACATGCACACAAGTTGACACAAAGGGGTAGTAATGAATGGCTATTAAAGGTAACCATCCTCACCTGTGATCTGTTTGCTTGAAATTGGAGTGTGTGTGTATAAAAGGTCAATGTGTTTCTGGACTCCTGACAGACCCTTGCATCTTTCATCCAGTGCTGCACTGATGTTTCTGGATTCTGAGTCATGGGGAAAGCAAAAGAATTGTCAAAGGATCTGCAGGAAAAGGTAGTTGAACTGTATAAAACAGGAAAGGGATATAAAAAGATATCCAAAAAATTGAGAATGCCAATCAGCATTATTAAAACTCTAATCAAGAAGTGGAAAATGAGGGGTTCTGTTGAAACCAAACCACAGTCAGGTAGACCAACTAACATTTCAGCCACAACTGCCAGGAAAATTGTTCGGGATGCAAAGAGAAACCCACAAATAGTCAGGTCCATAAATATTGGGACATCGACACAATTCTAATCTTTTTGGCTCTGTACACCACCACAATGGATGTGAAATGAAACGAACAAGATGTAATTTGAGGGTATTTACATCCAAATCAGGTGAATGGTGTAGGAATTATAACAGTTTGTATATGTGCCACCAACTTTTTAAGGGACCAAAAGTAATGGGACAGATTAACCATCATAAATCAAACGTTCACTTTTTAATACTTGGTTGCAAATCCTTTGCAGCCAATTACAGCCTGAAGTCTGGAATGCATAGACATCACCAGACGCTGGGTTTCATCCCTGGTGATGCTCTGCCAGGCCTCTACTGCAACTGTCTTCAGTTCCTGCTTGTTCTTGGGGCATTTTCCCCTCAGTTTTGTCTTCAGCAAGTGAAATCCATGCTCAATCGGATTCAGGTCAGGCGATTGACTTGGCCATTGCATAACATTCCACTTCTTTCCCTTAAAAAACTCTTTGGTTGCTTTCGCAGTATGCTTCGGGTCATTGTCCATCTGCACTGTGAAGCGCCGTACAATGAGTTCTGAAGCATTTGGCTGAATATGAGCAGATAATATTGCCCGAAACACTTCAGAATTCATCCTGCTGCTTTTGTCAGCAGTCACATCATAAATAAATACAAGAGAACCAGTTCCATTGGCAGCCATACATGCCCACGCCATGACACTACCACCACCATGCTTCACTGATGAGGTGGTATGCTTTGGATCATGAGCAGTTCCTTTCCTTCTCCATACTCATCTCTTTTGATCTTGGTCTCATCTGTCCATAGGATGTTGTTCCAGAACTGTGAAGGCTTTTTAGATGTTGTTTGGCAAACTCTAATCTGGCCATACTGTTTTTGAGGCTCACCAATGGTTTACATCTTGTGGTGAACCCTCTGTATTCACTCTGGTGAAATCTTCTCTTGATTGTTGACTTTGACACACATACACCTACCTCCTGGAGAGTGTTCTTGATCTGGCCAACTGTTGTGAAGGGTATTTTCTTCACCAGGGAAAGAATTCTTCCGTCATCTACTACAGCTGTTTTCTGTGGTCTTCCGGGTCTTTTAGTGTTGTTGAGCTCACCGATACGTTATTTCTTTTTAAGGATGTTCCAAACAGTTGATTTGGCCACACCTAATGATTCTGCTATCTCTTTGATGGGTTTGTTTTGTTTTTTCAGCCTAATGATGGCTTGCTTCACTGATAGTGACAGCTCTTTGGATCTCATATTGAGAGTTGACAGCAACAGATTCCAAATGCAAATAGCACACTTGAAATTAACTCTGGACCTTTTATCTGCTCCTTGTAAATGGGATAATGAGGGAATAACACACACCTGGCCATGGGACAGCTGAGCAGCCAATTGTCCCATTACTTTTGGTCCCTTAAAAAGTGGGAGGTACATATACAAACTGTTGTAATACCTACACAGTTCACCTGATTTGGATGTAAATACCCTCAAATTAAAGCTGAAAGTCTGCAGTTAAAGCACATCTTGTTTGTTTAATTTCAAATCCATTGTGGTGGTGTATAGAGCCAAAAAGATTTGAATTGTGTTAATGTCCCAATATTTATGGACCTGATGATAACCTCAGGTGAAATACAGGACTCTCTGAAAACATGTGGTGTGGCTGTTTCAAGATGCACAATAAGGAGGTACTTGAAGAAAGATGGGCTGCATGGTCGAGTCACCAGAAGAAAGCCATTACTATGCAAATGCCACAAAGTATCCCGCTTACAATATGCCAAACAGCAGAGACAAGCCTCAAACCTTCTGGCACAAAGTCATTTGGAGTGATGAGACCAAAATTTAGCTTTTTGGCCACAACCATAAACGTTACATTTGGAGAGGAGTCAAAAAGGCCTGTGAAACACGGAGGTGGGTCGCTGATGATTTGGGGTTGTGTGAGCTACAAAGGCACAGGAAATTTGGTCAAAATTGATGGCAAGATGAATGCAGTATGTTAGAGCTGCACAATTAATCGTATTAAAATTGCGATCCCGCCCCCCCCCCCCCCCCCCCGTGATCTCCATCAGGCATTACCGCCATTTTCAGTGCAGTTAATGGAGTCCGGCTTGCGGGGCGACTCAACGTGGCTTGACTGTAATAAAAGTCAATGCAAGTCGCCTGAAGTCTTTTCTAAGTCGGAGTGACCTGAGTCTCTTGGGCAGACTGCCAAGTCTGGGCAGAGAGCCAAGTTCTGAAGTCATGCTGATAAAAGACGCTAGAAGAGATACAATGTAATTACTTCAAAGGAATGAACTCCCGTGTATAGAAGATGTTCAGTTTAACCATTTAAAGACTAAATCTTTTCTGATTTGCTGCTTACAAATAAAAATCCAGTATTTAGTGCTAGAAAATGACTTAGAACCCCCAACATTATATATATTTTTTGAACAGAGACCCTAGAGAAAAAGATGAAGGTTGTTGCAAAATTTTATGTCACACGGTATTTGTGCAGCGGTCTTTCAAACTGAATTTTTTTGGAAAAATGACCCTTTCAAAAAAACTAAACAGTGCTGTTAGCCCAATTTCTTTGTATATGTAAGATGTTACGCCGCGAGAATCGTGAGAGAATCATGATCTTTATTCTAAGCAAAGAAATCGTGATTCTCATTTTGGCCAGAATCGTGCAGCTCTACAGTATGTTATCAAATATACTGGAGGAACATTTGCATTCATCAGCCAGGAAGCTGCGCATGGGATGTACTTGGACATTCCAACACGACAATGATCCAAAACACAAGGCCAAGTCGACCTGTCATTGGCTACAGCAGAATAAAGTGAAGGTTCTGGAGTGGCCATCTCAGTCTCCTGACCTCAATATCATTGAGTGACTCTGGGGAGATCTCAAACGTGCAGTTCATGCAAGATAGCCCAAGAATTTCCAGGAACTGGAAGCTTTTTGCCAAGAGGAATGGGCAGCTTTACCATCTGAGAAGATAAAGAGCCTCATCTACAAATGCCACAAAAGACTTCAAGTTGTCATTGATGTTAAAGGGGGCAATACACGGTATTAATAACTGGGGTATGTAAACCTTTAGTCAGGGTCATTTGGGTAGTTTCTGTTGTCATAATGATTTAAAAAGAGTAAACACAGCTGACTGATAGTAAATGGCTTCAGCCAAACACGAACCATGAGTGAAAGAAATGTTTTTGCGTTATCATTCATATTCTCTTAAAAATGGCCAATAAAATTATGAAGGGTATTAGGGTGGAAAAGTTTAAGGCGCTTACTCATATAACGCATGTGCAGTGTATAGTAAAGTGCAATATAAAAATGTTATATCATATGGTTATAAATAACATAAGTGCAGTGCATATTAAAGTGCAATAGTAGGTAATGGGGGTAAATCTATGTAAACAGCAAAATTCAACAAAGTCCAATGCTAGAGTCTTTCACATAAAGACACTGTATATCTTCAATGTTGAAAGGAGGTACGCAAGCCCATCCACCAAGTGAAGGAAAACTGCGGCTATCAACAAGAAAGTCGGTTCTTCTGTAATATTGGAGTGCTCCACCACCACACGACACACCATCACTACGCACTCACCAGATGTATGTAAAAAACCTGCGTTTTTGTCATCAAACATTACACCGGACCACCTTCTCCTCCACTAGGCTATCCTGAATGGCTCCATAAATGCAAATGCTCCAATTTCTCTCCCAATTCAAGATGGGCAACAAATCTCATAAAAACAAAGGAACAAGCTTCATAGCGCAACTAAATTTATTGAAAGATAATCCATACAACGTAGTCTAAAATGTTTACTCACATTAAAAAGTGCTGTCTGCCAGTACTAGCACGTTCAGCCTTAGTTGATTAAAGGAGGTACTTCCTGATGATGTGGTATTACCACAAAATGCATAGAGGTCACATCAGCCTCCTCTGATGCGGTTTCCGTTTCCGGTTCACGGCTTGGAATGCACGCCGATTTGACTTTAATCAACTAAGGCTGAACGTGCTAGTACTGGCAGACAGCACTTTTTAATGTGAGTAAACATTTTAGACTACGTTGTATGGATTATCTTTCAATAAATTGAGTTGAGCTATGAAGCTTGTTCCTTTGTTTTTATGAGATTTGTTGCCCATCTTGAATTGGGAGAGAAATTCGAGCATTTGCATTTATGGAGCCATTTAGCATAGCCTAGTGGAGGAGAAGGTGGTCCGGTGTAATGTTTGATGACAAAAACACAGGTTTTTTACATACATCTGGTGAGTGCGTAGTGAATCTACACGTGTGGTGGTGGAGCACTCCAATATTACAGAAGAACCGACTTTCTTGTTGATAGCCACAGTTTTCCATCACTTGGTGGATGGGCTTGAATACCTCCTTTCAACATTGAAGATATACAGAGTCTTTATGTGAAAGTCTCTAGCATTGGACTTTGTTGAATTTTGCTGTTTACATAGATTTACCCCCATTACCTACTATTGCACTTTAATATGCACTGCACTTGTGTTATTTATAACCATATGATATAACATTTTTATATTGCACTTTATTATACACTGCACATGCATTATCTGAGTAAGCGCCTTAAACTTTTCCACCCTAATACCCTATTTACCGATGGGAAATTGTTTCCATCTATGAAAGTAGGCTGCTAAGCTCTCACCTATTTTGTTTTGTTTTTCATTTAATGGTGGCGCCGTCCTGGTCCATTTTTTCATTTGCAATAAAATTATGAATTCTGCCAGGGTATGTAAACTTATGAGCACAACTGTGTGTGTGTGTGTGTATATATATATATATATATATATATATATATATATATATATATATATATATATACACACACACACACACACACACACACACACATATATATAAATATGTATACACACATACATATATATATATTTATAAATAATGTTATATGCTGTATATTATTATTATATGTTTTTGGCTAAAGTACATTGGATCTTTAACAAATCCCCATTATCTGTTTGTAGACTGGAGTCTGGTCCTATTCCCTATGCAATAACCATGAATCCAGTCAGGCTTTAGGTCTGGTAGTGACATCCAAAGCTGCAAAAGATAATGTTCCACCAATCTCAGTAGATGTTCACATGAACAAGGATACAAATAATTACCCTACTCCAATGACTGTGTATGCATCAGTAAGCCAAGGTCTACTGCCAGTGAAGGGGGCAAAAGTCACTGCCATCATCACTTCAGAAAAAGGCAACCTGACTTTGCTTGAACTTCTGGACAATGGAGCAGGTAATTTCTATAGCTTTATACTTCGGTTCAGCCAAAGCCATACCAGTATACAGGGTGATTTCAAGACACTAGAGGACCCAGAACATTTTGCTATGGAATACCTCACCTTGTTCACATTTTGCAAACTATGTGCCTTTTTTTCTCATATATTCTATTTTCTGCATTTAATTATATTTTTCATCCATCACATTGCTTTGTAATTCTGGCCTAGGCCACTTTTCAGATTTTAATGGTTGCAATGAGTGATCTGTATACAAAAGGGTCCTAGAAAATGGTCACTAAAGACCCATTCACACCCAGGCATTGCAGCAATGTGCATGCTATTACAACACATTATTGAAACACACCTGCTCTATGTGCAGAACATTGTTAAGCTATTCAATGTACATTGCAATGCAAAAAAAAAGTCATGTATACTTTATAAAGGATTGTTCTGGTGACAAATAAGAAGAGATATTCCGCCCACACATGCATTTTTTACTTTCTGCTGTGTCTAAAGGAAAAATGAGGGTCCTAACCCCTACCTACGCTATCCCAAACTGAAAAAAAAAAATGTTTAGACTTTAGAAATGGTATATTTACTTTAAGGCTCAGTTCACATATACACCGCATGTGATTTGCATAGGAATCGCACTGCAGTACTGTGCATATCACATGCGATGTCTGTGCGGTCCAATTTGAGCCATTCATTTGTATGGCTCAAATCACACCGCATTCCGCACCCTTCCCCGCCCCCCGGGGGGGGGGGGGGGGGGGGGGGGGGGGGGGGGGGGGGGGGGGGGGGGGGGGGGGGGGGGGGGGGGGGGGGG
>BLSH010325470.1:1609244-1622464 GCA_018402905.1 Glandirana rugosa | reverse complement strand
CTGTCACATAGCGGTGCTGTGGGCACTTCAGATCCTGCCCACAGCACCGCTGCATCTCCTCTCTCCCCCCTCTCCCCCCTCCCCTGTCACACTGCACCGATCGGTGCGGAGAGGGGGGAGACAAGCCGGCACTTCCGCCGGCTTGTTTACATGTGATGCTCCGTCATTTGACGGAGCGATCACATGGTAAACGGCCGCTCCAAGCGGCCATTTACCGGGATCCGTGATGCGCCGGGTCTCCTAGACCCGGCGGTCACGGATGCTCCCAGGTGCGCGCCCCAGGGGGCGCGCGGGAGCGCGATTGTGGGAGGACGTTATATAACGTCCTCCCACAACAATGGGTGCCACTTGCCGACGTGTAACTACGTTACACGGTCGGCAAGTGGTTAAATCCTAATGACAACAGAAACTACCCAAATGACCCTGATCAAAAGTTTACATACCCCAGTTCTTGCCCACCGCTCTCTCTGTGAGTGGGGCCGTGGGTCAGGGGGACTGTCCTCCGGCGACCCGCGATCGCCTACTACAGAGGAAGAACGGGGAGCCGCCGATGTAAACACGGTGGTTCTCCGTTCTGATAGGCGGCATTATAGTGATCTGCTGATCCCTGTAATTGGGATCAGTCAGATCTGTCATGCCCCTGCCAGCTCGGCCCGCACACAGTTAGAACACACACAGGGAACACAGTTAACCCCTTGATCGCCCCCTACAGGTTAACCCTTTCCCTGGGAATGACATTTATACAGTAATCAGTGGCATTTTTTTTTTTAGATCTGACCGCTTTCTAAATGTCAATGGTCCCAAAAAAGTGTCAAAAATGTCCAATCTGTCCGCGGCAATGTCGCATGCCCGATAAAAATTGCAGATAGCCGCCATTACTAGTAAAAAAAAAAAAATGGTAAAAAACGCCATAAATGAATTCTCATGGTTTGTAAACGCAGCAACTTTTGCGCAAACCAATCAATAAACATGCATTGTGATTTTTTTTTTCCAAAAATATGTAGAAGAATACATTTTGGCCTAAACTGATGAATACATTTGTTTTTTTTTTTTTTTTTTTTTTTTTTTTTTTTTTTGGATATGTAATATAGCAAAAAGTAAAAGATATTGTTTTTTTTTCAAAATTGTCACTCTTTGTTTGCAAAACCGCAGAGGTGATCAAATGCCACCAAAAGAAAGCTATATTTGTCAGAAAAAAAGGACGTCAATTTTGTTTAGGTACAACGTCGCACGACTATGCAATTGTCAGTTCAAGCGAAGCAGTGCTGAATCGGAAAAAGTGCTCTGGTCAGAAAGGGGTTAAAACCTTCTGGGACTGAATGAATGGGGGAGGTCTTTGTAGTCCAATTCAGGAGAGCTGAAATATGGGGCGACGTGAGTCACCTGACAAGTCGCCTCCATGCATTGCAATGGAACTGTTCTAAATAGGTGCGACTCAAGCCGCTCCGACTTAGAAAAAGGTTGTACTGTTATTGAGGTGACTTCAGGCGACTTGCATTGACTTCTATTACAGAAGTCGTCTGCAAGCCACCCTGAAAGACTCAAGCGCACTGCGGCTAGATCCTACGATCATTATTTTTAACTTGTAGCTAAAGGTAAGCCTATAATAAGGCTTACCTCTAGGTAGGGGTGCTGAATTTAATCGCAGGTGCTGATTCATGATGCGGCATCGATTCTACGACTCGCATAATCGATTAGAAGGATGTCACCAGCACACCAAAGATTCCTCGAAAGGGTCCAAAGCTTTTATTTCAGATAGTCGCGTAAACAAAAATGCAACATTTCGGAGCAGCGCAGGGCCCCTTCGTCAGGAGAGCTTGCCTGACGAAGGGGCCCTGCGAGGCTCTGAAACGTTGCCTTCTTGTTTACGTGACTATCTGAATTAAAAGCTTTGGACCCTTTCGCAGAATCCTTGGTATGCTGGTGACATCCTTCTAATCGATTATGCCAGTCGCAGCATTGATGCCGCATCGTGAATCAGCACCTGCGATTAAATTCAGCACCCTTACTTAGAGGTAAGCTTATTATAGGCTTACCTTTAGGTACAAGTTAAAAATAAGATTTTGCTACCACTTTAAACAGTTTGTCACAACGCTCTAACAGCTACATCTGCAAGACAGCTTGTTCCTTTAAAAAAAAGACTTACTGGCCAGATCAACGGGTGAAAATAAAGGAAAGAAAGACTAAAAAAGAAAACTAATACAGCCATCACAACTAAGAATTGATAAGCTGCAATATAATAAAAGTTTACTTTTGGATTTAATTCAGTTTTAGGCCCGCTTTAAACCAGTGCGGTGCAGGTGCAGGTACAGCAAGTGATTTGGACAGGAAATGCACTGCACTACATTCTTGTTCAAATCCCATGCGATTCTGCAATTTTGGCCCATTCATTTTGTATGGGCCATACACACACAGCACCCTTGTTTTGCCGCACTAGAATCAGATCGCATAGGTGTCCACTTTGACACGATCCGATTCCGCAAATTGCCCTGCATTTTGCTAACCGATTTTAGGGTGTCGCTAACTTAACATACACATCCGCAGCAGTTCGCATGAACAGGATGCGATTTTGATGCAGTGTGGGAAACACACAGAAACCGCAACCAAATTCCACACCATACCAGTATGAACCAGGCTTTAACCACTTCAGCCCAGGAAGGATTTGCACTGCGTCGCTTTAACTGACAATTGCGTGTTCGTGCTACTTTGTACCCAAACAAAATTGATGTCCCTTTTTTCCCCACAAATAGAGCTTTCTTTTGGTGGTATTTGATCACCTCTGTGGTTTTTATTTTTTGCGCTATAAACAAAGAGCAATGATTTTGAAAAAAAAAACAACTTTTTTTTTAATTTTTGCTATAATACATATGCAAAAAAAATGTATAAAAAAAACAATTATTCATCAGTTTAGGCCGATATATATTCTTCTACATATTTTATGTAAAAAGAAATGGCAATAGGCGTATATTGATTGGTTTGTGCAAAAGTTATCGCGTCTACAAACTATGGAATAGATTTTTTAATTGTTTTTACTAGTAATGGCGGCAATCTGCAATTGGGGGGGGGGGGGCAATCATGGAGTTAACTGTGTGTTCTAACTGTAGGGGGTTGGGCTAGCAGGGACATGACAGAGATCACTGTTCCCGATCACTGGGAACAGTAGATCTCTGTCATGTCCCCTGTCAGGACGGGGATCTGCCTTGTTTACATTGGCAGATTCCTGTTCTGCCTTTGTACTAGGCAATCTCGGGTCGCCAGCGGACATCGACTTCGCCCAACCCGCGGGCACGCTCATGCGATTTGCACAGGAGAGCTGACCTGCCGCTATATAACGACGGCGGCTGGTCGGCAAGTGGTTAAAGGATATGTTCACCTTTAGTAACAAGTTACACCCATATTTAGGGCGATAGGGTAACATATTACAAAATCACCTGCCGCCATCCTGACCCAATCCCCCGCGATGGCCCCCCCGAGCGGAGGAACGGAGGTCCGTGTATGTAAACACGGACCTCCGCTCTGTGTGAAGGAGGAAGGGCTGTGATCACAGCCTTCCTGTATACGAAGGCTGTGACCACTTCCCTTCCCCAGATAGTGCAGTCCCCCTACAGTTAGAACACGCCCAGGGAACATAGTTAACCCTTAGAGCGCCCCCTGCAGGTTAACCCCTTCACTGCCAATGGCATTTACACAGTAATCAGTGCATTTTTATAGCTGAACTGATAACTTATCACTGAACTGATAAATGCCAATGGTCCCAAAAAAGTGTCAAAATAGTCCGACATGTCCGCTGAAATATCGCAGTACCGCTAAAAATCGCAGATCGCCGCCATTACTAGTAAAAAAAAAAAAAAAACCCCAAAAATTAATTCTCATCATCCGTAAGCGCGACCACTTTTGCGCAAGCCAATCAATAAACGCCGATTGCAATTTTTTTATCGCAAATATGAGGAAGAATATAAATCGGCCAAAAACGGTGAAAAAAAATGTTTTTTTATATTTTTTTTTTGGATTTGTAGTTTAGCAAAAAGTAAGAAATTTGGGTTTTTTTGCTAAATTGTCGCTCTTCTTTTGTTTATAGCGGCGATCAGAAATGACGCAGAGGGGATCAAATACCACCAAAAGAAAGCTCTGTTTGTGGGAAAAAAAGGACGCAAATTTCGTTTGGGTACAACTTCGCACGACCGCGCAATTTTCAGTTAAAGCGACGCAGTGCCGAATCGCAAAAAAGGCTTCGGTCCTAAAGCTGGAAATTCTTCTGGGGCTGAAGTGGTTAAAGGTGAACTTATTTAAGTGTACACTGGTGTCAGTCCCTACCACCCCTCGGAAAAGTAGTGTGCAGCCAAACGGGATTTTTACACTAAAGTATTGTGCTGCAACCCCAGTGTTTTGTGAATGGTTGTGGTGAGCGCTTTATCACTTCAATGGGCGAGTCAGGCAAGTGGCACTGCTTGTCTACCCAGTGAAAGGGTCACTATAGGCAAAACTTATTGCGGGTGTAACATGTTGCTAAAGGGAGAGAGAACCTTTAAGCCAGCCTCTCAACCAGGGTTCCTCCAGAAGTTTCTAGGGGGATCCTAAAGCGGTAGTAAACCACAGTGGATGAAAAAAAAAAATCCCCTGCTAGGCAATTTCATAATGTGCTAGTATGCCGCATACTAGCATATTATGCAAGACTTACCTTAGAACGAAGCCCTCCAGCGCTGTGCAGTCACTGCTGAGAGGGCTGACAACTTCCCCTGGTCTTCCTTCCAGGCTCGCGTCCTCCAGCTACATGGTGGTCGGGGGCGTGATGCCGCCGTTTACGGCATGGGCTCTGAAGGTCCGGCACTGTATGCCGGACTTTCAAAGTGCATGCACTAGTAACATTACCAGCTGCATGCACTCTGAATATATTTCCTAAACTGTGCAAGTTTAGTAGATATTCACAGTACCTACAGCTAAGCCTTACTATAGGCTTGCTTGTAGGTAGTGGTAGAATAAGGTTAACTACCACTCTAAGCAATGAGCAATTTCTGCCTCTCAGGTAAGTTACTACGGACAACATTGATTTTTTAGCTATCTGTAGGGGGAATTGTTCCTAATGACCACCACACAAATGTACTGTAAGCTGGGAGTATAGTAACTGATGGCAGGGATTCCCTGGCACCTGAAAGTTGTTTTAAGTGTTCCTTAATTTGAAAAAAGGTTGATAAATGCTATCTTACCAGTGCATATCACTGCTGCCTATCAGTGTCCACTAGTGCCATGTAGGAGTGCCCACCAGTGCCACCTATCAGTGCTGCCTATCAGTGTCACCTACCAGTCCACACCAGTGCCACCTATCAGTGCCACCTCTCAGTGCCCACCAGTGCTGCCTCATCAGTGCCCACCAGTGCCACCTTATCAGTGCCGCCTTATCGGTGCAGCCTGTCAGCGCCCGTCAATGAAGGACCTGTTTTCAAAATTTTATAACAAACTATGAAACTTTTTGTTTTTTTTTTCAAAATTTTCAGTCTTTTTTAATTTTTTTTGTAAAAAATAAAAAACCCAGCAGTCATTAAATACCACTAAAAGAAAACTCTATTTGTGTGAAAAAAAAATTATACAAATTTCATTTGGATCCAGTGTTGCATGGCCGCGCAATTGTCATTCAAACAGCAACAGCACTGAAATCTGAAAATTTGCCTGGGCAGGAAGGGGGTTTAAAGGGGTCGTAAATGCTCAAGGTTTTTCACCTTAATGCATTCTATGCATTAAGGTGTAAAAACCTTTTCACCTGCAGCAGCCCCCCCCCCCCCTCCCCCGAGCCCCCACTTTACTTACCTGAGCCCAAAACGATCCCGCGGCGGGGACAAGCCTCGCAACTCACCCGAGCTGCTCTGGTCCTCATTGGCTGGATTGATAGCAGGAAAGCCATTGGCTCCCGCTGTTATCAATCAAGTCCAGTGACCCGGGGGTGGGGCCGAATCCCGCATTTGTGTCAATACACGCAGGACTCGGGAGCGCGCCCGCACAGGTGACCCCAAGGAAGCGCTTCCCTGTGGTGGTCACTCGAGAAGAGGAGGAGCTCGGAGCACAGCTGGAGGACCCCAGAAGATGGGGTTAGGGGTGAGTATGACATGTTTGTTATTTAAAAAAACTGTGAGCTTTTAGTATCGATTTAAGTGCCCAGTGAACAAGTGGAGAAAGGCTAAGTTCACTTTTTTTTTTTTTTTTTTAAATTCCAGCTCCCCTATGTACCAATATAGCATTAATGTACTTATTTTGCAAAAATAAAACAGCTTTCCATTATTCTTACACTACACACTCATTCTGGTAGCACATTTAATATTGTGGAATGCTTGTTCCTTGCTAAAACACATTGTTTTTTTATCAAGTTATTCATATTTTTTAACCAAGCTGTAGATTCTTATTCACAGATACATTCTCCTATATTAAAACCCAGTCTGGGTATTTGTTGTTCAAATGCATTTGTTAAACAAGTTTGAAAAAATAGGATTTTTTGACTTACCGTAAAATCCTTTTCTCTGAGTTCATTGACAGACGCAGCCTCTATTCTTGACATGTGGGGTTTATGCAGCTTTCACTAGGAGTGGACTAGGCAGAACAAAGTTCAGCTCAAGGCAGACACAGCCCCTCCCAGGGGGCAGTCCTCACTTGGCATAACCCCTCCAGCCCTGCTCAACAACTCAGTTCGTAACAAGCAGTACAAACTCAAACAGAAGAGGGGTGGGATCAGCGTCCGTCAATAAACTCAGAGAAAAGGATTTTACGGTAAGTCAAAAAATCCTATTTTCTCAATCGTTCATTGACGGACGCAGCCACTATTCTTGACATTTGGGGATGTCCCAAAGCAGTGTCACAACGAGGGGTGGGCAACAAGAACAACAGTACCCAACAAAAGAGTTCTCCGGGAGGTGCCAGGCGCGCCTCACACCACAGCCTGCAAAACTTTGCGCCCGAAACCAGCATCAGAAGAAGCTGCAACATCAACTCTGTAAAACTTGGAAAAAGTGTGCACCAAGGTCCAAGTGGCCGCCTTGCACACCTGAGAAACCGACGTCTGGTGTCAGAAAGCCCAGGAAGTACTAACCGCCCCGGTAGAGTGAGCCGTGACCAGAAAGGGGGGCCCCGAACACTGATGTATCCAACGGGAAATGGTGGCTGACGAGGCCGCCATCCCCTTGCACGGGCCATCCACCGCGACAAAAAGCGCATCGGACCTCCGAAACGAGGCCGTGGCTGCCAGATACACCCGCAAAGCCCTAACCACATCCAGGGAGTGCAAGGCAACCTCCTTGGGATGAGACGGGCGCGGACATAGCGAAGGGAGGACAATGTCCTCATTGATGTGAAACGAAGAGACCACCTTCAGTAAGAAGAAGGGAGAGGGGCGCAAAACCGCCTTGTCCCTGTGCATGACCAAGTACAGGGACCTACTGGACAGAGCCTCCAGCTCATACACCTGCCAGCGGATGTGAATAGCCACCAGAAAGGCCACTTTCTGCGAGAGCAGTTGCAGGGAAATTTCCCTGATATTTTTGAAAAGGCGGCTTCTGGAGCACAGAAAGGACCAGATTAAAGTCCCAAGGCGCCAAAGGCGACCGTACCTGGGGAGAGACATGACGAACCCCCTGGTCAGGGAATGCGTCACTAAGGGACGCTGAAAAAGAATAGCCAGGGCAGAAATCTGCCCCTTAAGCGTGCTCAATGCCAACTTGTGATCTAGGCCTTGCTGAAGGAAGGCCAGCACCCGAGCCACCAAGAAGGAACGGGGGTTCCAACCCCCCGCCTCGCACCAAGCAATGTAAGCCTTCCATGTGCGGTGATAGATCTTCCGCGAAGTGGCCTTACGTGCCTTGAGCATAGTGGGAATGACAGACTCAGAGAATCCCCTATCTTTTAACACCTGGAACTCAATAGCCAGGCCGTTAAAGCCAGTGAGGGTAAAGCAGGGTGCAAGATGGGCCCCTGTGAGAGCAGGTCCACGCGAAGCGGGAGCCGCCAGGGAACATCGACCACCATCCGCACCACGTCGGCGTACCAAGGACGCCGAGGCCAATCTGGCGCTACCAGAATGGTTGGGATCCCTTCCGCCTCTATCCTGCGCAGCAGGCGCAGGAGTAACGGAAGTGGGGGGAAGGCATAGAGCAGCAGGTACCAAGACCACGGAGCCACGAGGGCATACGCCGCATCTGCCAGCGGATCCCTTGTCCTGCTCACGAAGGCCTGCACCTTCCGGTGGAGCCGGGACGCCAGGAGGTCCACATCTGGCGTGTCCCACTTTTGACAAATCTGGCGGAACACCTCCGGATGCAGGGACCACTCTTCCTGATCTAGCTTCTGGTGACTGAGATAGTCCACCTGCCAATTCTCGACGCCCGGGATGTGAACGGCGGAGATTGCCGGCACGTGAAGCTCTGCCCACCGCAGAATGTGGGCCACTTCCGCCGCTGCTGCCGCGCTTCTCGTTCCGCCCTGATGGTTCACGTAAGCCACAGCCATGGCGTTGTCAGACTAGACCCGAACAGGACGCCTGTGCAACTTCCCCGACCATTGGGAGAGGCAAAGCCTGATCGCTCGCAGTTCCAGCACGTTGATCGGGAGATGGGACTCTTCCTGAGACCAGCGGCCCTGGGTCGACAACCTCCCCAGGACCCCTCCCCAGCCGTATAGGCTGGCATCTGTCGTGATCACCGTCCAGTCCATGGCAAGAACCAACTTCCTGGGCTCCAAGGTCGGGGCCCGTAGCCACCAGGTGAGGGAGCCTCGAGTCCGGTGATCCAAACTGATCACCCGCTCCAGGGATAGCAGAGACTTGTCCTACCGCAGCAGGATGGCCCGCTGCAGGGATGGGGTGTGACTCTGTGCATAAGGCACCGCCTCGAAGGAGGAGACCATCAGCCCCAACACCTACATGCAAAATCTGAGAGAGGACCACCGCTGGGACAGCAGGGTCCAAACCGCCACTTGGAGCGTCAAGACCTTGGTGGCAGGGAAAAAGACCTTCGCCAACTCCGTGTCCAGGACCAAGCCTAAGTATTCCAACCGGCGCGACGGAGTCAGCACCGACTTCGGAAGGTTGATCACCCAGCCGAAGTCCCGCAGGAAACCAACGGTGATGTCCACGCTGTCCGACAGGGCTGAGGCCGTCTCTGCCCGCAGGAGGAGGTCGTCGAGATATGCCACTACTGCTATGCCCCTCTGCCTCAGCAGAGCCAGTACCGGGGCCAGGAGCTTGGTGAAAACCCTTGGGGCTGAGGCCAGACCGAACGGGAGGGCCACAAACTGGTAGTGGAGATCCCCCACCACAAAGCACAGGAAGCGCACGCATATGGGCACGTGTAAATATGCGTCTTTGATGTCAAGGGTGGCCAAGAAGTCTCCCTGACAAAGCGCCGCCACCACAGAGCGGACAGATTCCATTCTGAATTTCCGCTCCCTCACAAAGAAGTTGAGGGCCTTCAGGTCCAGGACAGGCCTGACCCCATCTTTTTTCAGAACTACAAAAAGATTGGAATAAAAACCCCAGAAACGTTCCATAGAAGGAACCGGGACAATCACCCCCTGATGGAGCAGGGCCTGCAGCCATTCCCGGGAGAAGCCTCAGATTGGAGGCGAAAAACCTGTCCGGGGGTTGGGTACGGAACTCTATATTGTACCCGGACGAAACCACCTTGCGCACCCAGAGATCCGAGATGCGCAAGGTCCACCGGTCCGCGAACCGTAAGAGCTGTCCCCCCACCCGAACCGCGGGTGGGGGCGACCCATCATGCGGAGGAGGACTTCTCTGCCTTTTCGGACTTACGGTGCCAAGGATGCTTCTGGCCCCCTGCGTGGGCCTTGGCGGGCTGAGAAATCTTGTTCGGAGGTACGTGGCGCACGAAAAAAAACCTCTTTTGAGTAGAGAAGGAAGGGCCTGTCCTGCGCCGGGGCTCCTTGCCCCTTCTGGACTCCGGAAGAAAAGTACTCTTCCCCCCAGTGTAATCCTTGATGATCTCGTCGAGGGAAGTCCCAAAGAGGCGACCCCCTTCAAAAGACAGATCCATCAGGCCCTTCTTTGACGCCTGGTCTCCTGACCAGCATCTCAGCCATAGCAGACGTCTGATGATTGAAACAAGGACAGTTTGGAGAGCATGGGGGCCATGTCGAGGGCCGCATCACAGAGATACTTAAGTCCCTGGATCAGCTGGTCTGCTATCTGCACAGGTTCCGGAGGGGCCTGGAGAGTCACCAAAGCCTGGTGCACAATAGTCGCCCACTCCGTAAGCACCTGTGCCACTATGCAGACTTCAGATGTATTGTAACCAAAGTTCAGACCGTGCCAATGCTCATTCCTGGCGGAGAGAAGAAATGGTGTCCACCCTGGACAGAAGTTGGGACTGAGCCAATGCTCATTCCTGGCGGAGAGAAGAAATGGTGTCCACCCTGGACAGAAGTTGGGACTGAGCCAATGCTCATTCCTGGCGGAGAGAAGAAATGCCGCCCACCCTGGACCGAAGTTGGGACCGTGCCAATGCTCATTCCTGGCAGAGAGAAGAAATGGTGCCCACCCTGGACTGAAGTTGGGACCGTGCCAATGCTCATTCCTGGCGAAGAGAAGAAATGCTGCCCACCCTGGTCCAAAGTTGGGAACATGCCAATGCTCATTCCTGGCAGAGAGAAGAAATGCCGCCCACCCTGGACCGAAGTCGGGACCATGACAATGCTCATTCCTGGCGGAGAGAAGAAATGCCGTCCACACTGGACCGAGGTTGGGACCGTGCCAATGCTCATTCCTGACGGAGAGAAATGCCATCCACCGTGGACCGAAGTTAGGACCGCGCCAATGCTCATTCCTGGCGGAGAGAAGAAATGGTGCCCACCGTGGACCAAAGTTGGGACCATGCCAATGCTCATTCCTGGCAGAGAGAAGAAATACCGCCCACCCTGATCTACTGATCTATGTCTGGATAACAGGCCATGGCACTGATTGGCGCTTGTCTTGACTTTCGTCTGCATAACGTATCATGCCACCAGTGGGCAGGGAGATGGGGGGGCAGGGGGATAGAGGGGGGTCAGGGATATGTGGGCCAGAGGTGTCAGAGGTAGGAGGGTCATAGGTAGGTAGGTCAGAGGTAGGGGGGTCAGAGGTAGGTGAGTCAGGGACAGGTAGGTCAGGGGTAGGGGTGTCAGAGGTAGGTAGGTCAGGGGTGGTCAGGGATAGGTAGGTCAGGGGTGGGGGCGTCAGAGGTAGGTAGGGCAGGGTTAGGTAGGTCAGGGGGGTCAAGGTTAGGTAGGTCAGGGGTAGGGGGGTCAGAGGTAGGTAGGTCAGAGTTAGGCGGGGTCAGAGGTAGGCAGGGTAAGAGGTAGGGGGGTCAAGGATAGGTGGGTCAGGAATAAGTGGGTAAGGGGTAGGTGGGACAGGGATAGGTGGGTAAGGGGTAGGTGGGTCAGGAGTAGGTGAGCTGCATGCAGTGTGAATATCTCATAAACAGTGCAAGTTTAGGAGATATTCATAGTCCCTAGAGGTAGAGGTACGCATCTTCACGGGTCTCACGATTCGATTTGATTCGATTCCGCGATGCATCACGATTACTGCCCATAGTTTTCATCAAAATTATTCAAGCAGTCAGAAGAACTCCATTTTTTTAATTTTATCTGTTCTTAAAAAAAGTCAACACTCCCTGCATGTAGCAAAGTCTAAACACAGCAGACAACTTAAAGAGTAGCTCCAGGCTGACCCCAAAATAGTATAGGAGAGGGTAAGAGACTGTGGACATTCTAGAAGAGGGGGTCAGAGACTGCAGACATGATAGAAAGATGGTCAGAAACTGCAGACATACTACAGGAGATTGTCAGAGACTGCACAAATGATACAGAAGATAGTCACAGACTGCAGACATGATACAGGAGATGGTCAGAGACTCCAGACAAGATACAGGAGATGGTCAGAGACTCCAGACAAGATACAGGAGATGGTCAGAGACCCCAGACAAGATACAGGAGATGGTCAGAGACTCCAGACAAGATACAGGAGATGGTCAAAGACTGCAGACATGACACAGAAGATGGTCAGAGACTGAAGACATGATGCAGGAGATGGTCAGAGACTGCAGACATGAGACGGTCAGAGACTGCAGACATGATACAGGAGATGATCAGAGACTGCAGACATGATACAGGAGATGGGCAGAGACTCCAGACATGTACAATGGGAGGGTCCCCAAATAAGGGTTTTATGGCAGCAGAGTTTAATAAAGTGTATAATTAATATAAATATGAAATACCAATTTTATATTTCAACATTTATTAAGTGTTTCCACAAGTATGCACACAATATAAAACATGAGCTCTGGTTGTGCAAACAAGGGACCTGTACATCATCATACAATGTTACAGTGTTACAATATGAAGGACCGCATATGATACAGTCAGCGCTGCGTCGATTCGACTGCAGACATGATGCAGGAGATGGTCAGAGCAGTGGCACCGCTTGTCTACCCAATGAAAGGGTCACTATAGGCAGAGCTATATCTTGGCCTAGGCCAACAAGGCCTAGGCCTAGGGCGGCACTTTGCGGGGGGCGGCAAAAAAAGCCGCCCCCACGCATGAAAGCAAACCCCCCCGCATGAAAGCAAGCCCCCCGTCCCGTCCTCCTGAGTCCTGGCTCTCGCGGCCGCCTCTTGAACTAATACAGCCCCCGCCGGCCAGCTTGCTGTAGCGCAGCACTTCCTAATATTATGGGCATCCTTGGCTGGGGGGGGTGTGCCTCCATAACACGGCCAGTGACTGGCCAGGCCGGGTGCACGTAATTTGACTGGCAGGCGGAGCCTAATGCTCCGCCCACCCTCCTCCGTGTGGCTTCTTTTCATTGCCTCTTCTCCCTGGCCCGGGGCGGGACGAGGAGGAGAGAGAGAGGTGGATGACGACGATGGGAATCCCCAGGCCGTGGCCAGGACAGCACCCTTCGCCACTGGCTCTCCCCACCAATCCAAGGGAAGGTAAGAGAGGCGGCAGGGATCAGGGCCACTGCACCTACCCTGTGCCACTCTGCATATAGAACGTTTTTAAATTCCAGCCTTGCTGACACCGTAGCCTTCCTGACCTCCCCCCATACCATACCCTCCTGACACCCCAGCCCTTCTGATCCCCCCCATACTATACCCTCCTGAAACCCCAGCCCTCCTGATCCCCCCCATACTATACCCTCCTGACCGAGGCGGACGGTCAGTTTAATGCACGTGGGCCGGACCGGTCAG
>BLSH010325470.1:1577454-1590264 GCA_018402905.1 Glandirana rugosa | reverse complement strand
CCTGGCCCCTTACCACGTGATCAGCTATCAGTCTGACAGCTGATTACGTGATGTAAACAAGAGATTGGTACCCGGCTGTGTTTTTTGTTTTTGTTTTTTCCCCTCACGCTGTGAGCCTGAGGGGGAAAAAGCCGATCACCGACCCCTGACAACGGGACATCGGTCCCGCACAGAGAGGCACTGCTGCTGTGCCGTGCCCTCCAATGCCATTTACTAGTGCTGCCTATCAATGCCCACCAGTGCTGCAAATCAGGGCCCACCTATGCTGCCTCATCAGTGAAGAACTACCGGTTTTCAAAGTGTTCTTGGCAAAAAATAAACCCAGCAGTGATTAAATGCCACCAAAAGAAGGCTATTTGTGTGAACAAAACCATAAAAATTTAATTTGGGTACAGTGTACCATGACCGCGCAATTGTCATTCAAAGTATGACAGCGCTGAAAATTGGCCTGGGCAGGAGGGGGGTACAAGTGCCCAGTAAGCAAGTGGTTAAGCTTCCAACGTGGGCTTTCTTGCTGCTATCACTTGTAGTTAGCTGCATTTTGTAGTAGCAGTAAGGACACTTTGCAGAATAAGGTTGTCTGGAAGCCTAAAGCACCTGTCCTTTCTATAGGTGATGCCCTCTATCCAACTCAAGCAGGACATTATTCTTCCCTCTTTATGTCCTGCTGCAAAACATCCAAGTGAGATTTCTCTTCACTGTCTTGATGTGTTATACACCGTTTAGTCCATTCTCTCAACTACAGTCTCTGTTAAGCAGTCAAGATTCCCTTTTTGTTCCTCCCAGGGTTTCCCACAGGGGGCTTCTTGTGTCATCATTGCTAGGTGGAATAGTAGGACCTCCTCAAGCCTGTGCTCTAAATCAATGGTTCTCAGCCTCCGTCCTCAAGTACCCCCAACAGGCCAAGTTTTCAGGTTTTCCTTTGCCTTACACAGTTGCGTTAATCAGTCAATGGCTTGGTATTTTAGATACAAACAGGGCCTGTTGGGGGGCACTTGAAGACTGAGGTTGAGAACCACTGCTCTAAATGGTTCCTTTCTTGTTGTAAGCAGTCTACTAATGCTTCATTGGTTTTTCAGCATCATGCGTCTAGTCTCAGGTTTGCAAGGCTATCACCCAGTCTTCTGTGAACAAGTTTTTGTTTTTTCAAATGGATGTTCCAGGCCTCATCTTATGCCAGTTGAATATTTATGGTGTTGCCCATCCCTCCTGACTGCTTTGGACATCCCATGGTAAAATCGACAGGTCCTGTGTACTGTACAAGAAGGAAAATAGAATTATTTTACGAGTAAAATCAGTTTGAGTGCCGTAATAGGACCCAAAACCCACCCTTCACTCACTATTGCTTGCTACAAAATTGAGGCCATCTAATAGTTCTGTAGGGGGATGTCTCAACGGCTTTTTTTCAAATAATTTGGAAGTTGGCTGCATATAACCCTTGGTAAATGTTATAGGTATTGTACTGTACTTCAGAAAATGGGTTTTACAGGCAAATGAAAGCTCTGCAGATTTTCTGCAAGGATTTTTTTTTTTTTTTTCCCCCAAACCTGATTAAGAGGTCATTCAAATTTGATGTTACTTTTTCCAGTCTGTACATTAAATTTGGAACATAAGTGAGAACCGTTTAATGAGATCCATTTTGTCTTTCAGGTGTTGTCACAAAGATGAAGATGCAGCGCACCATTGTTATCCGCCGGGATTATTTGCATTACATCCGCAAGTACAACCGTTTTGAAAAACGTCACAAGAACATGTCTGTGCATCTGTCCCCCTGCTTCAGGTGAGCAAGGAGACTTCCGCTGGGAACAATTGGTGGTCGGTTGTTTCTCATCAGGCCTAAACATATGGTTTGAGTTAAGTCCCAAACCTGGGCAGTTAAGTTTGCTTGGGAAAAATACATTGGTTGATGTTTCTTGGGGAATACTGCATGGTAGAGTGACTTTACAGATTTACGGTTCAACACATGTAGACCCTGCATGAATTGTGCCATAGTTTAGATTTTCACCTATAGAATATGCACCCTGGGTGGACTCTTGTCTCCCTGAAAATGTGGGAAATATCTTACCTGCAAGAAAGGTGTAATTCTATTCAGACAATTTTCCTATCATCCATGTTGGTTGCTGACCCTTTTTTACTTTTCAACACTGCAGTCAGAGCTGTACCAGCTTGTTCAATAGTGAAGAAGTAGCAGCTCACTCATGAGGAAGTGCCATTTTTTTGGGATTTACAGCACTGTGAAATGCAGAAATAATCAAAGACCAACACATCCAGTGATTAAATCTGATAGTTTAAAAATACTTTTAATAAATGTACTGGCTAAACAAGGGACTTTCATGTTTTCCTATATTTTGTAAAACCTTTTACTTGCCATTGGGTTCAGTTGCTTTCAGAACCTCATGCCTGTAGTCCTTGTCCATGGCACATTGTTGCAATGCTTTTTATATTTAAAGCAATCTTTTGGCTGGGCTTCTCCTATGGGTTACAGGAGTGCAATTCGTTTTGCACTCCTGTGACCTGTTTTCAGCAGAGAACAGGCTGAAGTCTGCTCTCTGCCGACATAACAGAAATCAGTCCAGGCACCGCATCACCTTGACTTTGGGAGTTGGGATCCAAGCCTCTCAGCGAGCCCCTGAGAGGCCCAATCTACAGCCCAGCACTCCAGTGAGCATGGGGGAGCAGAGAGCTGCTGATTAACAGTCAGCAGCTCTGCTCGGGTGAGCTGTGAGAACCAAGCCATCAGCGGTGTTAGATCGCTCGGTTCTGTGTGTAGAGGTGCTGGGGGACAGATGCAGCATCAGAACGATGCTGCATCCACCTAGGTTAGTATAATGGGGGGGTACCTTCTCCTTTTAAACGAACAAATTTATACTAATGTACTATATTGCATTTTAACATTTCTTGGATGTGCTGGCTGCATTCCCACCCACCACCCCCTCCCCAGGACAAAAGAGTTGAGCTTGAACTGCTTCTTGGCCACCGTATAGTGACATGATGAACCAGTGGTGCGCTGTGTCCCTGGGACACATTGCATCACCGATCCTGGTAAAGAACCTATGGCGTAGGCTTTCTACCATGTGATTAGCTGTGTCCAATCAGTGTAAACAAGGAAATGTTGGTTATTGGCATTCCTCTCCTCATGCACTGTCAGCCGGTAAGCGGCATTCCTCAGCGGGGACATCTGCGCTGACAATCGGGCTCCTGTTCATCAGTGTCGTAACTATCAGTGCTGTGCCTGCCCGCTAGTGCCCCTTCATCAGCGCACCTCAGTAAAGGAGAACATTTTATTTACCAAATTTTATAACTTTTTTTTTTTTTTTTCAAACTTTTCGGTCTTTTTTCGTTTTAGCAAAAAATAAAAAATAAAAAGTGGTTAAATTCCACCAAAAGAAAGCAGTTTCCAAAAAAATGAGTGTTTTTTGTGCGGTCATGCAACGCTGTCCCCAATTGAGAGCGCTGGAATATGGCCTGGGCAGGAAAGGGGTGAAAGTGCCCTGTAGGCAAGTGGTTAACAGCTAACTGTTGTATGTACCCTCTTCAGTGTTCATTTTATGTTAAACCTTCATCGGAAAAGGGAGAGGCCCATTTCTGTAGCCAATTAAGTGTTAGGTTCAGCTTTAAATTGTCCATATACATACACCAATCAGCCATAACCACTGGCAGGTAAAGTGAGTAACCTATATTATCTCATTAGTGGCATCTGAAAGTAAGTGGGATATATTGGGCAGCAAGTAAACATGTGCCTGAAGTGTTGAAAGCAGGAAAAAATGGCCATCGCAGGTCCTGTATGATGCTGTGTAGCTGCTGACCCGTGTCTACAGCCAGAAACACTTACAATGGGCACATGAGTATCAGAACCAGGATTATGGAGTAATGGAAGAAAGGGGCCTGGTCTGATGGTTATTTTTCTTTTATATCATGTGGATGGTCGGGTTCGTGTGTCACTTACTTGGGGAACAGATGGCACCAGGATGCAGTATGGGAAGAAGGCAAGCTAGAGGAGGCAGCGTGATGCTTTGGGCAATATTCTGCTGGAAGCCTTGGGTCCTGCCATTCATATGCATGTTTGACACATGCCACCTACCTAAACGTAGACCTAGTACACCCCTTTATAGAAACTGTATTCCCTGATGGCAGTGGCCTCTTTCAGCAGAATAATGCACCATGCTACACTTCAAGAATGGTTTGAGGAATACGTTTCAGTAGTTTATTTGGGCCTTCCGATCTCAATCCAACCAAACCTCTGTGGGATGTGCTGGAAAAACAAGTCTATACCATTGGTGGCCATCTCGCAATTTACTGAAGTTAAAGGATTTGCGCCTGACGGCTTGGTGCCGGATACCACTGCATACCTTCAGAGTGGCCAACATGTCTCAACGGGTCAGGGCCCTTTTGGCAGCAAAAAGGGGAGGTATTCCATATTAAGTAGGTGACCATAAAGTTATGGCTGACTGGTGTACTCTACTAGTCATTCTGACCCTACCCTCCCCCAGATTGACAGTGCTGCTGTCCAAAAGTGGCTGTTGCTCCACCATCCAGAGTGGAACCAGCCTAAGACGGGAAGTATTACTGGCTAGATCACCAGGTGAAAATAAATGGGGAAAGAAAACAAATGCAGCCACTACATTTTAGCTACTTGACCCCCAAGCCACTTCTGACATTTCTCACGTGTAAAACTGGTGTTTGCTAAAAAATTTACTTGAAACCCCCAAACATATTTTTAAGCAAAGGCCCTAGAGCAAAGGTGTAAAACTCAATTTCATTGCGTTCATAAGATGTCAAGAGCCCCCACCTTCCCTTACATCACAGCTTAGCTTCCGGGAAAAATCTGGGGGTGGAGCTGGGAAGCAGAAAGTGCAGGGTCTGGAGGAGGGCTCGAATCAGATGCCAGTCTGCTGAATGCTGAAACCAAGGGAGTTGGAGACGAGGGGATACTGCAAAGGCGCAGGATCTGTAGGAGTCCTGTCCTCTTCTCTGCTGCATACTGCTGGGACGTGGAATGGGGGGCAGACGAGACTCTCCCCAGCTGCATGGAGAAGCGCAGGATCTGTCCCCTACTGCTGAGACAAGGTGGGGGCAAAAACGAGTGTTGCAGGTGGGGTGCAAGAGCCCCATGAGAAGGCCTGGAGGGTTGAATTCGGCCAGTGGGCCCTGTGTTTGACACATCTGCCCTAGAACATAAAATGGTGGGTGTTCCGTGACTCATTTGTGCAGAGGTTTTTCAAACACAAATTTTCTGGGAAAAATGCACTTTGAGTTTTAGTGAACACAAACCTAATGCCCAATTTTTTTTGCTAAAATATAAAAGATATGCCAAGTAGATATGAAGCATCTCACAGTTTAAACCACTTTAGCCCTGGAAGGATTTACCCCCCCCCCCCCTCCTGACCAGAGCATTTTTTGCAATACGGCACTGCATTGTTTTAGCTGACAATTGTGCGGTTGTACCCAAACAAAATTTATGTCTTTTTTTTTTTTCCTCCACAAATAGAGCTTTGTTTTGGGGGTATTTGATCACCTTTTGCGGTTTTTAATTTTTGCGCTATTAACAAGTAACTTTTTTTTTTTTTTTTTTTTTTGCTATAATGCATATCCAAAAAAAATAAAACTAATTCCTTCCTTGGTTTAGGCTGAATATATATTTTTGGTAAATAAAATCGCAATAGGCGTATATTGATTGGGTTTCGCAAAAGTTATTGCGTCTAAAAACTTGGAATAATTTTATGGCATTTTTTTTTTTTTTCTAGTAAATGTCTGCGATATGCGTTTTTTCTTTTTTTTGACTGTGACATTGTGGTGGAAATGGGACACTTTTTTCATGGGACAAATGACATTTATAGAGCGATCAGAGCTAAAAATGGCCACTGATTACTGTATAAATGTCACTGGCAGGCAAGGTTAAACTGTAGGGGGTGATCAAGGGGTTAACTGTTGTGTGGGGGCTGGGTTGGCAGGAGCATGACAAAGCTTGCTGTTCATGATCACTGGGAACAGTAGATCAGTCGTGTCCCCTGACAGAACGGGGATCAGCCGTGTTTACATTGGCAGATCCCCGTTCTGCCTCTGTAGTAGGCAATCTCAGGTCGCTGGCGGACGAAGAGTCTGCCCAACCCGTGGCCACGCTTGCACAGCGTGCGCAACAGCAGCCTTACAGAAGAGCCGACCTGCCGCCGTATAACGACGGCGGCTGATCAGCAAGCGGTTAAAATTGTGCACGCCCGTGGAATGGCAACCAACTATGGTACATTAAATTAATTTCATTTAGGGACAACATCGCACGAACACGCAATTGTCAGTTAAAGTGACGCAGTGCCATATCGCAAAAAAAGACCCGGTCAGGAAGGGGGGGGGGTAAATATCCTGCCGGGGCTAAAGTGGTTAAACCTTTTCCACTACCTTTTTTATATATATATATATATATATATATATATATATATATATATATATATATATTTATTATCTCTCTGCTGTATTGTGATCACAAGGTAAAAAACCTGCTTTGTGGTGGCATAGGTCATAACGGGTCCTGTTTATGGTGAGATCTGGGATCTTTGATCTCTCATGCTCTCACACTGAGACAAGCCCGTTATAATGCTTCTGTTTTCTGATGTCACAGAAGAGGGGTGAGAGCTTCCATTCCTTCCACTCTTTCTAAGGAGTTTATTATTCCCATGGCTAAAATTAGACTCCATTCACAAGAGGATAGGGATATTAAAGTGTGCAGAGGATTTGCTTTGCACTTCCATGTTTTTCGCACAGCCCCATTATAACCTAAAATGACTGAATCCATGAAATGGCAGGAAATATCTGAACTAAAATGGGATTGACAAGACTATTTCACTTAATCCTTTTCAGTGATGTTTGTCACTTCCTGAATATTACTCTGGAATCTATGGTATCACACATTTTGAAACTAGGTTTTAGCATTACTGCCCATGAATCAAGAGGATGACCACTTTTGTCTTGGCAAGTTTTCACTGAAATAAGCTTGAGGTTTTTTTTTTTTTTGCTAGGTTTAGAAGTGAATTGTTACCACTAGAACTCACAATTTAATTTGACTTTTTGTGCTAAAAGGCCAAAGGCATTGCCAATATCAACCTGTTAAATTCTGACTGTTTTTATAGTGTAGGTTGGAAATTGGAAGAGGTTGGTTGCTACTGACCATGTCTACCTTTGACACCCCCCACCCCTAATATCCCTACATTCATTAGGTTGGTTTTATCCACGTGTATATTTATTTTGGTTTACTTTCATTCTGTGCATCTAATTATGTATTTTTTTTTTTTCTATCAAACAGGGATGTTCAGATTGGGGATATTGTCACCGTTGGCGAGTGTCGTCCTCTCAGCAAAACTGTCCGATTCAATGTCCTGAAAGTTACAAAAGCTGCTGGAACCAAGAAACAATTCCAGAAGTTTTAATTGTAAAGCAGATGTTTCAGGTCAAATAAAATTTGTAAAAACCTAACTGCTGTGTCTTTTTGTGTGTGGGTTTTTTTTTTTCTCCCCTCCTTCCCCCTCTATACGACTTGACATTGAGGTGCTTGTCCTTGTCCTATTGATGTAGGTTTTTGAGCCATGTTGACTCTCATCTGGTGTTTTTTTTTTTTTTTGTGTGTGTAGCAAGAGATTAGAATACCTGTCAGCTGTGGGGTTTTTTTTTTTTTTTATATCAGAAAGTTGTCATACATGGGCATACAGAAACAGTGAACTGAAATGTATAGTCTCAGTATTGAAAAATAGTGATGAGCATGCCTAAGGCACCATGACACCGCAAAGTGTAGCAAGACATTTCCGTATCTGGAAAACATTTAGAAACCTAATCGGAAAATAAATTGCACATGGACAGAAATATTAGCATTCAGTGCATGCTGAGACTGAGGTTCACTTGATGAGCCATGCAAGAACAGGATGTGGTGTCAGAAAGAGGGCAGGGAATGGGGAGAGGGACTAAGGAAAGAAGGTGGGGGGTGTATGACAAGTAGGAAGGAGAAGAGGGGGCTAAACAGGAGTACATAAGAGTGAAACTCTCCCAACTCTGTCAATCTTGATTGCTGTCTGTGCCCATCTGGGGGAGGTCCACCCTCTTTGTCCTGTTGTCAAAAGTAAGAGAACCCCCAATGTTTAGTTCAACATTGGCATGTTAACCGAGGGGAAAATCTTCAACAGGGCGCACTAGTTCTGGTGACCACCTGGGATTTCCTCTTCCTGTTTTGGTTATTAGAGGATTTTCTTACTTTGGTGAGTTTGTCTATAGGATAGGGAAAATCTCCCAATGGGACGAGGAGAAAAGCCCTTACCTACCCATATCGCCTAATTTTATTTATTTATTTTTTTCTTTAGCGACCCTTTCATCTTGTGAATTTAACCACTTAAGGACTTTAAAGGATTTCCCCCTTAATGACCAGGCCATTTTTTTTTTTTTTTTTTGCAATACGGTGCTGCATCACTTTAACTGGCAATTGCGTGGTCGTGTGACGCTATACCCAAATTTGTCCCCCACACACACACAAATGGCTTTCTTTTGGTGGTATTTGATCACTGCAGTTTTATTTTTTGCGCTATAAACAGACTGACAATATTTTCAAATTTTTGCTATATCAAAAATCAAACTTCATCATTTTAGCATTTTAGGCCAATATGTATAATGCTACATATTTTTGTAAAAAAATATCGCAATAAGCGTATATTGATTGCGCAAATGTTATCGCATCTATAAAATAGGGGATTTATGGCATTTTTTTTTTATTTGTTTTCGGACCAGCCACTGCAGTTGTACTGCAGCAAGCTGGCTTGATAGCGTAAGCACCCACTCACCAGCAGGAGAGCCAATCAGTGGCTGGGACGGACTCTGTTCACCGGCCACCCATGATCGTTCCCCACAGTGACAGTACGGAGATCTGCCTGTGTAAAGGCAGATCTCTGTTCTGTCAGGGGAGATCACACAGATCCTGTCTCTGCCAAGCAGGAAGATGGATCTGCTTCCCCAGTCAGTCCCCCATACAGTTAGATGCCTCCCAGGGAACACATTTAACCATTTGATTGCCCCTGGTTTTAAACCCTTCCCATGACATTTGTACAGTAATCCGTGCAGTTTTACAGCACTGATCGCTGTATAGATGTCACTGGTCCCAAAAATGTCAGATCTGTCTGCTGCAATCCTGCTAAAAAAAAAAATCACTGAACACCGCCATTACTAATAAAAATGCTATAAATCTATCCCCTATTTTATAGATGCAATAACTTTTGCGCAGCAGGCGGGTGACAGGTCTGTGTCCATTCCTCTGTGCAGAGTAGGCACTGACCCAGTCCTGCTCTCCTGTATGGGGAAAACAGACTGCCTGCTGCTGTTATGCGATCCGCCAGATGGATGGAAAATAGGACCACCATCCGTCTGGATTTTGATTGGATGGCGGCGGGTGTTAGCAAACGTGTCCACCGACATCTGCCGCTCCATGGAGGAGACTGCAAGGTCTGATCAAGGCCACCTGAAAAACTGAGAGGTAGACCTGATCGGGGACAGCCCATGTGAGGACCCTGAAAGTCCAGTTTCTGTGATCTCCAAAAAAAATTTTCCATCAAAACATGCGATCTTCACACCACGTGAAAGCATGGCACCACTTTCCCCATCAGGTTCCACTCCCCAAATAAATCTGCCCCACACACTCATGTTCGGCAAATGAGCGGTTAACCAATCCATTGTCTGCATTTTTTAATCAAAAGTAAAACTTCTCACGTGCCATAAAAGATAAAACACTTTTGTAACCGTCAGCATCACTATCAAGTGCAAGTCCCACTGGAAAGAAAGATTTGTAAGCTACGCCTCACCCAGCCGCTGGTTCCTTTCTGCCGTCCTTTCCGGTTGCCATACAGCCACAGCTGATGTGTTTTGTCATCACAATTTTATCCAGGGACTGAGATCCTTCATTCATTTTTTTTTTTTTAAAGCGGCAGCAACCATACACTGTTCATTTTCAGAAATGTATTGTTTTTGCTAATTCGTTGTGGTGCATAGGTAGAATTAGTGTTCGCAGGTCACTTTTCCTTTTGAGAGGTTTTTTTTTTTCTTACTGAAAGAAATCATCCTTGGGTCTGTTAGCACTGCTTAAGATCTATATCCTGGGCAATATATACAGATAAAGGTCCTAACTGGCATATTGGTGCACAGTGAGGATTGTGATCAACAAGCTCAGTAATGCCCATTAGACCTCTACTCTGCGGACTCCTCCTGCTCATAGTTTGAACTCTGACATTTCTACATATACCCATCGGCCGCCTACCTCCAATTTTTCCTCTAGACTTATTTACATGGAGCACTTCATATCACTTGTTTGTAATTTTTGAACAGCAGTGATCGTTACCTACAGTATACTGTGTATGATGGATGTAGAGACACTATGCTCCCTTGCTGAATTCTCAGTTTTGAAATTATAATTTAAAGTGTTCCTAAGCCCACAACAGTAAAATCAGTCTGTATATGCAGTAAAGCATGCTTGTTATACTCACTGTGGAACCTAAAGGGTTAATCCTGTGCATTGTGTAAAAAGGCTGTTTGATTCTTCCACAGTCCTCAATCCATCTCCTGATAGTACAGAGCCCTCTTGGGAGGGTGCATGTGATTGGCACAGGGTCAATCAGCACTGTCCAGACAGAGGGTCGGGGGTCATGCAGCCTCATAGGACAGTCAGAGAAGAAAGAAAACACCTTTAACCAGACACTGATAGAAGTCACAAGACTGCTATATACTGCTGATGAGAAAAGGTATTTAGCGGTTTATATTTACTAAAAGCATTACATTTCCATGTTCTCTGTACTGTGGGACAGCAGATATAGTGAATGCAGAGTCCTGGGTTTAGTAACACTTTAAATACTTCACCCCGGAAGGATTTACCCACTTCCTGACCAAGCCATTTTTTGCGATGCGGCACTACATCGCTTTAACTGAAAACTGCGCGGTTGTGCGACGTACCCAAACAAAATTGATGTCCTTTTTCCCCCACAAATAGAGCTTTCTTTTGGTGGTATTTGATCACCTCTGCCGTTTCTATTTCTTGCACTATAAACAAAAAAAGAGCAACAATTTTGAAAACAAAAATTTTTAAAATATTTTTACTTTTTGCTATCATACATATCCCATAAAAAAAAATGTAAAAAAACAAATTTCTTCCTTAGTTTAGGCCAATATGTATTCTACATATTTTTAGTAAAAAAAAAATTAGCGTATATTGATTTGTTTGCGCAAAAGATATTGCGTCTACAAAATAGGGGATAGATTTATGCCATTTTTATTTATTTATTTTACTACTAATGGCGGTAAAAAGCGTTTTTTTAGTGGGACTGCGATATTGCGGAGGACAGATCGTACACTTTTTTGGGACCAGTGACATTTATACAGCGCTGAGTGCTATAAAGAATGCACGGATTACTGTATAAATGGCACTGGCAGGGAAGGGTTGAACGTGTTCCCTGAGAGGTGTTTCTAACTGTATGGGGGCTGGGCTGCCTGGAGGAGGAGAGAGATTGCTGTTCCTAATCACTAGGAACAGACAATCTCACTCTACTCCCCTGACAGAACGGGGATCTGCTTTGTTTACACTGGCAGATCACCATTCTGCCTCTCTCTGAAACAATCGCAGGTGGCCAGGGGACTTTGAGTCCACCGAACCCGCTGGTTGGCTCCCTCGCAATGGTATGGCTGTGTGCGCCCACAAATGGCCTTGTACGCGCCCCATGTACATTGGTGATTTGCGTAGCCGTGACAACCTACCGCAGTATGATGGCAGCTGGTCGGCAAGCGGTTCATAAAAATTGTTGACCAAAAAATAGTGAAAGAATCATCACAGATATAAGACACAAACATTAATATTAGGAAAGATAAAAAACAGTACTATATACCCCATACTCTTTCACATGGGGGGGGCAGGGTAGTGGGGAAGAGGCCCCCCCATTTTGAGGGCATGTGGCCTGGTATGGTTCAGGGGGAAGGTTGCTCGTCCCCTCCTTTCCTGACCTGCCAGACTGCATGCTCAGATAGAGTCTGGTATGCATTCATGTATCTATACCAGACTCAAAATGCATGCTGTTTTTTTTTCCCCTTTTTTAACCACCTCAGGTCCGCCCACCGTCAAATGACGGCGGGGCGGACCTGCTATTACTCCGGGTGGACGTCATATGACGTCCTCCCTTTAAGCCGGGATTGCGCGCGGTCGGGCGCGCGCATCCCGGCTCTGTCGGTGTCGGCGTGTCCCCAGGACACACCACTTCACCGACAGGGGTGAACAGCCATTGGTTATGGCTGTTCACCACGTGATCGGCCGTGACGAAGTCACGGGTGATCACAAATGGCACGCCTGCCGTTCGCACGGCGCATGTGCCCGATCAGGTGCGCGTCGGTGGCGGCGTGTTCCTGAGGAACACTGCCTGTCACCGACACTGGTATCAGCCGCCGGCCGGCGGCTGTTACCTTGTGATCGGCTGTGATCTACTTCACAGCAGACAAATGTAACCTACACTAGCCGACACTTCATCTAGTGTCGGCTAGTGTTCCATTGTCGGCGGCCGGCCGCCGACTATGGTCACAGCCACTGTCCGTCACAAGGAGTCCTTGTGCGGCGGTGGCTGCGCGTGGACTAGCCCGTGTACGCGGCACGCTTGCCGTCCGCACGGTAAACACTAGTGGGCACTGAAGCAGTGCCGGCTAGTGCACCACTTGTCGGTATTGGTTACCGACAAGTGGGGACAGCCACTTCACCACACAGGACCCCTGTGCGGCTGTGGCTGTCTCGGCCCTACGCGCGCGGGCTGGCGCGCGTTA